>JAJHZJ010000379.1:487500-902347 GCA_023548195.1 Bettongia penicillata ogilbyi | reverse complement strand
ATTGTCCTGCTCTCTTTTGTCCTCAAAGTCCAAACAACTGATAAATCCTGTAATTTCAATTTTTATGTCTCTCACATCTAACAACTTCTCTACACTCAACTACCTTCTAACTTACTTCAAGCCTTATCTTTATTCATCTAGATTATTGCAACAGCCTCCTAACAGTTCTCCTTCCCCTGCCCGCAAGTCTCTCACTATTCCATTACGTCCCATATATTGCTGCAAAGGAAAATTTCTTTAAGAACAGAAGTGACCAGGTAACTCCCATATTCAGCACAATCTAATTGCATCCTTTTTTCTAGAAAAAAAATAATTAAATTCTTCTCCATAGCTTTTAAACTTCTATATTACTTGTCCCCAACTTATGTTTTCTCTCTCCCTAGTTATTACTCCCTTCTTGTACTGTGATCTAGTCAAGCTGGCCTTCTATGACTTATCACAAGTTCAAGAGATATAGTTTCTGGGTAATTAATCATTTTATTAATCATGCTGGCAATCATTCTTAAAAGGGTCAGTGACTGTAAAAGAATGCCAAAGACCCCTCATGGAAGGCACTCAATGCTTACATGCCCCTGGAAGAATGAGAGCCCCTGAGGGTGGCAATCTACTCTGATTAGTAAGCAGAACAAATATTATAATGACAGGTGGACCTATTCTAATAAGAGACTGGGGGGCTTGACTTTTATCATTCAGTTTTGGACAAAGAAACATTTCTTTTCAGATTGCCCTTTGTGGGGCAATCTAGGCAATTGGGTTCAGCCTGTGCTCAAACCTGGCTGGGAGGAATACAATGGGCTGGAATTCACCTTAGATTAAATTCTTTGCAAGGTTTTTTAATTAGCTGGAGTCTTCCACCCAAGATTGAAAGGCATGTACCTCGGGGATTTGGGTGATTTCATCCATCAACAATGTCCTTCAAAGACTGAATAACCTACAGGCTTCCGAAAAAAAAATCCTAGTCCTAATTCAGTAATTGATTATTAATATATGAGATAAACAATCATTTCTCTCACTTCTCTGTGTTTTGCACAAAGGATACTCCACTTCCTTCTTTTCTTTGTTCTGGCTGTGTCCCATACCTGAAAAGTACTACCTTTTTACCTCCTCCTCATAGGGTAGCTCTCTTCCTTTCAGATACAGCCCAGAACCCATCTCTTGCATGAAGCCTTTCCTAATTTCCCCCCACTTCCAATAAACTTTCCCTAAAAATGCCTTAGATTTAATTAATTTGCACACACATACACACGCGTACACACACACACACACACACATATATATGTATATATATATATACATATATATATATATATATATACTCACTCACTTTATATTTGTTGAACATATGTTTTATGTATCTGCTTATTAGAGAGTAAGCCTCTATTAGAGAGTAAGCTTCATCCTAAAGGACTTGTATCTCCAGGACCAAGCACAGAGCCTGGCACATAATAGGCACTTGGCAAATTCAGTTAGTGTCACAGTGGATAGAACTCTGGAGATTAGAGTTGGGAAGATCTGAGGTCAAATCTGGCCTCAAACACTTACTAACTGTGTGACCCTGTTTGCTTCAGTTTCTTCATCTCCGAAATATTCTGGAGAAGGAAATGGCAGACCATTCGAGTATCTTGGCCAAGAGAATCATAAATGGGGTTATGAGGCTTCAGACATTTAAACCACAATAAATCCTTACTGACTGATTGATTTCAACATTAAAGGAACTACAGCAGCATCACCCCGAGTGCTGTGGCACTACACTACTCTGCCTTCAACCAGAGAACCACAATATCTTCTAATGCAATCCTGCCAACTAACTCGGGTCGGTATGGATATTGTATATAGGATATACATATATATATATATATATATGTGTGTGTGTGTGTGTGTGTGTGTGTGTGTGTGTGTGTATGTGTGTGTGTCATTTCGCCCATTAGAATATAAGGCCTCTGAGTGAGCCTTTGTATCTATCCCGAGAATTTAATTCCATTTTTGGCACATGTCAAGCATTCAATAAACGCTGATTCATTATTTAACTTCCTGCATGTGAGAAAGTTACATATCACAACCCCTCAACCTCAGTTTCCTTATCTGTCAAATGGGGATAATAATAGCACTGACTTCACAAGGTTGTGATAAAATGGGAACTTAAAAAAATCTTAAAGCATGAATAAACATAAGCTATTTGATCACCAATATTCTCCTAGTGATATTATATTTCTATGAGTCATAAAAACTGAAGAATTAATGTAGAGGGTCACCTATGTGGCAATGGAGTAGGGTCAGTGGGTGTGAGCAGGTTGTAGCACGTTGAGAATAAGAAATGATGGAGAAATAGTGTGGAAGAAGTCATCAAAGAAATGTGTGACCTGTCTCCCGAAGAGATTTAAAAAAAAGAAGAAATAGGATCTATATGTACCAAATTATATATAGTGACTCCTTTTGTGATGACAAAGAATTGGAAATTTAGGGGATGTCTATCAATTTGGGAATGGCTAAACAAGTTGTAGTATATGATGGCAATGAAATACAATTATGTCATAAGAAATGATAAGGGGGATTGTTTAAGAAAACAGGTAAGATTTAAATGAATTGATGTGAAATGAAGTGAGAAGAACCACAAAATTGTGCATGGCAGTATCATGACAATTATCAATAATTTCAGAGGACTCATGATGAAAAATGCTGTCTGCTTCCAGAGAGAGAATTGATGAACTCTGAGGGAATATTGAAGTATATCTTCCACTTTCTTTGTTTCTACCTTTCCTTTCCCTTCCTTCCTTCCTTCCTTCCTTCCTTCCTTCCTTCCTTCCTTCCTTCCTTCCTTCCTTCCTTCCTTCCTTCCTTCCTTCCTTCCTTCCTTCCTTCCTTCCTTTCTTCCTTCTTTTCTTCTTCCTTCCTTCTTCCTCCCTTCCTTCCTTATTTTCTCTCTTTCTTCTTTTTCTCTTTCTGCTTCCCTTTCTTTCTTTCTACAAGTCTAATATAGAAATACGTTTTGCATGACTTTTCAGTGGATGGAGGAAAGGGCTGGGAGGGAGAGAATTTGGAATTAAACATTTTAATAAATGAATGTTAAAATAAATTACATATATACATACACATATTTAAGTGCCATATGTATTTATGTTCCATATGAGTTTGAATTCCATATGTATATATACATATACATATATATATATATATATATATGATTCAAAAAATAAAACAGGTGAGGATGGTCACAGAGCAAGAATGAATGTTTATGTCCCTCATGTCCCATTGCTATACTTTCAGTGACAAGAAACAACAAGTTAGACTCCAAGTTCAGTGAGTAGGCCTTTAATAGAGAAGTTGAGAGAACACAGATGAAAATTCCATGGGATGGGCAGGTATGATGGGTTTTGAACTGGTACCTACAGTGATTAGTTGAGACATTAACTGGAATAATGTTATTAGAGGTATATGTTCTTCCTTCACTGCCAAAGAAGACTATGCCATCAGAGGAATAATGACAAGACTTGCAATTGACTTTGTTTTGAGTGAGGGAGGGCTGTGCAGGTCACCAGCCTCACTTCTCCTCCAGAGTCAGTCATCTGAATCCAGTGACCAGATATTTATCAGGATGACTGGAGATGACCCAGGATGAGGCAACTGAGGTTAAGTGACTTGCCCAAGGACCCACAGCTAGTGAGTGTCGAGTGTCTGAGGTGAAATTTGAACTCAGGTCCTCCTGGCTCCTACACTGGTACTCTATCCTCTGCACCATCTACCTGTCCCTGGTTGGTATTAGATGAAAAGAACCCTGAATGTGGAAGTTCCATCACTTGATGCTGATTAGCAACTCTTTGTAATTTATAGTCTTATAGAGTGGTTTAGAGCACAGAGGAATTCTATAACCTACACAGGTACCACTTGGAATACTATGTGTATTTGTGTTATTAGTTTCGTTTCACAAAGAGATTCCTTTTTTTTTTTTTTTTTTTTGGTTACAGATGTAGCCAGAGTTTTGTTTATTAAGACTGGGCAATTCCCTTCTTGTATCTAGGTTACTGATGGGAGTTGTTGGAGGAGTATGAGCTAATATTGCCTTTCTAACAGCTGCAGTTTTACATAATGTGGACTTTAGTACTCCAAAAGATCATAATAAATGAGGTGCCATTTTTTAAGTTTCAGACACTTTTCCCTTCCTTTTTAGCAAAGGTATATTTAACTTGACGTTGACAATCACAAAAACACGTCTTCTGAGAAGTTGGTCAGCTATTAATTTTGTGTCAGGGACGGCCAAGTACTGTAACACTTTTTCACAAAGCCAGACAGCTTAACCTCATTAAGCTGCTGTTTGGACAGGTGGTTTAAAGCAGAATGAGTACTACCCAGAGAGACTTCAGAACTGAATTTGACGAACGTATGAATGTGTGTGAACTCAGATATAAATGTGCCTAGGAAGGAGAGGATGACAGGTCTGTGTCCATGATGTGAAAGTGAAGGTTGAGATTCAGTGTTCCTCTCTAGACCAAGCAAAGGCTTGAAAAATACTTCTTTTGTTATGCAAATTGATGCAGAAGATTGAGAACAATGAGACTACCGGACTTGTTGAGTATAAGAAACAGTTAATAGGGGTTTTTGAAGTACCAACTAAAGAAAGCATGACCCTTTTATCCAGTCTGGAGAAATGTGTGTATCCTAAAGATACCTGTGGAATAGAAGTTGTTAATTCTTTTCTTTTGAGTGTGTATGCTATAACAGTGTGTGTGCACTACACCAATCTAACATGACTTATAGACACATTAAGAATCGTTTGTTGCCTCCATTCATAATTAAAGGAAAAACAAAATTTTAGTTAGAGATTGGTGAAAATAAGAATGTAATTCTTTTCCTATCCAAATTCATTTATCCATGAAACCCCTTGGGGCTTCTGAGGTTAAGAATCTTCACTCTGTAATAACTCCTACCTTGATATTGCATTTCATTTTGTCCTCTCTTCAAAGGAAAAGATAAATACATAGAAATCAAGTTTTTTCCTTAGCCCATTTTTGGTTCTTCTATGACCCAGTGGACAAAGATTTATTATCATTATTATTAGCCTTTAAAGAATGTGGTATTTTTTGACTACTACAAAACAAAATGAAGCAAAAACAAATTAGACTATCTAGTTTAGTAGATGAATATCATGATACAAACATTGGAGAAGAAATGACTATAAAAGTGTTAAACTCAGCTTTGATGATGTCATATCATTTCAGAGAGCAAGTAAACCTCTTCTAAGTGTTAATCTGCTTGCTAAAAGTTATCTTCAAAATAATTTAGGAGAATTCCAATTATTTTTGTTTTAATCTCTATACACCTATAAACATATGCTTTAAGTATTTAGGAGGCTCCAAGATACCCTGTCACTTCTTGGTCAGCTCCTTTCTTTTATGCCTACAAATTCTAGTAGTGTTTCCTCTAATGACTGTTTTTTTTTAATTCTTCTGCTTTCTACCTAACTTTCCTTTGTTTTCTGGATTTTCTAGTCAGCCTTTGAGAGACTTTCTCTCTCTCTCTCTCTCTCTCTCTCTCTCTCTCTCTCTCTCTCTCTCTCTCTCCTCTCTCTCTCTCTGTCTCCTTCCTTCCTTCCTTCCTTCCTTCCTTCCTTCCTTCCTTCCTTCCTTCCTTCCTTCCTTCCTTCCTTCCTTCCTTCCTCTTCTCTCTTTCTTATTTTCTTTCTTTTTAAATAGCCTTTCCTCCCCCTCTCTTTCTGGGTCAGTCCTGCAGAAATACTACATGGACCTTCTTTGGATTTCCTGCTTTTTTTTTTGGCTCATATCCTGTGGGATCTGATTTCGGTAAATGTGGTAATCCAAGGGTTGTTTTATGATTCATAAATAGGGGTGGCATGCATCACTCCTCTTTTTTCCTGTCAAAGTCTATAAATAGAAATAGCAATTTGATCAGTTGTTCTAGGACCATGGACAATTTTTAGGTTTTCAATCTCTGCTTTTCTCTCTTGTCTTCCCAAATATATTTGTCCGTCTGTCCCCTTCACACATTATTTCTACTTTGGAATTAGCTAATGACATGATTTGGATCAGTGGCATCAAATTCAAACAGAAATGGGGAACATGAAACCATGTTCTCATGATCTCATGATCTAAGCTACATAGTAGCTTAGCTTTTTTTTGATTCATATGTATTTTTATTTATTTTTAAATTAATTTATTTGCTTTCAGTTTTCAAAAATCACTGTCTTAAAATCTTAAATTTCCTCCTCTTTTCTCCCTTTTCCCTCCCCAAGATGGCATGCAATCTTATATGAGTTCTACACATACATTCTTATTAAACATATTTTCACATTAGTCATGATGCATAGAAGAATTAAAACGAATAGGAGAAATCATGAGAAAAACCAAACCAAAACAAAACAAAACACAAGAGAAAATCATTCTACATTCTGACTCCATAATTCTTTCTCTTGATATGGGTGGCATTTTGCCTCAAGGGTCCTTTGGGAAGGTTTTAGGTCCTTGCATTGCTGTGAAAGGCTAAGTCTATCAGAAACAGTTCTTGTACACTGCGACTGTTACTGTGTACAATGTTCTCATGGTTCTACTCAGTTCACTCAGCATCAGTTCATCTAAGTCCTTGTAGGCCTCTCTGAAGTCTTCCTGTTCATCATTTCTTATAGCACAATAGTATTACATTACAGTCATATACCACAACTTGTTCATTCATTCCCCAATTGATGGATATCCCCTCAATTTCTAGTTCTTAGCCACAACAAAGATAGCTGCTATAAATATTTTCATACATGTGAGACCTTTTCCCATTTTTATGATCTGTGATACAGCCCTAGAAGCAATACTGCTGGATCAAAGGGTATGCACATTTTGGTAACCCTTTGGGCACAGTTCCAAATTGTTCTCCAGAAGTAGCTTAGTTTTAATATGTAATATTGTCTATTTTTATTTATTTTGTTAAGTATTTTTCAATATTACTTAGCATGATTTAAGCTTCCTACAAGAGTGTTCTGGATTAGTTGGAACTTTTGGCCAAATATTTAGCACTTCTGCTGATGATTTCCTGACTTTTGGGGGAAAATTTTATTACTTTTTTGGTAAAAAAGGGAGATTCCATCATTACCAAAAAGAAAAATAAAAAAAAAATGATGTCCAAATGTTTCCAAGAAGACACTAATTGATCAAAATATTTATTAAAGTCTTATTATATTCTAGGCACTATGCTAAGTCTCATATATGAAAGTGAACCCAAGTAGTTTATATTCTATAAGAGC
The DNA here is from genome assembly GCA_023548195.1 of Bettongia penicillata ogilbyi. NCBI lineage: Eukaryota > Metazoa > Chordata > Mammalia > Diprotodontia > Potoroidae > Bettongia > Bettongia penicillata. Next base: position 895,107 of record JAJHZJ010000379.1, on the reverse strand, counting down.
TTATATGCCCTCTCATCTCTAAAAAACAGTTAACAAACCCATCAAAAGTATCCTTTACAAAAATATGACAAGAGATGAGGCAGATTTGGGGGGAGCAATTTTCCATAAGAGATGATATCTTCATAGTCATAAAACTGACTGAAAAGTGGAATGTCTATAAGTCCCTACCATATCTATTATTTGTTCTTTACAGTCCATCCCCCACCCTCCATCTCCATCAACAGTTATCTAATCTTACAGAACAAAATACAGCCTTAAAAGCTCTCCTCCAATCAGTCAAAAACATTAATTAGGCACGTACTGTATTCCTGGCAAAATGTCAAGTGCTGAGGACATATAAGATGGGAATAGATAATTCTTGTTCTAAAGGAGTTCACAGTCTAATGGAAGAAACAACATTTAAACAATTATGTACAGACAAGCTACGTACAGCATAAATGGGAGATAAATGAGAGGGAAGGGATTAGAATTGAGAGAGATCAGGAGATGCTTCCTGTAGAAGGAAGAACTTTAGCTGAGAGCTGAAGAAAACAATATATCCCCTAGAATTGTTAAGAACACATAAGAATTTGACAACCTTGAAAATAACATGTTGAATTTATTACATAGTTTTAAAAAAGGCAAGTTTTACTCAAGAACAATTCGTAGTTTCACATGTTTCACCCTTTTCTGGTTCTACTTTACATTTGTAAATATTCTTTTTTGTGTGCTTGCAAAGTTCAAAATTAAAAAAAAAAATAAAGAGGACATAGACACTAATCTTTAAAGGAGACCACAATAGATATGACCTTGCTTAATGACCCTGTGATTATTAATATTAAGTACAGCATGACATAGGGAGGTGTAGAGTCATCAGTGGGATTTTATGGTATCATGGATGCTATCCTGCACTCAGTCCAAAAGAAAGAGGGGTTTCCTAGAGATGGAGAAATCCTTCAAATGCCCTCTTTTAAACATGGCACTGTACTGATTGCATCCAGTCTCATAATTTTTTGGAGCCATCTCAGTGAGATCCATCATCATTCAAAAAGAAGCAACCTAACAATCTGTACAGGAAAAATAGCAAGCTACTGAAACATGCATATTGAACAGATTATTGTATATCATAAATAAGTGGTCTATTGAATAAATGTGTGAATATGTGTGCATATTTTATGTATATATTCAGGTGTATACATGCATATATGTATATATAAACCACCATCATGTACATATATATGTGTGTGTGTGTAGATGCAGATATGTATATTATCTATCTAATCAAACTTAACACATTTATATACTGATAAACTCTGCCACTCTTCCAACCACATACACACACATCACACATCACAATACACACACACGCATCCCATCCCACATTATATATTGAACAGATACTTCGTATGCATAGTGATATGAGCTCGTAAATGAATAGTTTTATTTGAATAATTATATAGTATTTTTCAAATATTCCAATCTTCTTCCTAACTCAAAAAAGCAATTTTTGAAACACTAATTTTGATGCAATGTGGCTCATATCGTACGCAAATCATAGCAAAACAATCTCTGAAGATTCAAAATTATTGATGCCTAAAGGACAGCAAAGACATTCATGCTGGATATAAATAAGCTACAGTAAACAAAGATATTTTGTATGAAGGAAGTAACATAAAAGATAGATTAAGGTATGTAGGATAGTAAAAGGAGGTGCCTAGTTATGTAGCAATAGAGATATCAGATAGAGAATCCGGGTTTTTTATGAAAAAAAAATAAAAGAACCAGAGGAGGCTTTGGTTAGACCTTTTGTGGCAGCTTTTGGAAATATGGGAAAAAGAATTACAAAGGATGACAAGACATAGATAGGTTATAAATGCACCAATGAAGATTATGCTCATATTAGAGAGACTGCAAATTTATGAAAGGACTGAAGGAAGGGGAATTCCAATCATTTCTGAAAATAGTAACACAAATGTTTCTATTTCTTTGGCAATTCAAGAATAAAATAAATTGTTCTTCATTTGTATCCCTCATTCTGATCTCTGATTATTCTCTATTATTCATAATCCATGGCCCTGTTCTAGTGCCAATGTTGGCACTATTCAGCCATTTTATTGATGTACTTTCCTTCATTCTTAAATAACTTGTTCCTTTGGCCTTTTCCAGTTCCTCCTCCTTCTCTGTTATCCTTATACTCCATCCATATTATTTGCTCTTACTGATTAAAGAATGCAAGGGATGAAAGAATGAATGGGTGATAGATAAATCATTGGTTTCAGTGCATAGTATGTGTGAAGAACTGTACTGAAAACAAACCATAAAATGTTCCCAGGACATAGTCATATAGTTGTGATTTTTAGGTCTAACTCAAATTCAATCTACTTAATTTCAATTGGACCTCAGTCGCTTATGTGATGAGGTAGAGGCTGAAACATTGTTTTCCAAAGATTTGCCCAAAACCAAGACCTAGAAGGAAGAGAATATGTATCAGATAAAGATAGAATAATTACAGCAGAATCTCCAAGATAAAAAGGCATGGCCCTCATAGAAGGTCAAAAATATTAAAAATTAGGAACGGCAAGAGTTTTCATTCAGTATTCCTAACTCCAACCCATTTAATTCCCCTATCAAAATGTGTAGATCAAGCTTGTAGGTCTGTGACTGAGAGTCTGAATGTAGGAATCCCCTGATGCAGTGACTCTGCCTGAACAGCTGCTACTCTGGAATAAATGGCAGACACTGATTCTTCTCACAAAGGAAATAGTGATGTAAAGGATGCAGAAGAGTTAGGCAAATACAATAACTGTTACATATGGTACTTAGGGAGTCAGAATTTAGAAGAGAACAGAGCATCAGTCTTAAAGGAAAAGGTACTGGAAATCTCACTGGAGCCAAGCCTTACCTTGGGAATTTATTCCCAGGGTAGGGACCTGCCCTGGCCAATTCTTATATCTCCGCAGAAAAGATGGTCAAGGCTACCCAGCTACTCAAACTTAGCATTTGTGTAGCAATGGATTGAGAAGTAGCTAGAGAGGGAAGAGGATTCCTAAAAGTGAGTGATTGTCCATCTGGCAGGTAAAGAAAAATTGAAACGTTAAAAGATTAAGAGAGAAAGATCAAATAAAAACCCAACCTACAAGCAGATCTACCAATGGAAGGAAATAAGGGAGAAAGAAGGGAGAATAAAACTTAGAAGAAAAACAAAATTTAAAGTGACTTTGAACAAATATAACATGAAAGACAATGAGCTAATCTCATTGATAAAAGAAGGAATTTTATGAACTCCCTAGAGAATATAGGTTTATAGCAGGGAACTCCAAAATGTTTCAAAAATTCAGATAACACTTAGAAAAATGATGAATGAATTTTGGATGCATAATTAAAAACTCAAATAGCAGAGTTGGAAAAATTAAATATATAATGGAGAATCTTTCCAACATAGTTGAAATATTGGGAGAGGGGGGGAAAAAGAGATATAAAATGCTAAAATACTGATGTAGAGGAAAAATCTAACTGAAAAGAACAGGAGGAACAATATTAAAAGAACAAATGAATATTATAAAAACCAATACTACTGACTTTATAGACACAGTGTTTAGTCATAACTTAAAGACCATGTGTATACCTCTTGGAGACTATGACAAATACTGAAAAAAATATTGCTATAATTCAGGGAATAATAAAACTGTCCCAGAAAAATCTAAATATAGAAAACAATGTATTGAGTAAGAGAATCCACAAATTTTCTCCAGAAACAACAAAAACAATGGTTACAAAGAAATGATCAAACTTCATAGATGGCTTTGAAGTATTACAAAAATACACAGCATATTTTTCAAGCAGTCTGGAGAAACCCTTTCACATATCAAAGACAGGCTTTTTGAATCACATAGGATTATTTCATATCACTATCAAGAGAATGGAGAGAATGGAGCAGTGTATTCTAAAAAGCAAGAGATTAAGCTGAAAACAAAATAATAGTGAGTGCAAACATGAGCTTAATCATCATAAAGTAGATGAACTTTCAACGAAAGGGAAGTATTGGATACATTCAGTCATTTTTCAGTCATGTCTTCAAGACCCCATTTGGGTTTTCTTTGGCAAAGATATTGGAGTGGTTTGCCATTTCCTTCTTCAGTAAAATAAAACACAAAGTAGGATAACAAAGGAATTTTAAAAGAATCTACAAGGATAAACATCTAGGGAAATTGCAAATAATCTGGAGAAGGGAAAATAGAATAGTTGAATTAAAATTATGGACTAAATCTCATATCGTACAAGTGAATCAATATATTTTATAACAGAAATAACAGAGTAGGAAGTTGCACAATTGTGGAATGAAGAAGGAAGGTCAGAGGGGAGTGGGTGATATATATTCTCCCCACACTGGGTTTCATAGATGAGTAGTAGTGGGACAATAATTCCTTTAATCTTTCAATAAAGGGATGAAGTTGTGAGAGAATAGAATAAAGAAAAATGAAGGAAAGAGCAAAAAGGAGAAAAGGTCTAAAGGAAAGAGAGTATCACTAAAGACTATTCTTATGGAAGCGGAGGTAAATGCCTGCAATAAGACACAAGAACTTAATAAGTGTTTCAACTGGGAGAATCTTCAAAATTTAGCAATTATCCCTAGTTATGTCCTGTAGAACTAGACTAGACAATTCTGATCCATTTTCCACATGATATTCTGTCAAATGCTTGGCAATAATTATTTTGTCCTCTAAATTTTCTTCTCCAGGATAACCAAATAGTCAGGTCCTTCAACTGAACCTTTCATGGCTGGGTTCTGAGCCCCTCATCACTTCTTTTGGTGCTTCCTAAAGTGTGGTGCCCCAAAATTATTTTTATTCTCCAGTTGTGATCTGAAATAGCAGTTGACAGTGAGGTTATCTTTTCCCCAGTTCTGTCCAACAAGGTTAACATTTTTTGGTTTCCATATTTCATTTTGGATTCACATTGAACTTTCAGTGCACTGAAATACTCAGATTTTTTTTCATGTGATTTGCTGACTAACACAGTTTTCCTATCTTGTACCTGTGAAGCTGATTTTTTGAATTTGTTTTGAGATGGCACCTTATCTCTATTAAATTTTATCTAATTTGTTCTTACATATTGATATCTTTGTGAAGCAGCTAAATGATTCTGTGAATAGAGCTCTGGACCTGGAGTCAGGAAGACCTGAGTTTAAATCTAGCCTCAGACACATAGATGTGTGACCCTAGGAAAATCACTTAACCATTATCTGTCAATTTCCTCAAGTATAAAATGGGAATAATAATTGCACCTACCTCCCAGAGTTGTTGTGAGGATCAAGTGAGAATAATTGTAAAGTGCTTATCATAGTACCTGGAACAGAGTAGTCACTATGTAAATGTTAGCTATTGTTATTTTTGAATTCTTTCACTCAATATGTTAACTCTTCTTAAAAGCTTTCTGTCACCTTTATACTTGACCAGGTTAGCATCTATAGTTCCTTATACATAACTGATAAAATTATGAAATTTTATGGGATCAAGATAGATCATTAGGCTTTCCCAGAAGATACTTTCTTATGAGTTTCACTAGACTCTTTCCTGTAAGTTGGGATGGACACATTAAACTCTCTTCTTTGCTCTGATCACTTAACTAGATCTAAGTAAGTCTGCACCATCCATCTTGTAGATAAGAATGATATGAAAGACTGTAATTTTCTTTCTTCAAATCTAGGTGAACTATTTTAAAGATATCCCTCTGCTCCAGTAACCCTTCTTAAAGAGGAACTCATGCTGTGACACACCAGGTTAGGTATCAGTATTCATAAGATATTATTAGATTCAGAGTCAGGCTTCCACCGTGTTGGATAAATCCTACATGGAAACTTTGTAGAAAGATATGGATAAATATTACATTGAACGAAAAGGTTTGAACCAATTTTGACTTACACTAGTGGAGTGGGTATTTGTGCCAATCAAATCATGGGTAAAGGGAAAATTTGAAGACAGTTTTGGAATGAACTGCCTATTATCTTACTACAACAAACCAGTAAGGCAGCTCTTCAATATCAGAGGCACATAGTATAGTGACATCAGATTACTAAATACTTGTATGATACTGAAGCCATAACCATAACCTAAGATTCCGAACTACTTTTTAATGAAATAGAGTAGTTGATGAGATGATGTTAGGGATGTAGTAAGGAAGTGAGACGTTAGATAGGATAAGAAAATATTTAGGGGAAACATGATAGCTACATTCAAATATTTGAAGTCTATTCAGTAGAAGTAAGATTTATCTTGTTCAGTCTGAGTTTGGAGACCAGAACTAGGAGTAAGGGATGGAAGTTTAGAGTAGCTGTGGGAAAAACAAAACAAACAAAAGATAAAAGCAGCTTCTTAAGAATTAGGACTATCCAAAATTGAAATGATGTGCCTTAGTCTTCCCTCACTGGAGGGCTTCAGGTAAATTCTAGATGACCACATGTTGGCTATAGTCTAGAGTGGATTCTTTAGCTACAGGTTGGACTAGATAGTTTTGAAAGACCTTCCTAATTATGTGATTCTACAATTTCAAGAATATGCACAAATCCTATTATTTGTTTTCTAATTTGAAATGTACCCTTTTTGAATTTGTGATAATTTAGATAGATTTGGGTTAAAAAATGAACTCATTCATTCTCTTATAAACTGTCAGTGTTCTACTTACAACTGAAATCCTGGTTTAGAATATCTAGCTTTTTGAAATGGAAAAACGTTTTTATTCATTTCTGGAGGCAATTAACCTTTATATATAATATAAATCTCTCTCCTGAAAAAGTCTTATCCACCTCTTCATTTATAATATATAGGGTATTTGAAAATAATATTATGATGTAAGATTTCTAACTGAATCATAATGGCCTTTCCTTCAATTATTACAAATGTTGAAAACTTTACAAGGAATCAAAATACACATCAACCTAATTACATGGCTGTGTAGATTGTGGTTGCTTGTTTTCAATGAAAATCAGTTGAATTTATTTAATGCATAGACTTAGTCCACATTGTTCTGCAAACCACAAACCAAATACACAAAAGCCTTGATTGTCATAATTCCTGTATTATGAAATATTGTTAATAAGCAATTATTTTCAATAAATTATAATGAAATGTGGTTGAATTCCTGAGTTCATGTTAGGTATTAAAATAAGTTACTATTGTTTTCCCCTCCCCCACATTCAGAATTCAATGTGTTATAGGTAACAAAGACACTTAGAATTCGACAACAAAATTTAGTCTTTTTAATTTAACTGGATATGACAGTCTTCTGTTTCTATGGAAAAAAAAAGTTGTATTACCAAAAACTAACTAATTCAAAGATTACTAAAGGAGATGCATCCCCTTTGAAAGTAGCTTTAAAGAAAGATTTATGAACAGGAATTGTCATTATTCTGCACTAAAGTTTCAAAGACTCACACAATCATAGAGCTACATGGCACTTCAAAAAGTTATTTAGTCCACATCCCTATCATTTTTGTCATTACTTAGCTGAAAAAAGTGAGTCTTTTTTAAAGCTAATTGGACTCTTATGAGAACTAGATTTTCCATTCTAGTGATTTGTGTCATCTCTTTCTCATCAAGTAGAGAAATCACAATTGCAGGGTAAGTTTTCTTAACAAAAGCAGTAGAATCAAATTCTCACTAGATTTAATTGGATTTGTTTCAATATGAGTCGATTCAATTTAGTTGCAACACTTTGCATGGTATTGACATCATTCTACTTTGGCAAAGGTGATCAGAGGAAACTGATTGGTTGAACAAGAAAAAGTCCCAGTGGAGCCTGACATGCATTCTGGCTTCTGGCCAAGATACCTGTACCTTGCCAAGAATCAAAGAAAAATGCCTGCTTGATTTCTAGGGACAATGGAATATCTCTAAGTTCCAGACTCTCAGTCATCAATCATTTTTTTCTTGTAAATTGTATTTATTTTTACCAATTACATGTAAAGATAGTTTCCAAAATTCTTTTTCTTTTGAATTTACTTATTTTTAGTTTTCAACAATCACTTCCACAAGATTTTGAGTTCAAAATTTTCTTCCCATTTCTTCCTTCTGCCCACCCCAAGATAGCATGCATTCTGATTTGCCCTTCCCCCAATTTGCCCTCCCTTCTATCACACCCTTCCATTCTCGTATCCCCTTTCTCTCTATTTTCTTGTAGGGCAAAATAAATTTCTATACCCTGTGACATATATGTCTTATTTCCCAGTTACATGTAAAAACAATATTTAACATTTTTTTTTAAAATTTTGAGTTCCAACTTCTCTCCCTTCCTCTGTCCCTATCCACCCCCACTAAGAAAGCAGGCAATTCTATATAGGTTATAGATGTGTGTAGTCATGCAAAACACCTCCATAACAGTAATGTTGTGAATTTCAGCTATAATTTCCCTCCATCCTACCCTGTCTTCAATTTACTCTATTCTCTCTTTCCACCCTGTCCTTCCTCAAAAGTGTTTACTTCTAATTACCCCTCCTCCCATCTGCCCTCCCTTCAACCATCCCCCATCACCCTCTTATTCCCTTCCCTCCTCTACTTTCTTGTAATGTAAGATAGAGTTTCATACCAAATTGAGTGTGCATGTTATTCCCTCTTTAGGTCAAATCCAATGAGAGTAAGGTTGACTCTTTCACTCTCACCTTCCCCTCTATTCCCCCTAAGTGAAAAAGCTTTTTCTTGCCTCCTTTATGTGAGAGATAATTTACCCTCATTCTATTTTTTCCTTTCTCCTCCCAATATATTTCTCTTTCACTCATCAATTTTATTTGTTTAGATATCATTCCTTCAAATTAAACACACCCTATGCCCTCTGTATATGTATATATATATATGACACATATAAAATATATATGACATATATATACACATTATATATAACATATATACCATATATATATACATATATAAAAAATCCCTCTACCTACCCTAATACTGAGAAAACTCTCAAGATTTACAAATATTATCTTTCCATGTAGGAATTTGTACAGTTCAAATTTATGTCTCTTATGATTTCTCTTTTCTGTTTACTTTTTCATGCTTCTTTTGATTCTTGTATTTGAAAGTCAAATTTTCTATTCAGCTCTGGTCTTTTTAACACAAATGCTTGAAAGTCCTCTATTTCACTGAATGACCATTTAAAAAAAATAAATGTTTATTTATTTATTTTTAGTTTTCAACATTCATCTCTACAACATTTTGAGTTCAAAATTTTATCCCCATCTCTCCCCTCCCCAACCTCAAAATGCTGTGCATTCTTATTACCCCTTCCCCCAATCTGCCTTCCCTTCTGTCATGCTCCTCCCTTCCCTTATCCCCAACTTCTCTCTTGTCTTGTACAGCAACATAAATTTCTGTACTCCATTACTTGTATTTCTTATTTTCCAGTTGTGTGCAAAAATAATTTTCAACATTTGTTCCTAAAACTTTGAGTTCCAACTTCTCCCCCTCCCCCTCTCCCCACTCATTCTCACTGAGAAGACAAGCAATTCAATATAGACTATATATGTGTACTTTTGCAAACGACTTCCACAGTAGTCAGGTTGTAAAAGACTAACTATTCTTCCCTCCATCCTATCCTGCCCCCCCATTTAGTCTATTCTCTCTTTTGACCTTATCCCTCACCAAAAGTGTTTCCTTTTAATTACTCCCTCCTCACATTTACCCTCCCTTCTATCATGTCCCCAATCTGCTTATTCCCTTCTCCCCGATGTTCCTGTAGAGTAAGATAGATTTTCATACCAAATTGAGTATGCATATTACTCCTTCCTTAGGCCAAATGTGATGAGAGTAAGCTTCACTTTTTCCCACTCACCTCACCTATTTTCCCCTCCACTGAAAAAGCTTTATCTTTCCTCTTTTATGAGAGATAATTTGCCCCATTCCATTTCACCCTTTCTCATTCCAATATATTCCTCTCTCATCACTTAATTTTATTTTCTTAGATATGATCCTTTACTATTCAACTCACCCTGTGCTCTCTCTCTCTCTCTCTCTCTCTCTCTCTCTCTATATATATATATATATATATATATATATATGTAGTGTGTGTGTGTGTGTGTGTGTGTGTAAACTCTCCAACTATCCAAATACTGAGAAAAGTTTCAAGAGTTGAAATATTATCTTTCCATGTAGTAATGTAAACAGTTCAACTTTAGTAAGTCTCATATAATTTCTCTTTCCTGTTTACCTTTCCATGCTTCTCTTGATTCTTGTGTCTGAAAGTAAAATTTTCTATTCAGCCCTAGTCTTTTCATCAAGAGTACTTGAAAGTGCTCTATTTCTTTGAATGACCATTTTCCCCCTCAAGTATTATACTCAGTTTTGCTGGGTAGGTGGTTCTTGGTTTTGATCCTAGTTCCTTTGACTTCTGGGATATCATATTCCAAGCCCACTAATTAATTAATGCAGAAGCTGCTAGACCTTGTGTTTTCCTGATTGTGTTTCCACAATACTTGAATTATTTCTTTCTGGCTGCTTGCAATATTTTCTCCTTGACCTGAGAACTCTGGAATTTGGCTATAATATTCCTTGGAGTTTTCCTCTGAAATCTCAGTGGCAATTGGTGGATTATTTCAATATTCATTTTCCCTCTGGTTCTAGAATATCAGGACAATTTTCCTTGATAGTTTCTTGAAAGATGATGTTTAGGGTCTTTTTTTGGATTATGGCTTTCAGGTAGTCCCACAATTTTTAAATTTTCTGCCTTGTATCTGTTTTCCAGATCAGTTGTTTTTCCACTGAGATAGTTCACATTGCCTACAATTTTTTTTCATTTTTTATGTTTTGTTTTATAATTTCTTGATTTTTCATAAAGTCATTACCTTCCATCAACTCCATTCTAACATTTAAGGAATAATTTTCTTCAGTGAGCGTTTGGACCTTCTTTTCCATGTAGCCAGCTCTGCTTTTTAAGTTATTCTTCTCCTCATTGGTCTTTTGGATCTCTTTTGACATTTGAGTAAGTCTATTTTTAAAGCTGTTATTTTCTTCAGCATTTTTTGGGTCCCCTTTAGCAAGCAGTTGACTTGGTTTTCATGATTTTCTTGCATCATTCTCATTTCTCTTCCCAATTTTCCTTCTACTTCTCTTGCTTACTTTTCAGAGTCATTTTTGAGCTCTTACATGGCCTGAAATCAATTCATATTTTTCTTGGAGGCTTTGGATGTAGGAATTTTGTCTTTGTTGTCTCCTTCTGATATTATGCTTTGAACCTTTTTTGTCACCAAAATAGGATTTTATATTCTGACTTTCCCCCCTATTTTTGCTCATTTCCCCTATTAATTACTTGACTTTTGAGATTTTATCAAGGTAGTTCCCTCCTTCCAGTGGGGGTGAGGGGTGTACTGTCAGCCCCTCAATCCCCTCCACAATATATGGTCCTAGAGCTCCAGAAAAAGTTGTTTCTCTGTCCATTCTGCCACCTGGGAAAGGGACCAGACCATTCTACTCTCTCATACAAATCTCACAGGTTTTTTTTCCCCACTGACCTTCCACTTTGTTCATGGCATTTTAGGATTGTGAAGTATGGAAACTGCATCAGATGCCAGGAAATCAGTTCCCTCAAGGCCTGCTCAGGTCCTGTCTGTGCCAGTGTGGCCCAGGCTGGACTCTACTCTGCTACCAGCTGAACATGATAGATGATTCCCATCAACACCAGGCTGTCTTGTACTGGAGATTTGCTTCACTCTATTATTCTATGGGTTCTGCAACTCCAGAATTTGTTTAGAGTAATATTTTATAAGTACTTGCCTGGATTTGCAGGGAGAGATCTAGCAAATCCCTGTTTTCACTCCACTCTCTTAGCTCTGCCCCCAAAAGGGAACACATAAAACATAAGTTAAGTTCCACATATTTACTACCAAGTTAGTTAATGGAGGAGGAAAGCCTGTGGCTAGAGAACAATCAATGCATTGATTATCTGGTATGGTACACTTCACTGTTAATGTTTAACATCAGCAGGAGATTGTACCTACACTTGAGTGCATGAGTGAACTGACATACTTGAGAAGTGTTTGAGTTCAACATTATTTTTCAAATAATATTTTGAGTTCCATATTTTTTCACCTTTTTTCCCTCCCCCCCAAGATGGAAAGCAATCTGATATAGGTTATTTATGTACAATCATATAAACAATAGTCATATTGTTAAAGAAGAAACAGAACAGAAAAATCTGGGGTGGATCCAAGATGGTGGAGTAGCAGCATGCACTTTCTAGAGCTCTGCCTCCGAGCCCAGCCAAATACATGTAAAAAATGACCCTAAACAAATTCTGGAGCTGGAGAACCCACAGAATGATGGAGTAAGCAAATCTTCAGCCCAAGACAGCCTGCAAGGTTGGCAGGAAGTGTCCAAAGTGCCACACTGGGAGCAGAGTGCAGTTGCATGCTGGCACAGACAGGGAGACTGAATCTCTCACACCTGTGGCAGTTTTCAGACTTCAGGACCTCAAAACACCGAGGAAAAATTGGAAGGTTAGTGGAAAAAGCCTCTGGGACCAGTATGGGAGATTGGAGTATTCTGGCCCCAGGCCCAGGGCAGCAGAGAGGAAAGGGGACTGAAGAACCCCCAGCAGCCACATCCCCAGCAGGGGCACAGACAGTGATTGTTTCTGGAGCTCTAGGTTCACAGATTGTGGGGAACCAAGCAGCTGACAGTACACCCCCACTGAAAGCAAAGGTCTACCTTGACCAAGAGCTCAAAAATCAAGTAAATGGTGGGGGAACAGAGCAAAGACCAAAAAAAAATCAGAGTATAGAATCTTACTTTGGTGATAAGGAATACCAAAGCATACAAGCAGAAGACAAGAAAGTCAAAGATCCTCCAACCAAAACCTCCAAGAAAAATATAAATTAGTCTCAGACCATGGAAATACTCAAAAAGGATTTTGAAAATCAAGTAAGAGAAGTAGAGCAAAAATTGGGAAGAAAAGTGAGAGTGATGCAAGAAAATTATGAAAAACTAGTCAACTGCTTGCTAACGAAGACCTAAAAAAATGCTGAAGAAAATAATACTTTAAAAAATAGACTAACCCAAATGACAAAAGAGATCCAAAAAGCATTGAAGAGAATGCCCTAAACAGCAGATAGAAAAGGACATCCAGGAGCTCACTGAAGGAAATAGTTCCTTAAAGATTAGAATGGAGCAGTTGGAAGCTAATGACTTTATGAAAAATCAAGAAATTATAACACAAAACCAAAGGAATGAAAAAATAGCAGGCAATGTGAAATATCTCATTGGAAAAACATCTGACCTGGAAAGTAGATGCAGGAGAGACAATTTTAAAGTTATGAGACTACCTGAAAACCATGATCCAAAAGAAAGCCTAGATATTCTCTTTCAGGAAATTATCAAGGAAAACTGTCCTGTTATTCCAGAACCATAGGGTAAAATAAATAATGAAAAAAATCCCCTGATCACCTCCTGAAAGAGATCCCAAAAGGAAAACTTTTGTAGCCAAATTTCAGAGCTCCCAGGTCAAGGAGAAACTATTGCAAGCAGTCAGAAAGAAACAATTGGAGTATTGTGGAAATACAGTCAGGATAACACAAGATCTAGAAGTTTCTACATTAAGGGATCACAGGGTTTGGAATATGATATTCCAGGAGTCAAAGAAACTAGGATTAAAATCAAGAATCACCTATCTAGCAAAACTAAGTATAATACTTCAGGGTTAAAAATGATGATGATTCAATGAATTAGAGAATATTCAAGCATTCTTGTTGAAAAGACCAGTGCTCAATAGAATATTTGACTTTCAAGCACAAGAATCAAGAGAAGCATGAAAAGGTAAACAGGAAAGAGAAATCATAAGGGACTTACTAAAGTTGAACTATTTACATTCCTATGTGTAATGATAATATTTACAACTCTTGAAATTTTTCTAAGTACTTTGGTAGTTGATGAGATTATGTACATATAGACAGAGGGCACAAGGTGAGTTGAATAGGAAGTGATGATATCTGAAAAATAAAATTAAGTAGTGAGAGAGAAATATTTTGGGAGGAGAAAGAAAAAATAGAATGGGGCAATTTATCTCTCACATAACAGAGGCAAGAAAAAACTTTTTCAGTGGAAGGGAAGAGGGGGCTGGAGTGAGAGGGAATAAGCGAACCTTACTCTCATCACATTTGACTTAAGGATGGAATAACATGCATACTCAATTTGCTATGTAACTCTATCATACACTACAGGAAGGTAAGGAAGAAGGAGAAAAGCAGGGGTTGGGGGATGATTGAAGGGAAGGCTAATGAGAGGAGGCATAATTAGAGGTAAATACTCTTGAGGAGGTATAGGGCCAAAAGAGAGAATAGAATAAATGGGGTAGGATAGGATGGAGGGAAATGTAGTTAGTCTTTCATCACATGACTTTTATGGGAGCTTAACTACACATGGATAACATATTGAATTGCTTGCTTTCTCAGTGGGGATGGGTGGGGGTGGAGGAAGGGAGAAAAGTTGGAACTCAAAGTTTTAAAAATGAATATTAACAATTGTTTATACATGCAACTAGGAAATAAGATATACAGGCAATGGATTATAGAAATCTATCTTGTCCTCCAAGAAAATAGAGGGGATTCAGATAAGGGAAGGGAGGGGTGTGATAGAAGGAAGGACAGATTGGGGGGAAGAGGCTATCAGAATGCATGCTGTCTTTTGGTGGGTGGAGGGGAGAGATGGGGAGAAATTTGCAACTCAGAATCTTGTGGAAATAAATGTTGAAAACTAAAAATAAATAAATTAGAATTTTTTTAAAAGAAGGAACAAATAAAAGGGGAAAGCTACACACTCACACATACACACAATAAAGAAAACCCAGAAAACAAACAAAAAATTAAAACACTATGTTTCAGTCTTCATTAAGATTCCATAGTTATTTTTCTAGATGTGGATAGCATTTTCCGTTATGAATCTTTTAGAATTTTCTTGAATCATTGCATTATTAAAAAGCAAGTCAATTATAGTTGATCATTGCATAATGTTATTGTTACTGTATACAATCTTCTCCTGGATTTGCTTGTTTCACTCAGCATCACTTCATATAAGTCTTTCTAGATTTTCTGTAATCCACCTGCTCACCATTTCTCACAGAAATATTCCATTATATTTTGGTATCGCAACTTTTTCAACTACACCCCAATTGATGTTCTTTGCAACTACAAAAAGAGATACTATAAATATTTTGTACATGTAGGTTCTTTGCCTTTCATCACTCAATTTTGAGACAGTCCTTTGGACCCAAGGACCAATTAGGAACTGCTGTGTCATCTTATCAAAGCATGTATTCTTGCAAAAGGAAAAGTGCATCAGCCTGAGCAATGTTCCAATCGAACAACAATAACAACATAAAAATAAAGGTTTCTTCTGATCATCTATGCTCCACAATAATGATTTAAGTTGTTATTACTTTCAGATTCCTTTGTATGCACCAAGAAACATATGAAATTTCCATAATAAATAACTTCATGGACCTTGCAAACACAGATAGAAAAATAGTGGCATACGGTGGAATGAGTAATGGGGTTGGATCTGGTTAGCTTCCAGTGCTGGTCTTTCTACTTGCTATTTATTTGATTCTGATGAGTCATTTTGACTCTCATTGAGACTGAGAGTCATCTATAAAATCATCTATAAAATCGGTGCTCTGAATTAATAATACTATAGGATAGTTATACTATATAATAATATATTAATTTGTTACCTTTTTTTAAAGAATTCCAATTTATTTGTTTTCAGTTTCAAATTCTCTCTACCTCCCACCTCTCCTCCAGCCATTGAAAAACCAAATCCATTCACAAATGAAGTCATGTAAAACATTTCTGCATTATCTATTTAATGGTAATTTAAATGGGAAGGTCTTTCACATTCGTTAATAGGCCCATGTGATCTGCTTAAGTCACATGGAAGCCTGAGTCACATGAGTCTAAACCACATGGAACAGGAAGGAAATTGGTCAAAGCAGTGAGACCTGAGGGAGAGAGACAGACAGCTAGGCTGAGGAGTGTTTGTTTGTGGGAAGGCCCAATAATATGTACAGACTTCCTGGTTACTATGATGGATTTCTTTGTTGCTATGATGGATTTGGCTTTCTGATGTTGGGATTTGACTTTCTGGTGTTTGGATAAAAGTTTTGGTTCTATCTTCCATGTGGAGAGTCTGTTATATTTTGTGATTCAGAATTGCACTGGTATATTTATGGCTCTTATAAATGTTGTGAATATTGCATTGGCACTACATCTACCTTCTGAAAAAGAATATCATACACTTAAATCTATACTCTGACTCCATCAGATCTCTCTCTGCAGATGGATAACAACACTTTCATTGAGTCTTTTGGAATTAAGATGAGTCATTGTCTCTAACGACTACTACTAATGATGATCAGAGTTCCTAAGTCTTTTAAGAGTTGATTATTTTTTATGATGTTGTTAAAATCATATAACATAACTTGTTAAGTCGTTCCATCACAATCATACACTACAATGATTGTGATGGAATACTACTGTGCTATAAGAAAGTGAGGATTTCAACAATTGTAGGAAAATATGGAAAGATTTGCACAAAATAATGAAGAGCAAAGTGAGTAGAAGCCAGAGAACATTGTATACAGTAATAACAATACTGTTTTAAGAATAACTTTGAGTAAGTCATTTTGACTCTTATAAATACCCAAACTAACTATGAAGGACATATGGAAAAAGATATTATCTGTATACAGAGAAAGAACTGATAAACAGAAGTATGCATAGAATAATTTTTACATGTGTATGTATGTATACATATATGTGTGCATATATATGTGCATGCATGTGTATATATACATACATGCATAAAGATAGATAGATACTCATTTATGTCTGATAGTAACCATTTCTAGGGTAAGGGGAGGAGAGGGAAGAATTTTTAATATTAACTTTTTTATATATTTAAAAGGAATAGTAAATTGTACATAATAGATATGCAGTTTCATGGGCATTCATATTTTTATTATTATATGGCTATAGAAATGATCGTTTTATTCCATAAACTAAAAAATGAATTAAATTTTAAAATAAAATATGATTCAAATATTTAAAAAATATAGTTGTTACTGTGTAAATTATTCTTTATATTCTGTTTATTTCACTTTGCATCAGTTCACGTCTTCCCAAATTTTCCTAAAACCATTCCCTTCATCATTTCTTATAACACAATAGTATTCTATCATATTCATATATCATAACTTGTTTAGCCATTCCCCAGTTAAATGGTATCCCCTCAGTTTTCAACACTTTGCTGCCTCCAAAGGAACTGTTATAAATATTTTTTGCCCATAAGGATCCTTTTCCTTTTTTTTTAATCTCTTTGGTGTGTAATATGGATGGGTCAAAGGGTATACAGAACTTAATAGATTTTGGGGCATAGTTCCAAATTGCTATCCAGAATGGTTGGAGTAGTTCACACTCTACCACCAACACATTGGTATAGACAGGTTTTCCCAATTCTCCTCCTGCATTTGTCATTTTCTTTTTCTCTTATCTTAATGAATCTGATGTGAGTGAGGTGACACGCTAGCATTATTTTAGTTTGCATTTCACTATTTACTAGTAGTGGTTTAAAGAATGTTAGTTAGAAAGATAGGTTTATGGATGGATGGATAGATAGATAGATAGATAGATAGATAGATAGATAGATAGATAGATAGATAGATAGATAATCTATATTTCTGGCAGTGCTAAGTACAGAAGGAATGAATGTAAACAAGCAAACCAGTTCTTGCCCCAAGGACCTTACATCTGACCAGGGGAAGAAAACACGTAAAGGAGGGCTGGAAGGAAAATAGGGGGCTTATTATGCATGTGGCAGAATGGTATGGTGACAGGAGACAAATGGCCTAGAGTTCTGGTTCTGGGCAAGATAAAGCAAAAATTTTCTTATATAAGTTACAGGAGCAGAGTTCAATTTTTAGTGGAGGAAGGGAGAAAATATGGATGATGACTGGAGTATAATAATAATTAGATTGGTCTGATTAAAATTGTTTTCAACTGCATGCAAACACACAGGGAGAGCAATGGCTTGTTTATCTTTTGTGTGAAGGGCAACAGAAAATTCAGAGATCCCAATAAAATGACTGCAATGTGGTGAATATTTTGGCTGCAGTAGCTACCAGGAACAACCTAGCAACTCGCTGAGGGTTGCAATTTGCTTTTATGAAGAAAGTGTTAGTATCAATGAAATCACAGATCTATGAAACCGGTGTGCTGGAGGGACTGCTCAATGAAAGTCTAGTCCTTAGAGTACATACAATATGCTCTTCCTGGGATCAATTCACATAGAGGCTTGCTAAGCCTGCTTCTGTTAATGTGTCAAGGAAAACTCTTGTCCTTGATCCAGAGCCTGATCAGGAATCCTTTGACTATTTCTTGTCATGGAAAGTTAAGTGACTTCCACAGGGTCACACAGCTAGTAATTACCATGATAGACAAAAGCATATGGCTATTTAGATTTAAAGGTGTGTGTGTGTGTGTGTGTGTGTGTGCGCGCGCGCGTGCACGCGAGTGTGTATCATTGATTTAGTCAGTGTAGAGATCTGTGAGGAACTTCCTCTACAAAAACAGATGAGTGTTTTTTAAAGTCTTAAAGACTTTCCTGGAATATGGGAAGGATAAATAAGTAATCCAGGGTCACATAGGTGGCATATATCACAGATGAGACAAATTATTGATGAGAAAGTATAGTAAATCAAGAAAAATAGAATGTAATCTCTTTGAGGACAAGAATTTTTTTTATATTGCTATTAAATCCCCTAGTGTCTAGCACTTTTCCTGAAACAGGGGAGATGATAAATAAATGTACTTTGAAATGGATTAAGTTGAAATCAATATTTTCTACATAACAGCAGAAAGGACTGAGATAAAGCAAATCTTCAAGTAGGTTGGTGTAAGAGAGATCAAATGAAATCAGATCATCCTGAAAGCACTTAAAAGAGAAACTAAAAGGAACATAAAAAGGTATGTGAAATGGCACAAATGTGTCAGTTTTCTTATAGTGATCTATTTAGATAATTAATGACCATAAAGATATCCTGGTGTGCATGACCCTAGGAAGCCTTCCTCAAGGGTTACAACTACAAGTATTTATGCTGCCTAAATTAATTTGCAGATTTATTGCTATACCCATCACACCATCGCTGCATTACTTCATGGAATTAATTGACAATTGTGATGGACAATTAATTGATTTTAAAAAAATACAAAATTCAGTTAAAGGAGAAGAAACAATTTAGAATTTCAAAAGAGGAATAAAAAAAGAGGAGAAACAACAGGGAACAGCATTCTCAGAACTCATAATATAATATAAACTAGAAAATATCAAAACTAGTTAGTAGTAATCAAAAATAGGGAAGTGTATCAGTGGTATAGCCAACTATAAGCCTGAAAAGATTTTAAAAATTGACAAAAGACCTGAATGTTAAATATGCCCAGAACAAAAATCTCCTGCAATGTATGTCGGTGGGTCTGACATCAGTATTCTGTTCAGATTCAAGGTTCAGATGAAATGGACTCATAGGTTATTTAATAATTAATAGAAAGGAGTTTTTCAATTATGGCATAGGAAGGATATGATGAGTTTCAGCAGTGCTTAGTTTCAGCTTTGGTAAATACCAAAAAATACTCAACAGTAAAAAGAGATATGGTGATTATAAAAGAGAAAACAAGTAATTTTAACACTACATAATTTTAAACCTTTTACATAAATAAGAATGCAGTAAGAATAAGAAGGAAAACGATCTGCATGGGAAAATATCTTTATCAAATATCTCTGGCAAAAGCCTGATATCAAATATGTTAGGATATAAAGTAATTGGTATAATAAGCACATGAAAGCAATAACTATTCGTTGATACGTGTACTTAAAGAATAAGAATATACCAGAAATTTTCTGAAACATTAGAACCACAACTAAACAGTTCTTTCAAATCACTAGTAATGAAAAAAAATGTGTATGAAAACAACCTACCTACTAAAATAAGCTGTCTGAGGCTCTACCTCTACCTCAGATATAGTTAATTTTAGAGGGGCTTTGGGGAAGACAGGCACTCGAACATGTTATTAGTGGAACTGGAGATTGGTTCAAACATTTTAAAAATCACATTAGTATTATTGAATAAAGTCTCTAAATTATCCATGCTGTTTAACCCCAATGATTTCCTAGTCCTGTGCACATACCCCAAGGTAGAAAAAGGCATCACAAAGATGCCGTAAACATTAAAATGGTAATAGAAATTTCATGGAAGTAAAAAACAAATAAACAAAACCTAGTGATACAGCAAGTAATCATTAACTGGAGAACAGGTAAACAAAATGTGATATACAAAACTAATGGAATATAATTTTGACAAAAGAAAAATATGAAGAATTCAAAGAAATTTGTAAAGGCTTCCATAAACTGTTACAGAGTGAAGGAAATTGAATTAGGGGAATGATATGCAGAGTTGTTTGTTTTTTCTGTTCAGTCATTCAGTGGTGTCAGATTCTTTCTCATCCTATGCAAGGTTTTTTTGGCAAAGATATTGGAGTAGTTTGTTATTTCCTTGTCCAGTGAATTAAGGCAAACAGAGGTTAAGTGACTAGCCCAGGGTCACACATATAATGAGTGTCTGAGGCACAAAGTACAATGATATCAGGACAAAGAATGCTAAAGGGAAAACAATGTGTTCATGTGTTAATAATGATGTGTTTTGACCTTGTGGAAGATATATAACTATATAAATATATATATATATAGTTTTATATATATATAACTATATATAGTTTTATATATAACTATATATATAGTTTTATATATATATAACTATGTATATATATAACTATATATATTATATATATATAAAACTACATACACTGCCAAAAGAAATCATTATATCACTTGGGCTGGCATAATTTTTTTCTTTGTTTCAAGATAGGAGTTAGTATTCTGAAAATATATCTAAAAATAATTGTAATATAAAAAACCAAAAGGCATTAATTAAAAATTTATTTAGAAAAAGACAAAATAAGAGAAAAAAAATGAGAAATGTAAAAACCGTACCAAGTGGCAGATGTAGGAATAAGAAAAAAATGACAAAAGAATTCAGGGAAGAAGTGCTACCTCAAGAAGGGGAGGAATACCAGGATCACAGGCTGTAAAAGAAATCGTTATCGGGAGCAAACAACAACAAACATACAACTCTGTGAAAGAAGATGCACACCGTGATTATACTGAATGTGAGAAATCACTCTTCTAGTTGGAAAGCAATGCTATGAAATGAGACTCATATCTCAGAAAAATCTTATGTGCTGAAGAGGATGACAGTCCTTCTCTGTGATCTCTGTGTTAAATTTGCCTTTTGCAATGACACTGGGGAAATCAAGGATGAAAATAGCAATATTGTTAGAGTTTAGGTTTGCTGGCAAAGGGTGTCCATAGCTACCATCTATGCACAAACCTATATGAGAAATGTTAAGACAGGTACCGGAGGCTGGTGGAATAAACTAGTCTGGAGGTGTGGAGAAGAAAGGAATATGGATGGAGAACTAATCAATATGGTCTGAATGACAATGAAGAGAATAGTAGAGAGAAAGGGAAAGATTAGAATGTCAAGAACCAGAGTAAATTTGACATATGTGAGGGAGTGTTAAGAGGTTGGAGGACCTAGAATTCTGTGGGTGCATGGAGTAGGAGGACTGAGTCATTCAAATCAATATAGAAAAGATGGATTGATTTAAAGTTTTGAGTTGGATGAATCAGAGAAGCACATTCACTTAAGATGGGGACTTCAGGTAATAAGCTGGAAAAATATGATTATGTCTAACACTAAATATGCTATAAAATATATAAATCAACATGTAAATATATACATATATACATCTATTAAATAAATGTCACTAAAAACATCACTAAAGTAAATGTTTTTGAACACAGAGAATTCTGGCTTTCCTTCTATCTGACCTCTGGGAACTAGGGAGATGTAACTGCCCAAGGGAACACACATTCTATTCTTTCATCCTCAAAAAACAGGAGGGGAATGAGAATGGAATTGGGAAATTCTGGCATGAATTTTAAGGGAGAAAAAGAATGAGGAAAAGAGAAAGAGAATATAGGGGAATATAGAGGAAATCTGTAGAGTTAGTATTTGAATATCAAAATGCTGCCACTGTCACCTTTGCCCACCATGGACAATACATCAGCCTGAGAATGATGTGAGAGGATTGTCTAGTCATTGTCAGACTTTCTCAACTGACCGAATTGATACAAGATGGTCTGATTTGCTTGGCCCTCCTCTACTTTCTCTAACTGCAAGAGTGTATATTAAATCTGAACCTTATCTGTTCTTTCAGGTTTTCTTATATTTCTGTTCAACTGGTATTGAGATGCCTGTATAGCTGAAAAAATTGATTGGTCATGACAAATTTAGATTTGTATATGTTTCAATTACATCAAAGCAACTTAGGAAGAGGGAAGAATGGCTGACAGAAACTGGAGATGCCCACTTTCCAAAAGAGGAGTTCAGAAGTGAAGTAATGAGAAGCCTTACTCCTTTCTCACTCCATTGGTCTAGGAGATGAACCATTCTCCTTATACATTTAGCCAATCACAGACACATGGTTACATGTAGTTTAGGTAAATGAAAACTTTTGATAGATTGATAAATTTATTATGTAATAGTAAAAATGGAAATAAATTTACCTTGTTAATACTGATAAAATAAGGAGGACATTTTGGGAGTTATGTGTGGTAGTGGGTGGACTTGGATTATCATCTAGTACCTTCTATTATTGCCATCCTCATTTATCAATATCAGAATTTAAGAGCTACGCAAACAGCTAGATTCCGTATCTGAATGACAGGCTACAGAGCTTCCTACAATCTGCAGAGGGAGAGGTGGGAACAATACTGAAAGCAGTATGCCTATGTTTGCTAGGTCCCTAATAATAATTTGAATCACCAAAAGTAGGTAGTGGTCATCAAGTTGGGAGCACCTTAGGAGGATCTCTGTCACTTTCCCAGATTCAAGCCCTATTAATACAGCATGCTTCTCTATTCTTCATGTCAAGTAGGTAAGTAACTATTTCAGTATCCCTCAGCAGTGGGGGGATCCTACAGATCACCTTTAGGAAAGGTAGAAATGGCATTAAAGAGAACACAGACAGGAAACATATCCAAAATAGACCAAGGGTATATAAAGGATAGCTAAGCCAGAGAACACAATTGTAAAAGAAGAGGGGTTGAAATATAAGGTACACAAAGGAAAATAGCAAAGATGTGGAAAAAAATATATGGTCTTATTAACATCAAAAGCATGATCAAGAAAACATGAACAACCTCTATGTGTGTATATATATGTATATATATACACACATATATATGCATATGTGTGTATGTGTATGAATGTGTGTATATATGTGTATATACATATATTAAATCTCCCACCAAAATAAAATTATTCTGCATGTCATCTGTATATGAATCAAAGGCGTCTTGGATGAGAGTATTAAAGAATAAGCAGGATTTCACAAGTGTAATGGAAAGCAAAGTAGGATCTTTTGCTGTTTTTATTTTAGACAGTCAAATATCTCTGACTGAATCTTAACTTTGATTAATCAAGAGTCTTTAACTAGAAACAGTGTGTGTATGTATGTATATATTACATATTATATTAATATATTACATATGTATGTAATATGTAATACATATATACATATATGTATTATTGTGGAGAGAGTTTTAACTAATCAGACATGTGGGAGTGGACTCTAACCAATAGATGATGACTATAACTGTATATAAAGAGAGCCCGCATTGAAGGGGTGAGCCAGCATTGAGAAGAAGACAGCTGAGAGGAAGACCTCTGATAGCAGAGAGAAAGACCTTTGATAGTGGAGAGGAAACCTCTGACAGCCAGGAAGAAGTCCTATCTGTTGATCTGTGTTGATTTTCTCAGACAGAAGTCCTGCCTGTTGGTCTTCGAGAGTGGGTTGAGATAATGATGCTGGTGGTGTGTGTTAGTATTGTTGTTGCCCTACTGCGCTTTTTTTTTCTCAGAGACAGACACGGCAGAATGGAGCAGTCCTCATGAACATGAGCAGAGCAGAGAGCTGGTTGGGTGTGAATCCAGGAGCAGTCAGCCCACAGAGGAAGAGTCAGGGGACTTAGAAGTCAACCTCAAGTTAAGATGAAAGAGGTCTTTATTTGGATGCTTGATATTAAGAAGATTGTTCATAGGTGTGGATGATATGGGACTTTGAAAGGGAACTTTATTTGGATGCTTGATATTGATTGAATGATATGTTTCACTTAATGACATTGGTATTGTTATGAGATATACACTGATTGAATGATGTATTTTACTTAAGGATGTTGCCATGAATGTAATACTTTATTGAAAAACTCTTAGTCTGTTGCTAAATAAATAGAGAGTTCATTACACTATATTATTAGACCCTTGAAATCATTCACAGCAGCAGTCCTCAGGTGTACTCCCTGTAATTGACTTTACAAAAAGTAATATGCAATCATAAATTACATCTTTTCCATTTTCAGTTGTATAACATATTTAGAGAATAGAAAACTCTATTGTGCATATTTGTTGATTATAAAAAAAGATCAGCAATCAGCAAACAAAATGCTATTTTTCAACCAAGTAATCTCATTCACATATAAAAAAATCATTATATACTCCTTGAAAGATTAAAACCAAAAGCAGAAATAACCTTATCCATTAACCCTTTGATCATAAATATCACATAACTATCAGGCCATTTGTAGTTGGAAGGAGAACTCCTTAATTGATGAGATCTGAGAACAATTTGAGCATTTGAGTACACATACAGGTTACTTGAGTTTGAATCTCAGCTCTATCATTAATTAACCTGTGTGAATTTGGTTATATTACTTAACTTCTTTGTAGCTCATTTTCTCATCTGTAAAATGAAGGGTTTGGACTAATTGGCCTTTGGGTCCCTTCCAATTTTAGATCTAAGATCTTATGATCTTCCTTTGAGCGCTATTAGATGACTTCTCTCCTAGTGGCACCTTATCCTCATTCTTTGAAGCATGAAAAGCTATTTCCTCCTGAAGATCTACCTATGTTTCTACAGGAAATCTCAGAGTTATTACAGAGCTCCAAAGTTTCAGTGGATCGTTTTCCCCTCTTTTTCCACATCACATCCTACTTTTCAACCTTTTGACCTGTGCTAGGAGTCCCCTTTACTTCTACAGGTTCTTTTTATTTCCCCTTTGAAGCACTTGTCTCATTACTCAAAGAAAGCTGTTTTTTTGTGTTACCTTGAAAAATAGATGATTCTCCAGCTCTTTTGCGTTTCCTGATAGAAGAGAGAGCCAAATTGCATTTTATGAACATACAGTTGCTATTTGATACTTTGGTTCAAACTTGGTGTACTCTATGCAAGTGACTAGGAAGTTTTTCATATCTATGACAACTGAGAGCCTCAATTTTCTGTTAAACTTAATATTAACCTCTCAGTCTGATTTGTGTGACTAACAATTATCCAAAACTATTTGCTGCAATCATTCACAGTACCCAAGGCTCAATCACCAGGCAGTCCTGAAGTAGCCTTTCCACATTTACATTTTCCTTTCTTAAAGGGACTTTCTCACCTTTTCTTAAGGTTTGATGATGCATGCTTTCTTGCTCAGCTACATCTGATATGTAATTAGCAGATGATTGACAAAGTTCTGAAGCAAAAGGAATACTTTTTACTATTTATCTTTTTACTTTTTACTATTATCTCCAATGAAGTTTTGTGTGAAGCAGTACTTGTTCGAATTTTGGCTCTGCCACTTCATAATTTTGTAGTACTGGCCAAGTCACTTAACCTTTGAGTCTCAGTTTCCTCATCTATATGAGGCAAATGGATGACTTCTAAGGTCTATTCAAGATTCCTTCACTTCTTATCTCTTCCTTTGCCTTCTTTCCTTTTTCTACCTCTTTCAGATATCAGACATCTTGTCTCTTTCCTGACTTAGTCTGGAAAGGATAGTAGGAATATTTCTTAAGTTCCCTTCTCAGTTTAGGATTTGAGTATTTCTGAAGTGGGACAAACGCAAAAGGAATCTGAGATTTTCCTCTGTGAGTTGATTGTAAAACATAAGATCCTGAGCAATCTGAATAGGATATAATTCTAGTTTTTCCTCTTATCTTTAAGAATCAAACTCTTTTGGCAGAATGTTAACCTATACTTCTCAGTACCCCCAAATCAAATTCTCTGAGAATTCAAAGGAATAGGTTCCTACTGAATCAGAAGAGAAGACTTTTGTGTGGTGTTTCAAGGAAATTTTCAGTATGGTGCGTCTCTGAAAAGTCAAATGCAGCAGCAATTTCAAAAAAGTTTTGTCACATACAGTTGGCACTTAATAAATGGTTTTTGAATTTGAATGACTTCTTAACGTATTAGCTTTTAAAATAATCCAAGAAATTCCTAATGTGTAGCCTGATGAGTAAAGTTGATAAGTATGAGTTTGATGATTAGGGTTATAGGACCACCTATTTGATGCTACAAAGGATCTTATAGGGTCAGAGTTAATAAATAGCACAGCTAAGATTTGAACTCAAGTCCTCTCCAAATACAGTGTTATTTTCACTCTACCCTGCTCTCGTTCTGAGGTATGCTTGATCTGAATATCTGTCTGCTTAGCACTGGAGTTTCTTCTATTTCCTTTTTCTCTCTAATGAAAAAAATCACTTCTGTAGTGATCCTTTGAGAATGCAGTCAGGATAAAAATGATTCAACCATTCGGAATTTTTCCCTCTGAATAAACAGAAGATTCAGATTCCATGATCTCTTTCTATAGCTCATAAAAGTAGTAGTCCTTGCATTTAATATTAGTCTCACAACATTCTCTTAGTTACTGGGATAAATCACCAAACTGAGTTTGACTGTGTAGATTATTGAAAATAACATGAAAAAGAGTAAGGAAAGAATCAAGTGCTTCAAAATGTCTAAGTGCTTACATGTGGCCCTAAACTGATCTGTTCTCCTATGTCTGACTGTTGTGCTCTTGGGTTTTGTATTTATCATTCTCGTCAGTGCCAGACTGCTGCTTGGATTCTCTCCAAGACATTTCTACATTTTTCCTGATCCCCTGTCTGTGGTGTTTTGAATTACAGGGATTAAAATCTTCCGCAGTTAGTTCCCTTTCAGAACACTTCTTCCCAGAGCAGAGGGGTGTCTATTTTCTACTCCTTTCTGAGACGGGGTAAGAAGAATAAAATTTGAAAGGAAAACTTAAGGAGGCTTTTTACCTGGCATATTGTAGGGAAGAGATGGGGTTGTGGAGACACTACAGTTTACTTTTTGTTTAACACTTACAATGTGTATATGCCACATGGCAACTAAAGTATCAATCTGTGAATTAAAAAGAAACTGTTGATCGTTCAGTTGAATAATCATAAGAATAGTGTTTTTTTACTCTGATATTTACTCTATCAAATCACTTCACCCCATGTGAAATAAATGAGGAGATTCCAAAACAAACAATTTCAATTGTAGGCCTTAAATTGACAGAATTTGTTAAACTGTTTGTGTCATGGAAGCCTTTAACAATATAGTGAAGTCTATGTAAGGCTCTCTCTCAAAATAATGTTTTTAAATGCATAGAACAATATACATGGGATGACAAAGGAAACTGATTACTTTAAAATACAATTATCAAAGTATTAAAGACAGCATTCACAATCTCCCAGGTTAAAAACTCTTGCTTTAGATTAAGTATGAAAAGATTTGAAAGCCTTTTCGTTTTCACCCCAAAGTCGGGGGAGGGGGGATTTCATTACACCTTCTAAATCCTACATAAAAGAAAAAAATATTGAGTTAGTTAGAGTTGAAGAATTAATTGGAGTTAGTGTAGCACTTTATCTAAATGCCCGGAGAGAAAAATCATCTGTGGAGTGGGGGGAATAGGTGGCACGGTTTGGTCTTATGTCTCCTTCCCCACCTGCCACCCTCCACTGAAGGACCTTGTGAGCTTTAAAGAGTTTAGGATATGTTGTCATCCCACAGACAATTTTGTGGATGATGGTTTCTTCATTAGGAACCAGAAACAGAATAGATGTGCACTCATTGTTCCACAATGAAGCTTGGCAAAGAACAAAAAGAAAACAAAAACAAACAAAAAAACAAGCAAAAAACCACCCCATGACTTAAGGGAACTCCTTGAGTACCTCGTGCATGGTGTGCTGTTTTAGCAACCAGGACAGGAATCGTCAGCTGCCCCTCTGACAAACGTGCTCTCTAATTTTGAGTTCACTTTACCCTAGACTTCTCATGTATTGAAAGCAGCCATCACAGACTCATGGCAAGATGTTTTGTACCAATTACTCTTACTGTATTATCTTAGCAAATACTCTTTTCTACAAGCCACTAAACACTGAGTGACTGAATTGCTTCTCAACTGATATGTATCCGTCCTTCGTTGCCCAAGAAGACCATGCCATCAGAGAAATGATGACATGACTTGTGCTTGACTTTGTTTTGAGTGAGGGACAGCTGTGCAGGTCACCAGCCTCACTTCTCCTCCACAGCCATCTGAATCCAGTGAGCTGATGTTCATCAGGATGACTAGAGATGACCCAGGATGAGGCAGTTGGGGTTAATTGACTTGGCCAATGTCACACAGTGAGTGCCAAGTGTGTGAGGTGAGATTTGAACTCAGGTCCTCCTGACTCCTGCTCTGGTGCTCTATCTACTGCACCACCTAGCTGCCCTTATTATTATTATTATTATCTCAACTGATAATATTAAGGGGAAATAACCAAACGGACGCTTGAGGTAATAACATGAGGGATTTGCCACCAGCTCCTTAAAATGTTTTTCTATAAACCTAAGGGGTAGATATAGACAATGTTTCAGAACCTGACTCATCAGTGGTGGTAGGAGATGAGATAAGGATTCTAAGAATATATTTAAGCTACAATAGTTTGCACTCATATTCTTTGTGAATTATGAATGAGTTAATTCAAAGGTCAAGAAGCAATCGATGTGGATGGTTTATATAGAATGAAGAAAATAATATATGCATGAATTTTTTTGAAGATGAGTATATACAGTTTGCAAAATAATTTTTAAAAAGTTTCATGGTTATGCTTCCCCCAGTTGTCCCCTTAAGGACAACTCTGTTCCTTTTAAGAATTACTATATTCACTTCGTTTTCATTTGAGGGTAATCATGATATAATGGATATGTCAACTTTTGGTCAGGGCAACATTGGTTCAAGTCTTACCTATACTAGCAGATTATCATCATATAATTTTTACATCTCACTATCTCAGGGAACTATTAAAGACTATAAGCTATAGATGGGTTGCTGATATGTATTGTTGAAAAGATGTTTAGCTCCAGCAGTCTCAAAAAGAATGGAAGAAAGGAAGGAAGAAAAACCCAGATGTAGAGCAAAAAATTACTTATATAATGTCACCAAAAGGTGTTCTTTTAAAATAGTGTAAGAAATATTGAGAAAAATAGTCCCCGATTGTTTGAATAAATTTACTGCGGAGGAACCTTCATTTGGGGTCAGGAAGAAACATTCTGTGGAGAATGTGGGTTTATTCATTGATGTCTTATTTAAGGAATACATACAACCCTGATTGTTGGTCAATGACTGGGGCTGCCTTCAAGATATAACCTCTGGTTAAGAGGAATGTATACTGATATACTGATATGAATTTGATCCAATCCTGAAGGCTAAACTGAAGCAGGCTGTCAGTCTCTTTGATTCATTTTTCCTGCAGCTTGTGTTTACTCCAGGAAATTCTCCAAATACAGAAATGCGTAAAAGATGTCTTGGTTGCCCCACAAGCACTCTTGGTAACAATGTTAGTATCAGGTGTCAAACAGCCTTTACTTTACCCCACCGAAAATGCAAAAGATACAAAAGATTTACAGGTGACCCTCCCAAATGGTTATGGCACTAACAGAACTTATAAAAGCATATAAATTGATGTAGACATTACTTAAAGCAGTACATCACACCCCCCAAAAAAGGAAACCTTATTTTTGAACAGCTGAAATGTAACACTCCTTCCCACCAGACCCGTATGTCTGAATCACGTAGGAACAATAAGGAATAGAGAATAGTCTGAGGGACTTTTTCATGACTGTCAGATAATAGCAGCTCCTCTGACTAGAGTCCACCACCCTGCGTCTTAAGTAGGCAATCATATTGAAGGTAGCTGCCTGTCAGTACAAGCTAATAAGGGGTTGGTTGGTAGTGTCTTTTAAACAATATGATAATGGTCATGCCCACATTCACCATTGGAATGTTCCTTTCTGATCCCAAGGAAAAGTCCATGAAATGCAAACTTCGTAATTAGGTTAGGGAACTCATTAAATTCACCAGGTTTCCTCTTTATTCTTTGTCCCCCACAATTGCCCCTTATAGTAAACTAAATCACCCTCTGGTTTAAAAGGGTATAGGCTTGGATTATGAGATTTTATAAAAAAACAAACAAAATCACTAATGTGATTGCTACTTTGAAAAGCACAGCTAACCTAAAGTGACTTTTTTGTGAATTACTTCATTCAATTTTCCTTTTCCTAATTAACAATTTTGAATCATTTCTCCGGAAGAGATAGCAATATTAATAAGACCCTCGTAACTCACTGTGCCTCAGAAAAATTCAGGTTCTGAAATGAAACTTTGTTGTGATTAGTAATAGAAAGGAACTAGGAGAATTGGCCTAAAATCATAATTCAGTCATGGAATAAAAGATGTGTCACTATAACCCTGAACAAAATGAATTACCCGAATGAAGTACCAAAGGATACATTATGGGCATCTATGAAATGTAGAATTTATGGAATAACTTTCAAAAAGACCCCATCACTCAAGAGTCACAAAGCCACAGTAAGTTATGAAGGTCTTTGCATCATGATGGGGAATAAGGAATCATCTGTGCCTTCCAGATATAATGCATTGCTTGTGTGTTGGAATATTTGACTGTAACAGCACCCCAAAGCATTACTAATGACATCTTCCATAGGCTCAATAATTTCCACCTTCATTTTTTATTAATAGTGACCTTTGGAGTGTGTAATTAATTACATTTTTATAAAGTTTTTCTTTTCCAGGCACGTCTCCAAGACTAAAGCAAGTGAACATGTAACTCTGATTCCTCAGCCTGCAGATCCAAGTCACTTAACACATCAATTGATAAATGCATTATTTTTAAAGTGCTAATGTAAAAATATATTAACTTTATACAAAGGACAATTTTTTTCATATATTTTGATTGACTGTGATATAAAAAGCAATGGTATAGTTGAAATAAAAGAAAGAAAAACATTATATTATGCAAGGCATGATGCCACATTAAGGTATTCAAAGTTAAAGTTAAAAAGACTTCAGAAGAAGAGATAGATTCAGAATGGAACACTGAATCTGTTTACTTTCCAGACCTTTAGTTAAAATGTGTCTCCTAGGACAATAGTGACTTCCACTTGATTAGTGAGCATCCTGTGGTTATTTAAATAGTGCTCCCTCCTCCCACTTAAAATAACTTATCTTCAACTCAAGGAAGCAAGAATCTGAGGACCAGAGAAATAGCCCTTAATTTTCAGTTCATTTTTGCTCTACAAGGGGAAAAAATATTCCCCATTTTGTCTTTGTATCTCCAGCATCTAAGAAAAATACTTTGCATATTGTCTACTATAAGTATGTTGGTTGCATTCAATTGAATTGTTTTCCCAAGGCACTTTGTACTATTCTCCTTGTTTTCCCCATACTAAAATGTTGTACAATTAAGGGATTTCAAGTGTAATAATTTTTTTCTTTTTTACTATGTCATGGAAATGCTTGTTTGATTTCTTAAGTTCAGAACAAATTATTTATTTATTAAAAAAAATAAAAAATGAACAAACAAGCAAAACCCCCATCAGTTTGCTAGCAATGAATACCATACCTATGGTCTGCATATTTCCTAAACACATTACAGGAATTAATTGGTTCAATGCATAATCTCTCACAGAATTATCTTCACATAAAAGGGACTGGATCCTAACGAGGAAGTATTTCAAAAAAGAAATGGGAGTGATCATGATTACAGCTCTTACCACACCACTCCAAAATGTACTTCTTTGGGTGAGGCACAGGAGACAGGGGAGAGGGGGCAGCGAAAGAGAACAGAAGGAAAAGACAGAAAGGCAGAAGAGAATAATAGAAAACTATAATAAAATGGGGAGAGATAAGTGGCATTGTGGATAGAGCACTAGAATTGGAGTCAAGAAGACTCATCTTTATTAGTTCAAATCTGACCTCAGACATTTACTACCTATGTGACCCTGGGCAAGTCACTTAACCCTGTTTACCTCAGTTTCTTCATCTGGACAATGAGATGGAGAAAAAAATTACAAATTATTCCAGTATATTTGCCAAGAAAACCCCAAATTGGGTTACAAAGGGTTGGATGAGACTAAAACAACTCAAGAACATAAGAAGAAAGAAGAATATGAAAGAGGGTGATAAAATAGCTATAATGATGGACTGAATGGTTTTTGGGGTCTATTCCAGCTCTTCATCTGTAATCCTATGATACTAATTTGGAGTCAAAAGATAATAATGGAAGATGAAAAGACCACAGTATTATCCTCTAAAATTAATAGTAGGGGTATTAAAGTTCTGAATAAGATGAGCTTAGTAAAGAATGCTAACGATAACAAAAAAGAAATGAATTGTTTCTTAAGCTTTTAGGGAGAAGGATTTTAAAGATAATGTAAGGCATAGCTTAGGGACAATGATAAGAGATGATTGAGAGAAGGCAAAAATACTCATATTTTTTTTCTTTGGTTCTCTTTTCTAAAAATGAACAATTTTTGAATTGAATTTTTTTTAAATGATTAATGGCAAGTAGAAGCCTAGGAGGGGTAAAAAGGAGACAGGAAGAGAGGGTCTAGAAGCCTTCAATGAGATCAAGTCACCTGGATCAGATTGAATTTTATACTAGGGTCCTGATATGACATTGAGCACTTCATTTGGTTTTGAGCACCACGTTTTAGGAAGTGAAAAGGAAATCAATTAGAATTTATTACTTTGAGCTATATTTAGTTTGATTATAGGAGTAAACTTGTTTCTTTAGGAAAAACTAACCTTTTCACCTAAGCAGGAACAACATAGTTTCTGAAGTTTAGATTATCTATAGATTTAGTGAATATAGACTGAGATTATCATTTAGGAGCAGATAATTTAGGAAAAAAAAGGTATAATGTAATAATCATAGGGTTAATCTTTTTTTTCTTTAAAGGTTGTTTCCTTTTCTAGCAGAAATAAGAATGGAATCTTGATCAGATTTGCCTTGGACTAGATAAGCATTGAGGTTTCTTCCAAATCTGAGATCATAATTCAGTTGCTATCTGAAGACTAATGAAAAGGGTTTGGTCTCTATTTGTCCTTTGTTGTGCCTGACGTATAGACATTGACATAGATGATAGATAAAGAGATGGATAGATAGAGCATTTATTAAACACAATGTTACAGGCACTGTGCTAAGCACTGGAAACACAAATACAAAGAAAGAAAGACAACTGCTAAATCACAAGGAATTTACATTCTAATGAAGGAAGACTACATTAAAAAAAGGCTGAAATGAAAGGGCAAGACAGGGATGGGGAAGGAAAAGGTAAAGGAGAAAGGTACTTATACATGAATAAGGTAGAAGAGGATTTGCTGAGCCAGATTAGAAATTTAGCTCAACCAATAGAGAGGAGCTAGGGTCTAATGGGAAACCTAGACTAAGAAAGAGAGAGCAAGTGATTATTATAGAACATAAAACCAAACGTAATCAAACAATGATATAGGTATATAAAGGAAAGGGCCAAAGAGGAACATGTCAATGTCTATCACAAAAATAATTATGATAGCAGCTTACACTAATATAGTGCTTTAAGGTTTACAAAGTATTTTGCAGATATTATCATAATAGCTCTGTGAAGTAGGTGCTGTTTTTATCTATGTTTGACAGTTGGGAAATTCAAGATGAGTTGTTAAGTGATTTGCCCAGTTAATACATCTTTTGAGATTTCCCTGATCAGAAGAACAGTATCCTGTCCACTCTGCCACCTAGCTTCCATGGGAATTTCTGACAAAACAGAGAGATTGACCCAAGTGCTGAGGAATCAGAGAATTGGTTTTGTGGCCAAACCTTTAGATGCATTACTGAACTTGATCCCTATTGGTTACTTTGTTTCCCAACTCCCAAGCAGCATTAGACAAAACACGTATCATGTAACCCTCGGGAAGGACACGTCACATAAATTTCTCCTGCCTTA
This sequence comes from Bettongia penicillata ogilbyi, assembly GCA_023548195.1. Taxonomy (NCBI): domain Eukaryota; kingdom Metazoa; phylum Chordata; class Mammalia; order Diprotodontia; family Potoroidae; genus Bettongia; species Bettongia penicillata. The sequence continues at coordinate 860,819 of JAJHZJ010000379.1, read as the reverse complement.
TCTCTGGGAAAATCATAGATTTAGCATGACAAGTGACCTTAAAGAGCATTTAGTCCAACCCTCTCCATTTGAAGACAAACATCATCTTGACCTCTTTGTATACCATTGAACATCTATCCTTTGGTTACTCTTTCCTCTTGGAGTTTTCTAATGCTGCTCTGGTATGGTTTTTCTCCTACCTGACTTCCTTTCAATCTTTGTAGGAACATCATCCAAGTCTTACCCCAACCTAGGGCTAAGAACTGGACTCTTCACTTTCATTTATCTTCAATATTCACATCCAATCAATTGCCAAGTCTTAGGGATTCTACCTCCTCAGAATCTCTTGGACATTTCCTTCTCTTCACTTGTAACCAAACCACTCTAGTTTAGGCTCTAATCATTTCTTCCCTGAACCACTGCAATAACTTACTAATTACACTATTTGATTTCTGGCTTTTCCCTTTTGAATCCATCCTTTATACAGGTGCCATATTAATATTTCTAAAGTACAAGCCTAATATATCACTCCCCTCCTCAAGAAGCATTGGTGGTTCCCCTTTGCCTGGAGATTAAACTACATGCTCCTTGGTTTAGAACTTAAAACTCTTAATAATCTGCTTCTGGCTTAATTTTCTAGACTGATTATGCATGTAGTAGCACCTATGATATCATGCGTGTTCTTCTGAGGTAGCTTCTTTTTTCAACATGTTGGAGCATTACCTAGGAAAAAGGACAAAGCTTCTCTTAGCACCTAATTGATCTTATGTTCTCTGATATAGCTTCCTTTCACTTCCTTCTCCACTTCCCAACCTCAGCCAAAATGGGATGGGTGCAGGAAAAAGATGCCCCTGAAATCTGATTGGCTCAGCTTCCCTGATGCAGCTTCTTGGTCATCTAGGGCAGAGTGTCAAACACAGAGTGACAACACTGTAGCAAAGCAGATGAGATATATCAATGATTTAATGACATTTTCATCAATAAATTCACATCAAATTTTGGCAATGAACCACTAACAATGCCAAGAACTTCAGGGATGTAAGCTTTGCTGTATAAAGCTGAAAAATTACTTTCTGTACACTAATCTCATTTGACTCTGACAACTATCTGTCACATGGTTACTGCAAGTAGTATTTTCTCCATTTTGTAGGTGAGTCAACTGAAGTCATAAGGTTAGAAAGTTCCCCATAATCACATAGCAAGTTAGTGTTTAAGACAGAATCTGAATCCATAGATTCTTGACTAAGTCCAGAGATTTATTCAATGTGCCACATCAAAAATCCCAATTATTGACCTCAATAATAATGGAATTTATCTTCAGATTGCTATATGTTGACTGTTAAGGCCCAGCTCAATTGCAATTACCCAGGAGAGTCTTTCATTATTCTATTTCAAGAGAAGAAAATAATGCTCTTAACTTGTCAGTAATTGAAAGAATGTAAAGTGAATTCCCTTTTGCTAATACAGAGAAAATAGGTTGGTAATTCTTTTCTATGTTTGTGCCTTTGGTAAATATCTTCTTTTTCTTTAGTGAACCAATTGTAGTTTATGTAGGGAAAAACCTTAGCCACTAGAGGGTCCCTTCATGCAAAATCACTACGTATAACCTCTGTGAGTTCCAAACACTGTGATAAGGGAGAGACAAATCTGAATCTGAAAGCATGACTATGAATGTTAGACAGGAATTAGGACATTGAACCATGGCTTCATATCCGCACCACTTATTTTATGTTGTTTTTATTTTCTTTTTTCACTGTAGAGCTCCAATGAAGTTGTTCAGATTAGAAGGGAAAAGAAAAATGATGGATTTGGAGTCAAAGGACCTGGGTTCAAATCTTATTCTGCCACTACATATATGACCTGGGACAATTCACTGCCCCCTCAATGATTTTCACTTCCTCACTTGTAAAAAAAAAAGTTTAATTAAATATTCTCCAAGGCAACCCCCAACTATATTTCTAAGATTCTGTGATCAAGTTTAGGAATTTACTAGAAAAAGACATCATAATATAGAAATAGTTATTGAGGTTTCTGTTTTGTTTTCAGGATCTGACTACTTCTTTTAAAAATTATTGCTTTGGTTTATTTTTATATTTTTACTTTTTAATATTTTCCTTTCCCTCCTTGCTCTAGTAATTCATCCCTTATCATAAAGACAGAAAAAAGGAAGGAAGAAAGGAAAAAGGAAAGGAAGGAAGAAAGAAAGAATAAAGAAAGAAAGCAGGAAGGAAGAAAGAAAGAAGAGAGAGGGAGGAAGGAAGGAAAGGAATTTAGTAAAACATATCAAAGCAGGGGGTAGAACCAAGATGGTGGAGTAGAATCAGGGACCTTCTACAATTCTCCCCACAAAACCCTCAAAAAACCTATACAAATGCCTCTACACAAATTTTAGAGTAGCAGAAGCCACAAAATATCAGACTAAATCAAATTTCCAGCCCAAGACAGTCTAGAAGGTCTAACAGGAAGGGTCTATTGACCAGAGCATGGTTTGGCATGGGCCACACTGGTGCAGATGGGGGAGGAACAAACCTTAGGGGACTGAATTGCTGGTGGCTGTTGTGGATTCCTGACTTCTCAATCAACAAATGCTAAAGGCAGCTTCAAAAGTCAGTGGGAAGGGTCTCTCACCTGGCTGAGAGGGGAACTTGGTCCAGCCCCAGCCCCCCAGGCCAGCTGCAATCACTGCTGAACTGGAGGCTGCTTCTGGAGACCTCTACTTAACAAATGTCAAAAGTCAAGTAATTGGCTTGAAAAATGAGCAAATGGGGGGAAAAGAAACAGACTATAGATTCTTTCTCAGTGAAGAGGTATTTTCTTAAACCATTGGTAATGAGGAAGATCAAAACATATAGCCAGAGGAAGACAACAAAGCAAAATCTCCTGCATCCAAATCCTCTAAGAAAAAATATGAATTGGTCTCAGGCCATGGAAGAGCTCAAAAATGATTTTGAAAATCAAGTAAGAGAAGTAGAGCAAAAATTGGGAAGACAATGATAGTGATACAAGAGAATCATGAAAAACAAATCAACAACCTGGTAAAGGAAACTTCAAAAAATGCTGAAGGAAATAGCAGCTTTAAAATTAAGCTAATCCAAATGTCAAAAGAGGTCCAAAAAGTCAATAAAGAGAAGAATGCCTTAAAAAGCAGAATGAGTCTAATGAAAAAAAAGGTTCAAAATCTCACTGAAGAAAATAATTCATTAAAAATTAGAATGGAGAAAATGGAGCTAATGACTTTAAGCCATGATCAAAAGCAGAACCTAGACATCTTTTTTTTTTCAAGAAATTATCAAGGAAAACTGCCCTGATATTCAAGAACCAGAGGGTAAATAGAAATGGAAAGAATACACTGATCACCTCCTGAAAGAGATTCCAAAAGGAAAATGCCTAGGAATATTGTAGTCAAATTCCAGAGCTCCCAGGTCAAGGAAAAAATATTACAATCATCCAGAGGGAAACAATTCAAGTATTGTGGAAACACAATCATTATAATACAGGACTTAGCAGCTTCCACACTAAGGGATCTGAGGGTTTGGAATATGATATTCCAGTGGTCAGAAGAGATAGGATTAAAACCAAGAATCACCTACCCAGCAAAACTGAGTAAAATACTTAGGGGAATAAATGGAACTTCAATGAAATAGAGGAATTCCAAGCATTCTTGTTGAAAAGACCAAAGTTGAATAGAAAATGTGACTTTCAAATAGAAGACTCCAGGGAAGCATGAAAAGGTAAACAGGAAAGAAAAACTGTAAGGGACTTATTAAAGTTGAACTGTTTACATTCCTACATGGAAACATGATATTTGTAACTCAGGAGAATTACACAAACACACACAGGCACACACACACACACACACACACACATATATATATGTATGTATATATATATGTGTGTGTATGTGTATATATAATATATATACACATACACACACACACACAGAAAGAGAGAGAGTGCACAGGGTGAGCTGAATAGGAAAGGATGATATCTAAAGAAGAAAATTAAGTTTTGAGAGGAGAAAGAGAAAAGGAGTAGAATGTAGTAAATCATCTCTGGTAAAAGAGGCAAGAAAAAGCTTTTACAATGGAGAGGAAGAAGGGGCAGGTGATGGAACAAGTGAGCCTTTCTTTCATTGGATTAGACATCAGGAGGGAATAACATGGGTATGGAAGTTTATTTTACCTTACAGGAAAGCAGGGGGAAATGGTTAAGAGAGGGGAAATAATAGAATGGAAGGCAGGTTGGGGGAAGTGATAATTGGAAGCAAATATTTTGGTAGAGGGACAGATCAAAGGAGAGAACTGCATAAGTGAAAGGGTGGGACAGAATGGAGGGAAATGTAGTTAGCTTTTTACAACATGACTGTTATGGAAGTGTTTTGCCTGACTAAACATGTATAGCCTATATTGAATTGCTTCCCTTCTCAATGAGGATGGGTAGGGAGGGGGGAAAGAAGATAAAATGGAAATCAAAGCTTTAGAAATGAATGTTAAAAATTATTTTTATATGCAATTAGGAAATAAGGTATATAGAGAGTGGGGTATAGAAATCTATCTTACCATACAGGAAAATAGAAGGGAAGGGGGTGGGGTTATGTGATAGAAGGTAGGGCAGATTGGAAGAAAGGGCAATCAGAATATACACTGTCCTTGACTGGGGGTAAGGGGGAGATGAGGAGAAAATTTGAAATTCACAATTGTGTGGAAGTGAATATTGAAAACTGAAAATAAATAAATTTATATGGATAAAAAACCCTATCAAAGTATCATCTTACTCTGCCATTATATGCAATATTCCACACCCAGAATCACCTACCTCTATAAAGTTAGGTAGAGTAATTATTGACTCTTTCTGGCTAGGCTGTTTAACATGAGAATTGAAATCCTTTCTGTTTCATCTCCTCTCTGGCTGATTCCCCATTAAACTGCTTGCTATATGTAAAAATTGATAGACTTCAGGAAAGGAATACTGTTATTAGCTGGAGAATTTAAAATGGGCAAAAATATGTTCAGGAGGAGAAAGAAAAATTAATTAATTATGTATTTACTGACCATTTGTCCTCAAGCAAAATACACACCACTATCACCATCAACCATCAATATCACTACCACCCACCATCGTTTTCCAAGATCCCCTTTTGCATGGCCACAGTCAGGCTTTGACATGGCAAAATGGAAATTCTATAGTGAAAGCAGTTTTCTACTATCTCTTTGCCCTGTCTCAGAAACTCAAGAGATCTGGATGTGTCAGAGTTCGTAAAAAGGTATCTCAGATCTGAAGTCTTTATCTGTTCTGTCTGAATCACTCTTTAGGCTTATTTTTAGTTCTGTTGACAGCAAACATTATTATTTCCTTGGGCCTGCAGCATGACAGTAAGTCAGATCTGAACAATCCTCCCTGCTTGGTCAAAGGGAATCATTCTATAGAGAAATGGTGGAGTGGGTAGAACAGTGAATTCAGAGTTAAAGGACCTGGCCTCAAAACCTGGTTCGGTGTGACCAAGTCATTTAATTTCTGTGCACCTCAGTTTCCTCATCTATAAGCAGATACATGGAAGAGATGATCTCTGAATTCTTTTCCAATTCATGCCCCTATTGCTAGAGGATCTCCCAGATTCCTTCTTGATCTAAATGCTGTGACCTGCTATGATTGGTTTGGCTATTTGCTCCCTTTTATTTTCCCTCCTCTTCAGTGTATTTCTACATGCTGTTCCATCCACTTGAAAAAATTTATGTACATTATCTCAGTGGAGTCTTAAAAAATTCACTGCAATAGGTATTATTATTATGTACCTTTCATAGGTATTGCTGTTGGTCAGTTATTTTTGTCATGTATGACTCTTTATTATCCCATTTGGGGTTTTCTTGGCAAAGATACTGGAGTGGTTTGCCATTTGCTTTTCCAAGTGCACAAAGGAGAAAACTGAAAAGGCATATTTGGGGGTGGGGTGGGATTTAAGTAATAATGAGAACAGTTGCATTTATATTTATATAATGCTTTAAGGTTTAAAGGGCCTTTTATATGTGCTGTCTCACTTGATCATCACAGCAAACCTGTGAGGTAGGTGTTATTATTATGACTACTTTACAAAAGAGGAAACTGAGGGTGAGAGAGGGAAATTACTTGCCCAGGGTCATATGACTATTTTATGTCCAAAGACAAATTTGAACCTAGGTTTCTTGATTCCAGGTCTGAGACTCATTCAATCTACCAGGCTATTCTTCACATTACTTTCTACTTGAGTAAATAGTTTGCATTCTTCTAAACTCATCTGAATGTGTGCACAGACATAGATACACAAAAAGACACACTTACACACACACACATACACACACACCTTACATCACATCTGTCCTTACCATCCTAGACTTAAGTAATTTCATCATCTTCTGAACTCACATGGAGCTGTCTGTTTCCAATTAATTATATGTATACTGCCTTGTGAGAACACTTCTGTTATGTGGAACAGTTATTTAACTATTGCATTGCTTAACAATACCCACAATCATGTCATGAAATGTCCCAAGCAAATTTTAATTTCTTTGATCTTAAGGACCTTGTCTTATGAAGGCATCTTAGTACAGAGAAAATCCTGGACTCTAGTCAGAAGACATGGGTTCAGATCTCTTCTCAGATGCTTACTTCCTGTGTGACCCTTGGAAAGTCTTTGTTTCTTAGCTTCCCTATCTGTAAAGTGAAGAGGTTGAACTAGGTAGGCTCTGAAGTACCTTTCTCCTCTAGATCAATGATCCTATAACCGGAATGCCTCTAAGGTATAGTTGTAAGATCTCTTGAGCTCTTAGCTTTCCTCAGAGCACTAAGGGTTACCTATACTTTAGAGATAGTAGATGCTTGATAAGTATATTTTGAATTGAACTTATTTATAATTCATCAAGGTAGTAATTAGTGGAATCTGAATCCAAATCTAGTATTTCCTTATCATCATCATCATCATCATCACTAGTAAATTATAGGATTTTAAGGTTTATAAAATACTGTATACATTACTTCACTAGATACAACATCCCTACAAAGTAGGTGGTATTATTATCCCTACTTTGCAGATGATAAAACTCAGGTTGGATGAGGGTAAGTAACTTTCCCAAAGTCACTCAATTATACAGGTAACAAATGACCTTGGTAGGATTTGAACTCAGGGCTTCTTGACTATAAATACAGCACTCCTACATATTGTAGTAGCTAGCTATCTCATGAACCTTACACAATGTCTTCAGAATTGGAGATAATTTTGATGAAATCATGTATATCCAGACTCTGTTCTCATCTGGTCCATAGTTAAGAGCTGGGCAAGATTAACAAAAACATCATTTTTAGGTGCATGTAGCTACTACTCATGTGCCAGAAAGCTCTGGGCACATAGCCACAATGAAGTGAATGATTTGTGAAAATAATGCCACTCCTCTGCCAACTTCATAAGATTAATGAGATCCTGTCTAAAAAGTCTATGAGCTCTTGAGGGAAAAGGTGCCACAGAAATGCAGTGATAGGTTGAGATGACTGGGGGGCGGGCATCAAGTTCTCCTGATTTAGCATGGGATGGTTGGTAAAAGTTCGCTTTTCAGAGTTTTCTTCTTTTGGATGTAACATCCTTTTGGCTTCAATTGATGTAGTAGACTGCAATGAAATGAACACTTATCTTGGAATGAGGAACACTGTTCACTGACTCTAACTTCTAAAATTAAGCAACCATTAACAAACATTTCTAAAAAGAAATACTTTGTTCTAAGCACTGAAGGACAAAAATGAAACCACCATATATATCCACATACATGCATACATACATACATATTTATATTTATACATGCACGTACCCAAACATATACACATACTCCAAACCTAAAATGTGTGCATATATGTAGCTGTATCTACATGTATGAAGCAAATATAAGGCAAAATCTTAAATCCTCAGCTGTCTCTTCCTCAAGGAAGAATGAGTGTTGTCATGCTGTTTTAGTTCAAATAAAGTCAATAATGTTTTTTCTCATATCAAAGAGAAAAGGTAAAAAAAAAAAAAGAGAACAAAAACAGGCTCTTAGGAGAATCAGGGAAATTTCCTCAGATTCTTAGTCGCAGATATCAATCATCTTCAAATAAAAAAAAACAACTTTCTCCAGGCTATTTCATGCCCTTAGGCTTAAGACTTTTCTTTGGAGTCCTTTTCTGAAGAGGAGTTTGGGTCCATGGGTCAGAGTTCACTGTCCATTATGTGGAGCATATAATTTCTGGAGAGATACTTTAAAACATATGATAGTTATTTATTTAATAAGTATCAGACAGAGCTGGGGTTTGTGATTGTCTTCTTAGAGCACCAATTCTCTTTCATTCCCTCGTGCAGATGAGTGGGTGCAGAACCAGGTACAGACACAAAGTCAAGAGGCAAGATACTTGTGTCTTCCACCTATTCAGTCATATTCCTGGTGCTTTAGTGAATAACTGTGACCTAAATATGAAAGGGGCTTTTCCTTATCTTAGGTCTTGAAACACTTCCAACTTCCTATGAATTATATTCATTATAATAAAATCATAGATCTTCAGAATTAGAAGGCTCCTGGTCATTTAGTACAAACTCTAAACTAATGTAAGGGACAACTTTCACGTGAGGGACAACTGGACTCAATATTGTCACTGCCACGAGATTTTACCTCAGAGGAAAACCTGGAGCAGCCTGCCTAATAATTTGCTTCCCTTAATGGACCTCTCTCCAATCCCTGATTTTCTGCCTTAATTCATTCTCAACGTTTCGAACACCTCCACCTCCCACCTGAGTGATTCTGATCCCTGGCCACAGTGTACTAAACCTGACCTCTCATCCCAGCTGCCCACTGTCTCATCACCACCCTCCTAATCTCTGCTCCAGCAATGTACCACCCCATGTTGTTCTTCTTTATCCTCTGAAATGATTACTTCAAAATTGAGAAGCTGGATTTATCTTCGACCTTTTCCTTTCTCACTCTTTTCATCTTCTGACATTCACTGAAATCTACCATTGTCCTGGTGACACATGCTGCTTTTTCCAGCATTTGTTTCACTTTCATTCAGAGCTCCACAACTTTCTGGTCATGGTCAGGGAGTTCAAATACGCCTTTATTTCGCATTGACACCTTTATACTCTAACATCATCACTCAGAAATGTTTCCTTCTTTGAAGTTCACCTTAACCAAATGTATTACCTAATCCAGATCTATGATGGCTAACATCTATCATCCTCCAGGACATCCTCCTTCCTTCCTCCATGAGTTCTGTGCCTGGTTACACACTTTGTTTCCACCATACCTGTTGCTCTCATACTAGGGAACATCAACATATAAGTTGATGCTTCCATAATGACCCCAGTTTTCCAATTCCTCAACCAATTAGCCACCAGTCCCTTTCAGTTACACCCAAAGAGAGTCGTGATAATTTTGTATTCTACTTCTATGTTCATGGACTATGAAATCCCTTTATTTGATCATAAATATTTTTAATCATTCCATCTTTCCCTATGTCTTACAGCCCCTTCCCACAAGATCAGTAATTGCTCAGTTTCCCCCTCCCCCTCAGGTCATTATTCCAGCATTATATTCACCTTCTCTCTTCCCTATTGAGACCCTTTGGTGAATCAATTCAATTACACACTATCCTCTACACTTGAATTACTTTCCCTTCCTTGTTCTATTAATGATTAACACTTCTTAATTTTTGCCAAACCCCAACTTTGGATTACTCCCCATTATCCATTGCTTTACTCTTACTTGTATGCTGTTAAAAAAGGTGAAGAAATTCATGCCATTGTAAAGATTAGGTCCACTACAAATTTATGCAACATAATCTCAACTGGGCCCTCACTGTAGTAAAATAATCCTCTTATGCTTTTTAAAATTTATTCACTATTCCACTGACCATAGCAGTTATTCAAAATCTATAATCTCCCTTTAAAGCTCTCACCCTTTCCTCAACTTTTGAGTTTAGAATCCACTTTCATATTTCACTAAAAATAAGGTTATTTTTTCTTATTTCCTTCTCATTCCAGATCATTGATGAATACGCCCAAACTATCTCTTCCTTAATCTCTATCTCATATGATGAGTTGACTTTCCTCCTTTCCAAGACAATCCTTCTATATCCACTTTTGATCCTATTCCATCCTATCCTCAGAAGATTTTCTTCTCTATTATCTCCACTTTTCACTAACCTCCCATCTTCTCCCTCACGTCTCCTCCCCTTTCTCACTTCTCAGGCTTCTGCAATCTGTCAGCTGACCTCATCATTCAGCTGAAACTTCTTTCTCTAAAATCAACAATGGTCTGTTACTTGTCAAACCTGTTGTCATTCCTCAGCCGTCTTGTACTCTGCATCCTTTGACATTGTCAATTATTCTCTTTTGTTGGATGCTTTCTCAGCCACAGATTTTTATTGCTTTATTCTCCCCTATTTCTACTCCCTCTTGTTTGACTATTGCATCTCAGTGTCCCTTGCTCAAGCTTCATCCAGGCAACTTTCACTGGCCATGAGTGTCTCCCAAGTCTTTTTGTTTTGTTTTGTTTTACTCAGTTTTTTTTCAGTCCTGCTTGAATTTTTGTGAGTCCATTTGGGCTTTACTTGGCAAAGATACTAGAATGGTTTGGTATTTACTTCTTCAGCTCATTTTACAGATGACTGAGGCAAACAGAATTTAAAGGATTTGCCCAGGGTCAATAGCAAGTAAGTAAGTGAGGCCAGATTTGAATTCACAAAGTTAAATCTTCCTGACTGCAGGCTCTATCCCCTGTGCCACCCAGGTACCCCAAGTCTGTATGGGATACTATTTTCCCTCTATGCTATCCTCATTGGTGATCTCATCAGCACTTATAAGTTTGGCCATCATCTTTATTCAAAGGATTCCTAGATCAATATATCCAAATGTGACTTCTTTCCTGAGTTCCACACCATTTAATAGTCTCTTGGACATCTCATATCAAGTAACATATAGGCATCTCAAAGTAAGCATATTTTAAACAGAACTCATTATCTCTATACCTCTCAAATTTTCTATTACTTAGGCTCATAACCTCAGTGTCCACTTTTGATCCCATTCCATCCTATCCTCAGAAGATTTTCTTCTCTATTATCTCCACTTTTCACTAACCTCCCATCCTTCCCCAGCTACTGACTATAGTACTATACCTGTCTCACCAGTTCAGTTAAATGCCTTGACAAGGCCAAATTACACCAGGTGCTCTCACTTTCTCTCTTCTCCCTCACTTCTTCTCCCCTTTCTCACTTCTCAAGCTTCTGCAATCTGTCAGCTGACCTCATCATTCAGCTGAAACTTCTTTCTCTAAAATCAACAATGGTCTGTTACTTGTCTTCAGCTTCTCATTCCTATTTAGCTCCTACACCCAATGTCATCAAATCTTGTTATTTTCACTTTCACAACACCGCTTGTGTAAGCCTTCTTTCCACTCACAAAGCTACCACCCTAGAACAGATGCTTATCACTTCATGCTTATCACTATTGCAACAGTCTTCTAATTTCTTTTTCTGCTTCAGGTCTCTCCGAATGCCAATTCATTCACCACTTAGCTGCTTAAAGAAGCTTTTAAAATTAACATGAATATAAATAACCATTTCATCTTATTCACAATAAACTCTAATGGCTTCCTAATAATTTTAGTCTTAAATATAAGATACTCTGTTTTCTTTTCTCAAAGCTCTACTCAACTTTGTCCCTTTCTACCTTTGCAATCTTCCAAATATCTTTTGATCCAGTTACATTGGCCCATTTACTTTTCCTCTCACATAGCATTCCATGTCTTGACTCCCTGCCTTTTCAGTGTCTCTTTCCCCATCTCTGAAATTGTCTCTTTTCTGAACTCTGACTCCTAATTTCTCTAGATTTCTTCAGGACTCAGCTCAAATTTCACCTTCTTCAAGCAAAAGGCCACTTCAATTCCTGCACTGTTGGTACCTTCCCTCCGCTATTATACATACACACAGGCACGCATAGATATTGAGTATATAGATACACAGAGATATAGATGTATATATATATGAATTATATATGAACATATATGATAAACATGTCATATAATTTATATATGTATATACAATTGTGTTAATATATGTTAATATACATATAGGTTCCATTAGCTTCATATATACATACATGTATGATACACACATATATATAGCATGTATGTATATGACTTCTTGCATCTTATCTCCTCCATTTGAATGTGAACCCTTTAGAATAGAGTTTGGTACATATTCAGTACTTAGTAAGCGTTTGTTGATTGAGAGCCACAAAATATTCAAATAAAAATTTTGCTTGAGCTCTTTTACTTCCCATGCTATTAGGTGCTTTAGGGGACTCAAAAATGAAAAGAAAATAATCCCTGGCCTCAAGCAACTGACAGATGAAGTCTTCTACTTGAACTAAGGACCAACTATGTTCCCAAGGAAAGGATGCCAAGAGTTAAAGCTTATGTTTTCCCAATCTTCAAATTATAATGATTTTATCCATCTTAACTCTGTCTGCTAGTTTCTTTTTTTTTTTCAATTTGCAAGAAACCATGTGTAGGGTAGCATTTTGCCTGGCTCCAGTCAGATCAAATTTATTTATTTGATAGAAAATAATAGCATTAAGAAACAGATGCAAGTTCTTTTTCCTCTACTTTCAGAATTTCTATCCTAATTGCTCAGTGAAACATTCTGACAATTAGGCAGACAATAGATTGCTTAGAATACTAGTACAGGAACCAAAACAAACAAAAACTCTAAAATTAGGTATTGTAAAGAGCACCATTCCAAATTGGTTTTGATAAGAGAACTGTTAAATAGGATGATAGCTGAATGTTGAATTGAAAATAAAGAAATAAGATAAAAGGTCAGGGAGCTGGTATTATTTAACATCATCTTCAATAATTGAAAAAGGGAATGAGTAGCACATTAAATTCAAATGATATTAACTCAGGATCTATATGGAGTCCTAGTGAGGTCAAGGAAGTAATATACAAAGGCACCTAGAAAAGTTGGATATATGGACCATTGATGATGATGAATTAAGATTCACTCAAGAAAAAAGGAAGATGATATATCTTGAGAAAAATAATGTTCAGCACCAATATTCAGTGGCAAGGAGACATTGTAAATCAGTGCTCCTGAACAAGACCTTGGGCTCACATGGGCAGCCTGATAAATAGAAGCTTGCAATATGTCACTAGTTTATTTTTTTTTAAAGAAAATGAGAATTTGGGTATTTCATGCACAAAATCAGTGTGTGCATAAGCATATCATATCTAGGTATACAGATACACATCAGGAATATTCTCTGGTTTATATAAGGAAACTTTTCCAATGGTCATACTGATTTAATTATTATTCCTGAGCAAGATGGGGAATGTGAAAATGGGACTGGGAGGGGGTAAGAAAAGTTGTGTTTACATATATATATATATTATATATAATACATATATATCATCAAGGCAGATAATGATGTGCCTAGGTAGACTCTAGTTTCCTGTGGCTAGATGGCATGTAAAACATAGTCTGGGGCTGACTATATATTGTTTGTAATTAAGTTTTTCACATTACATGACCCACTATTATCATAAATACAGGTAAGATTGCATTCTTATCAGAGAATTAATATTTAAATTGTTATATCTTTTCACCTAGACCTGATTGTCCTTCTGACTTCATTTTGAAGATCTAATCACTCGTGTTCATAACTCCATAACTTTTGATCTTTCCCCTTCATCTCTCATAAACATTTACTAAGTTCTTGGGATCCCACCTTCATAGCATTCTCCACTTTAATCCTTCATTATTATCCATCTATTTAGCACTTTGAAATGTCTTAACAAATTTTTCCGCTTCCACTGTTTTCCCACTCTGATTCAGAAGTCTTTTCTTCAATCCAGAAAATACACATCGACCTGCTCCTCTGCTATTCTGCTCAAAAGTCTTTACTGTCTCCTTATTGCCTTACAAGTAAAGTTGAAACATTTCTGTCTGTCATACATGGCCCATTCACAATAAGATACCATGCTGACTTCTCACCTTTATCTTATACTACATTCCTATCACTACTTCATGGGGGAGTAAAATAGAATGAGCACTGTATGTTCATTTATATGTTCATTCTTTCATTTATTTTTCTAGCCATTGTTCTATCTATCCATCATCTATCTACCTACCTATCTGGGGCAGTTAGGTGGTGCAGTGCACCACTGCAGGAGTAAGGAGGACCTGAGTTCAAATCTCACTTCAGACAGTTGACACTTACTAGCTGTGTGACCTTGGGCAAGTCACTTAATCCCAACTGCCTCAACCTGGATCATCTCCAGTCATCCTGATGAATATCTGGTCGCTGGATTCAGATGGCTCTGGAGGAGAAGTGAGGCTGCTGACTTTCACAGCCCTCCCTCACTCAAAACAAAGTCAAGTGCTAGTCATGTTATTACTTCTCAGATGGTATGGTCTTCTTCGGCAACAAAGGATGAACACAAACAAATCTACCTATCCATTCATTTACTTTGAAGCTAGGTCTCCCTATCTTACCTGGGCTGAAAGAGAAGCAGATTTGGAAATTCTGACCCTACTCCATTTTCTAACTTGAACTGGTCAAGTTCATTTCTCCTTAGGAAGGTAAGCCTTTGCCTGAAGGCTTACCATCTTGGTGGCAGACTTAGTGTGGACATCCTATCTGAAACACTCTACTGCAGCTAAGAGCTCCTAAGCTCAAGTGTTATACTGAACACAAGAATTAGAGCTGTGTATCATTACAGTGTGACCCACTCATCCTTTAATACCTAATTTAAATGCCACCTCCTACAAGAAAGCTGGCAATGATCTCTCTCCTTAGAACTTAGCCTAGCTATTTAATTTGTTACTCTCCAATACACTTATGTACTGTATGTCAGAGTCTTATACCTCTTGTACCTCTACTAGACTACACATTACGTGAAGTCAGGGGTCAAAGTTTAAACTTTGCAGCTACCACAGGACCAAGCACAATTGCCCTATATGTTAAGTGGCTTTTAATTTTTTTCTGTGTATTTGGTCATTCATTGTAAATGGAATGTTCATTGGTCTTTTAATGTTTCAATCTAGCTATATTTTCATTTATGTGGGCGTTCTTTTCATTACTACACGAGATAATCTAACCAGGCTTTCTATTTCTATGAGATTTGTCTTTATGTTTTCCCATAGATGATTTATAACATAAATGATTTCTATGTTGGAGATGAAGATGGTGAAGGATGGTGGTGGTGGAGTGCAGCTTGTAAAATTATGTACATACAATTTAACTGAAGGAAGACTCAGAGAACACACTAGCAGGAGATTTTTTTTGAGGGGAGGTACTAGGAAAGCCCTCTTATAGACTTGAACAGAATCTTGAAGGAAACAGGGGAAATCATTCTGGGCATTGCAGATAGCCAACAAAAAGCCTTGAAGTGGGGGAAGAGTGTCTAGTGTAACAAGAATTGGAAGGCCAGGGTCAATGGATCATAGAGCATGCAGAAGAGAGTAAAATATAAGAATGAGAGGAATATACCAATTTGTGAAAAGCTTTTTAAAGGAGAATTTTGTATTTGACTCTTGAAGTAGAAGGGAGCCATTGTAGCATATTAAGTTGATGATGCATTGGTTAGACCTGTGGTTTAAGAAGTTTACTCTGAGAGCCAGGTGACATATGTTTTTGGGAGAGGGAGGGGGAGAAACACAAGGTTGGGACAGCAATCAGCAGACTGATGATATAGTCCTTACATGACATGATGGAGGCTGAGTTGAGTTTCATGTTAAAGTTTCTGCACAATTGATTTTGTTGATTTATGATGCAGTAATATTGGTAATATTTTGACATCTTTATCCATAGTAGTTTTCAAAGTAATTTGTAAATCAGAAACAATATTTTCTTTGGCTGTCATATTTCTGCACTTAATGAAGAACTCAAATACTGCCTGGAAAAGGTCTTCAGAATCTTTTGTCCTTCTTATTGCAGCCATTCTCTTACATCATATAAAATTTTTGCTGGAAATGCTGATAATCCAGACAGAAGACAATTGGCTGGACTTGTAGTCATGATCAATTAAGTTCAAATCTAGCTAAAAACTCCTAATTGCATCAGAATGACTAAGTCTCTTAGTCTTCCTGAGCTTTCAGTTTTCTCATCCTCTCAGAGCCCTTGTTAGATTCAAATGAGATAATGTAATAAATATAAGTACAGTATATGCCAATACCCTTTATGTGGCATAGACAGACAGATAGATAGATAGATAGATAGATAGATAGATAGATAGATAGATAAGGAAAATCTCATTCCACTTCTCCAAAGGGAGACTGCCTTTGTCACCTTTGTGGAGAATAGAATAAAGTTCTTGACTACACCTCTAATGCTGAGCAGGAAAAGGAAAGACTGAATCCTGGATAGCTATAACTGGTTGCCCCTTAACTCATGTCCAAGATGGCTATCTAGTTAGACATATCTGTTTAACACTATTCAAATACTGATGGTTCATAGGCATTATTCTTTTGGAGTTCAGGATAAATGTGGCTTTCCCTGATCACTCTCAAGGGAAAGGTAGCAGTTAGGTTACTCTAGCCAGTTTAACTCCATTTGACCAAATGCTTGGTACACACACACACGCACGCACACACACACACATGAATGAAGAAACACATTTGTGCGACAAAGAGTAAACAGAAATCAAGGATGTTATACTGATTAAAGTAGGTAAAAGGATACACAGGAATATAACAAGTAGATGAGCTCTTCCACTGGGATTGAGATAAACATCTTATCTCAACCAAGGGGAGAATAATCTCAGGGGAGAAAACCATTTTTACCAATCTCTAGGGTTGAAGTTGCTAGGAGTCAAGGCATATATTAAGGATTGGGGGCTGACTTTACCATATGTCTGAAGATTCAGTGAAATGTCTTATACTTCATTAAAAAGTTCATACTCTATTTCAATTCCTCACAAACTCCCTCCATCTTGAGCTTCATTCTGTTCTGGCTCAGATTTCTCAGCAAATCAGGAGTCACATTTCATGGATTCATCACTCAGAGTCACAGGGCTACTCATTAGGAAGCTATGTCCAGCTTGGGGTGGGAGCAGTATCATAATGTATCTATTATGATTATCAATATGAATATATTTTCTGTCTTCTCATTTTAACAACTTGTTTAAATTTTTCAAGTTGAAGATGTTTTTTTCAAGTATTTTCTCATTCTTAGCCTTCTAATTTTATATTGATTTGGATATTCGATCTCACTAGTTGGCCATACAGAACAAGGGTAATTGATTATAAAACTCCCACATTAGTAATAATTCATTTCCTATCAGTTGGGATATAATAAATTTCATTCCATTGTGATGTTTGGTGCTGTTTATGTCCATCTTTATTTTTAAAGAGGACATATGATATAGAGGCATGAGACATCTGAGTAGTCTACAAACTTTGGGGATCTTTTTCCCTTCCCTTCCTTTCCGTTCCCTTCCGTTCCCTTCCCTTCCCTTCCCTTCCCTTCCCTTCCCTTGGTTTGACTTGACCTGCATTTCCTTGACCTGCATTTCCTTTCCTTGCTAGATCAATGATTTCATTGACATGGAGAAGTCCTAGTAATGAATCTCCTTCTATCAACATCAAATCTGCAATTTAGTCTTGGAGAGTTGCCTATAATATTGAGAATTAAGTAACTTTCCCAGGTCACAGAAACAGCACTTTAACCAAGGTACTTCCTGATGCTGAGGCCAGATTTCTTCACAATATGTCTTGCCACTTCTCCTTGAGCACAATAGTATTCCATTACATTCATAGGCCACAGCTTGCTCAGTCATTCCCCAGTTGATGGGCATGCTCTCAGTTTCCAACACTTTGTCCCCATGAAAAGGACTGCTATAAATATTTTTGTGCATGTAGACCCTTTGCCCCTTATTATGATCTCTTTGGGATACAGAACTATTGTTGGATTAAAGTTTGGTTGCTTTTTGGGCATATTCCCAAATTGCTCTCCGGAATGGATCAGTTCTCAATTCTACCAATAATGCATTATTTTCTCACACCCTCGCAAACATATGTCATTGTCCTTTTTGTCATATTAGCCAATCTGATAGGTGTGAAGTGGTACCTCAGAGTGGTTTTAATTTGTATTTCTCTAATCAAAAGTGATTTAGAGCACTTCTTCATGAAGCTTTGATTTCTTCATCTGAAAACTGCCTATTCATATCCTTTGACCTTTTATCAGTTGGGGAATGGCTTGTGTTCTTATGAATTTGGCTCAGTTTTCTATGTATTCGGGAAAGGAGGCCTTTATAGGAAACAATGGCTGTATTGTTCCTCATCTTTCTGTTGTCCTTCAAATCTTGGTTACATTGGTTTTGTTTGTGCAGAAACTTTCAAATTTAATATAATCAAAATTATCTGTTTTATAGTGTATAATGCTGTCTATCTCTTCTTTGGTCATGAATTCTCCCCTTCCCCACAGATCTGATTCATAGTCTATTCCTTGAACTCCTAACCTGCTTAAGGTATCACCCTTTTTGTCTAAATCATATATCCATTTTGACCTTATCTTGGTATATATTTTGAAATGTCAGTCTATACCTATACCTATACCTAGTTTGTACCCTATTATTTTCCAGTTTTCCTAGCAGCTTTAGTCAAATAGAAAGTTTTTATCTCAAAGTCTTCGGGTTTATCAAATATATCAAGTTACTGCGGTCGTTGACTGTCTATGTCTTGTGTACCTAATCTATTCCATTGATCCACCACTCTATTTCTTAGACAATGCCAGATAGTTTTAATGATAAATGTTTAATAAAATAGTGTGAAATCTCGTATTTCCAGCCTACCTTCCTTTATATCTTTTCTAATGTTAATTCCCTTGATATTCTTGATTTTTTTTCTCCTAGATAAATTTTGTTGTATTTTTTCTAGCTCTATAAAATAATTTATTTGGGAGTTTGATTTGGATGGCACTGAATAAGTGAATTAACTTAGGTAGAATTGTCATTTCTATTATATTGCTTCAGTCTACTCTTGAGTTATTGGTATTTACCCATTTGTTTATATGTGACATAATTTGTATGAAAAGTGTTTTGTAACCATGTTCAAATAGTTCCTAGGTTTATCTTGGCAGGTAGACTCCTATTTTATATTGTTTCAGTTATTTTAAATAGAATTTCTCTTTCTAACTGCTAGGATTTGTTGGTCATATAAAAAATGCTAATGATTTATTTACGTTTATCTTATATCCTCCACCATTGCTAAAATTATTAATTATTTCAAGTATTTTTTATAGTTGATTCTCTAGGATTCTCAAAGTATACCATCCTATTTTCTGAAAAGTGATGGGTTGTTTCTTCGTTGCCTATTTTTGATCCCTCAATGTCTTTTTCTTTTCTTATTGCTATGGCTAACAATTCTATTGCTATATTGAATAATAGTTGTGATAAAGAACATTCTTGCTTCACCTTTGATCTTATTGGGAAAGCTTCTAGCTCATCTCCATTACAGAATAATGCTTGCTGATGGTTTTAGATACATACTGCTTAGCATGTTAAGGAATATTCCTTTTATTCCTATGCACTCTATTCTTTTTAATTTGAATGGGTGCTGTATTTTGTCAAAAAGCTTTTTCAGCATCTCTTGAGATAATCGTATGATTTCTGTTGGTTTTGCTTCTGATACAATCAATTATGTTGAGAGTTTTCCTAATATTGAACCAACTCTGTATTCTTGGTATAAATCTCACCTGGTCAAAGCATGTAATCCTTATGATATATTGCTATAATAGCCTTGATATTTTTTGTTCAAAATTTTTGCACTGATATTAAATTAGGGAAATTGTACTATAATTTTTTCTGTGTTTTAGCTCTTCCTGGTTTAGGTAGCAGCACCATATTTTTGTCATAAAAGGAGTTTTGTAGGATTCTTTCTTTACCTATTTTTTTTCAGATAATTTATTTAGTATTGGAATTATTGTTCTCTAAATGTTTGGTAGAACTCATTTGTGAATCCATGTGTCCCTAAGGATTTTTTCACAGGGAATTCATTGATGGTTGGTTCAATTTCTTTTCTTAAGACAGAGTTATTTAGAAAACCTATTGCCTGATCTGTTAATCTAGGTAATTTCTATTTTTGTAAATATTTATCCATTTTGCTCAAATTGTCAGATATAATTGGGCAAAATATTTCTTAATGACTGCTGTAATTTCTTCCTCATTGGTAGTGATTTCACCCTTTTTATTTTTGATATCATATGTTTAATTTTCTTCTTTCTTTTTAAAATTAAATAGACCAAAGGTTTTTCTATTTTGTGGTTTTCTTCATAAAATCTGCTCCTGGTTTTATTTATTGGTTCAACAGTTTTTCCTTTAAATAAAAATTCAACTCAGCATTGATTTCCAATTTGGTGCTTAAATGGACTTTTTAATTTGGTCATTTTCTAGGTTTGTTGTTGTTGTGGCCTGCCAGATTCATTGATCTGTTCTTTCTCTATTTTGTTGCTATAAGGATTTTGAGAAATATAGCTTTGGTTGCATCCCATAAATTTTGAAATGTTGTCTTCGTTGTTGTCATTCTCTTTAATGAAGTGATTGATTGTTGCCATGATTCATTCTTTGATCCATTCATTCTTTAGGATCAGATTACTTAGTTTCTGGTTATTTTTATTCTATCTTTCTACTGCCCTTTGTTGAAGATATTTTTCTTGCATTATGATCTTGCATTACTGCCTTTCCTCATTTGACTTGGAGTTTTTTATGCCCTAATATGTGTTCATGTTTTGTGTAGGTACCATGTGCTGCTGAGGAAAAGGTACATTTCCTTTCTGTTTCCATTCAGCTTTCTCCAAAGGTCTGTCAATTCTAACTTTTCCAGTTTCTATTTACCTCCTTAGTTTATTTCTTTATTTCACTGGATCCATCAAGTTGTGAAAAGGGATAGTTGTGGTCTCCCACTAGTACAGTTTTGTTCTCTATTTCTTCCTGGAACTCACTTAGCTTCTTTAAGAACTGAGATGCTATACCACTTGGTGCATATATGTTTAGTATTGATAGTGCCTTATTGTTTATAGTACGTTTTAGCAAGATGTAGTTTCCTTCCTTACCTCTTTTAATTAGGTTTGTTTTTGCTTTGGCTTTGTCCAAGATCAACATTGCTAACCCGGTTTCATTTTTACTTCATCTGAAGCATAATATACTTTATCCCAGTCCCACTACCTTTACTTTATGTGTGTCTCTCTGCTTCAATTATGTTTCTTGTAAACAATATATTATAGGATTATGACTTTTGATCCATTCTGCTACCTGAATTCCATTTTATGGGAGAGTTCTTCTCATTCCCATTCACAGTTATGACTACTACCTTTTGCTTCCCTTCATCCTATTCTGCCTCCTTTTTTTCCTTTCTCTCTTCTCACCCTTTTCATTCTCATTAGCATTTTGCATCTGTCTACTCCCTCCTCTGATCTGCTATCCCCTTTTGTAAGTCCTCACCCCTTAACTTGATCTCCTCCCCTCCTTCTTCCCTACCAGCAAGATAGATTTCTACATTCAACTGATTGTGTATGTCGTTCCCGGTTTGAGCCAGTACTGATGAGAGTACAGACCAAGTGATAATCATCATCCATCCTCCCAACTTCCCCTACAATGTAATAGGCCTTTTGCCCCTCTTCATGTGAAATAATTTACCCCATTCTACCACTAATTTCCTTCTGCACTCATTGTTTTCTCTTATCCCTTATTTTTTTATGTCATTCTCTCAAATTCACCTTATACTCATACCCTCTATCTATATATATATATTCCTTCCAGCTGTACTATTATTGATAAAATTTTTAAGAATTTCTTTATAAATTTATTTATTTAACTTATTGCATTCATTTTCACAAACTTTTGGGTTCCAAATTTTCTCCCCATTTCTCCCCTCCCCCCACCCCAATACACCAAGCATTCTAATTTCCCCTATAACCAATCTGCCCTTTCTTCTATCATCCCTCCCTTCCCTTGTCCCCATCTTCTCTTTTGTCCTGTAGGGCCAGACAACTTTCTATTCACCATTACCTGTATTTCTTATTTCCTAGTAGCAAGAACAATACTCAACAGTTGTTCCTAAAACTTTGAGTTCCAACTTCTCCCCATCCCTCCCTCCCCACCCATTCCCTTTGGGAAAGCAGGCTATTCAATATAGGCCATATCTGTGTAGTTTTGCAAATGACTTCGATGATAGTTGTGTTGTGTAAGACTAACTATATTTCCCTCCATCCTATCCTGCCCCCCATTGCTTCTATTCTCTCTTTTGATCCTGTCCCTCCCAAGAGTGTTGACTTCAAATTGCTCCCTCCTCCCATTGCCCTTCCTTCCATCATCACCCCCACCCTGCTTATCCCCTTCTCCCCCACTTTCCTGTATTGTAAGTTAAGTTTTCATACCAAAATGAGTGTGCATTTTATTCCTTCCTTTAGCCGAATGTGATGAGAGTAAATTTCATGTTTTTCTCTCACCTTCTCTCTCTCCTTATTTTAATATAAATGTATTTACTTAACTTTTTACATTGATTTTCACAAAATTTTGGGTTCCAAATTTTCTCCCCATTTCTCCCCTCCTCCCACCCCAATACACCAAGCATTCTAATTTTTCCTATCACCAATCTGCCCTCTCTTCTATCATCCCTTCCTTCTCTTGTCCCCATCTTCTCTTTTGTCCTGTAGGGCCAGATGACTTTCAATTCCCCATTAACTGTATTTCTTATTTCCTAGTAGCAAGAACAATACTAAACAGTTGTTCCTAAAACTTCGAGTTCCAAATTCTCCCCATCCCTCCCTCCCCACCCATTCCCTTTGGGAAGGCAGGCAATTCAATATAGGCCACATCTGTGTAGTTTTGCAAATGACTACGATAACAGTCGTGTTGTGTAAGATTAACTGTATTTCCCTCCATCCTATCCTGCCCCCCATTTTTTCTATTCTGTCCTTTAATCCTGTCCCTCCCCAGGAGTGTTGACTTCAAATTGCTCCCTCCTCCCATTGCCCTCCCTTCCATCATCCCCCCCACCCTGCTTATCACCTTCTCCTCCACTTTCCTGTATTGTAGGATAGGTTTCCATACCAAAATGAGCATGCATTTTATTCCTTCCTTTAGTCGAATGTGATGAGGGTAAACTTTATGATTTTTTCTGAGCTCTCCTCTTTTTCCCTTCACTAAAAAGTCTCCTGCTTGCCTCTTGAATGAGAGATAATTTACCCCATTCCATTTCATCCTCTCTCCTCCCACTACATTTCTCTCTCACCATTTACCTTAATTTCTTTTAAGATATGGTCCCATCCTATTCAATTCACTCTGTGCTCTCTGTCTCTGTGTGTGCATGCTTGTGTGTATGTGTGTACATATGTGTGTGGTCCCACCAACTACCCAGATACTGAAACGCTTTAAGAGTTACAAATATTGTCTTTCCATGTAGGAATGTAAACAGTTCAACTTTGGTAAGTCCCTTATGACTTCCCTTTGCTGTTTACTTTTTCATGCTTCTTCTCATTCTTGTGTTTGAAAGTCAAATTTTCTTTTCAGCTCTGGTCTTTTCATCAAGGATGCTTGAAAGTTCCCTATTTCATTGAAAGACCAGTTTTTCCCCTGAAGTATTGTACTCAGTTTTGCTGGGTAGGTGATTCTTGGTTTTAGTCCTAGTTCCTTTGACTTCTGGAATATCATATTCCATGCCCTTTGATACCTTAATGTAGAAGCTGCTTGATCTTGTGTTATCCTGATTGTATTTCCACAATAGTTGAATTGTTTCTTTCTAGCTATTGCAATATTTTCTCCTTGACCTGAGAATTCTGGAATTTGGCCACAATGCTCCTAGGAGTTTCTCTTTTTGGATCTCTTTCTAGTGGTGATCAGTGGATTCCTTGAATACTTATTTTGCCCTCTGGTTCTAGAATATCAGGGCAGTTTTCCTTGATGATTTCATGAAAGATGATGTCTAGGTTTTTTTTTAAATCATGGCTTTCAGGTAGTCCCATAATTTTTAAATTGTCTCTCCTGGATCTATTTTCCAGGTCAGTTGTTTTTCCAATGAGATATTTCACATTCTCTTCCCTTTTTCATTCTTTTGGTTTTGTTTTGTGATTTCTTGGTTTCTCAGAAAGTCATTAGCCTCCATCTGTTCCATTCTAATTTTGAGAGAACTATTTTCTTCAGTGAGCTTTTGAGCCTCCTTTTCCATTTGGCTAATTCTGCTTTTGAAAGCATTCTTCTCCTCGTTGGCTTTTTGAACCTCTTTTGCCAATTGAGTTAGCCTATTTTTCAAGGTGTTATTTTCTTCAGCATTTTTTTGGGTCTCCTTCAGCAAGGTATTGACCTGTTTTTCATGCTTTTCTTTCATCTCTCTCATTTCTCTTCCCAGTTTTTCCTCCACCTGTCTGACTTGATTTGCAAAATCCTTTTTGAGCTCTTCCATGGCCTGAGCCCATTGAATATCTGTTTCAGATGTTTGGGATACAGAGGCCTTGACTTCTATGTTTTTCCTGTTGGTAAGTATTGTTCTTTCTCATCTGAAAGGAAAGGAGGAAATATCTGTTCACCAAGAGAGTAACCTTCTATGGTCTTATTTTTTTCCCTTTTCTGGGCATTTTCCCAGCCAGTTACTTGACTTCTGAGATTCCACTCCACCCCTGCCTCACTGGTGCTTGGGGTCTGAGATTCAAATTCTGCTTCCCAACCTCAGGGCTTTCAGTGGGGGTTGGGGCTGCTATTCAGTGTGAGATTAAAGTTCAGGTTGTCAGGTGGGGTCAGGGCTACCACCCAGGCTCTGTTCCCTCAGGGGTTTTTTGCAGAGACCTTCAACAATGAATTTGAGCTCCTGCCTGCTTTGGGAGCTCCTGTCTGCCCCTTCCCCCCCTGCTGCCTTCCGAAGGGGCCTGAGTTATGGAGATACCCCACTCCCCTCTTGGCCAGCCCAGAAGTCTCTCTCACTGACCTGTAGCACCTGTGGGTTGAGGGACCTTTGAGGCTACTGGAGATTCTCTCCCTCAACCCTTCTCAGATCTTCTCCTCTTGGGGCCATGGCCAAGGTAGGGCGGTGCTCTTCTCCAGGTCAAGTGCGTGATGGACCTTTGGGGTTGGTTTTTCAGGGCTCAAATCTCCTCCACTCCATTGTTGTGCGACTTCCACTGCTTCAGAATTTGTTGGGAATTCCTCTCTACATAATTTATGGGCTGTGGGTTTAGAGCTAGCATATGTGAATCTTTCTACTCTGCCATCTTGGCTCCTCCACAAATTTT
Source organism: Bettongia penicillata ogilbyi (assembly GCA_023548195.1). Taxonomy (NCBI): domain Eukaryota; kingdom Metazoa; phylum Chordata; class Mammalia; order Diprotodontia; family Potoroidae; genus Bettongia; species Bettongia penicillata. The sequence continues at coordinate 835,573 of JAJHZJ010000379.1, read as the reverse complement.
TAAGAATTTCAAGGATCATTTTCCCATGTAGGGATGCAAACAGTTCAGCTGTGTTCTTTCCCTTATGTTCTCTTTCCCCTCTTTCTTTTTTTATGCTTCTGTTAAATCTTGATATTGGAGATAATTTTATTTTGGTTCAATTCTGATCTTCTTATGAAAGATTGAAATCTTTCTATTTCATTGAAAAACCACTTCCCCCCTCCTCATTTGAAGTATTTTGCTTAATCTCATTGGGTAGATGATTCTTGGTAGTAGTCTTACCTCCTCTGAATTCTGAAATATCATGTTCTATGACCTCCAATTCTTTAATTTTACAGCTGCTAATTCCTGTGTAATCCTGATTGTGGCCCATTGAGATTTGAAATGTTTATTTATGGCCACTTTGTATTATTTTCCTTGACCTGATATTTGTGAAATTTGACTATAATGTTCTTTGGAGTTTTTATCTTAGGATCTATTTCCTGAGGTGATTGGTGTATTCTTTCAACTTCTATTTTGCCCTCTGATTCCAGGATATCAGGGCAGTTTTCCCTGGTAATATCTTGAAAGATGCTGTCCAGGTCTTACTTTTGATTATGGATTTCAGGTAAGCCAATGATTCTGACATAGGACCTATTTTCCCAATCAGTTTTTTTTTCCATGAGGTATTTTATATTTTATTCTATTTTTTATTCTTTTTCCATTTGTCTGATTAATTCTTGATATCTCACAGTCATTAGTTTCTAATTGCCCAATTCTACCTTTGAGGTTTGGTTTTCCTCAATTAACTTTTGTATTTCATTTTTCATTTGGCCAATAGTTTTTAAGGAGCTGTTTTCTTTAGTAGATTTTTGTAACTCTTTTTTTATCATTTGACCAATTCTACTTTTTAAATAATTGTTTTTTTCAAGTTGTAGAATTTTTTTCATAATTCTCTTGCATCACTCTCATTTTTTATTCTAATTTTTCTTCTACCTCTCTTGTATGGTTTTTAGGCTCCCTTTTGAGTTATTCAATGAGTTTTTTTTGAACTTGAGATCACTTCCCACTTTTGTTTGAGTCTTTGTCCATAGGTGTTTTGATGCTTTCCTCTTCTGACTTCTTGTCTTTGTCTTCACAGTCACCAGATACATCAAGTCTAAGTTTCTATCCCAAAGAGACCAAAGAAACAGAAAAAGAGCCTACTTGTAAATAATATTTATAACATCTCTTTTTGCAGCAAAGAATTGGAAATTAATGAGATATGCATCAATTGGGGAAAGACTAGTAAGTTATGGTATATGATTGTGATGGAATGCTATTGTACTCTAAAAATGATGACAGGGAAGACTGACCTAAGGAGACCTTTGTGAACTGACGAAGAGTGAAATGGGCAGAACCAACAGATTATTGTACGTTAACAGCAATATTAGTATGGTGATCAACTGTGAAAGACTGATCAATACATTGATTCAAGACAATTTTAAGGGTTTATTAAGAAAAATACTATCCATATCCATAAATAGAACTGATGAATAGAGCACAAATTGAGAATACTTTTTCACTTTATTTTTCTTGCTTTTTGTGTGACATGGCTTATATGGAAATGTATTTTTGCATGATTTCACATGTAAAAAAAGCCTCCTAGAATACTGAGAGGTTAAGTGACTTGTCAAGGGTTACATAGTCCTTATGTGTCAGAAATGGGACTTGAACTTCCAACTTCAAGTCTTCACTTTCTTACACGTTTCTTGGTCAATTTCTTAGGATAACTGCATTGTTTATAGGATTTAGAAGTATTCTCATCTAACCTTTTCATTTTACACAGAAATAAACTGAGGCAAAAGAATTGAATTCCTTGATATGTATACACAGGTAATGAATAACAGGGAAGTTGGAATTTTGACACATCTTCTGATTCCAAATGAAGTGACTGACATATCTCCTCCAAATGTTAAGTCCATTAAGTGGATATTATGCCCTCTGATTCAAACAAGCTGGCATTGAGTTTTACACTATGATTTCATGTCACTGCATGGATGGGTAGAGTGTTTATTTGCTTTTCAATTTCTTTTCTTCTATATAATGCTGAAAAATTAATTTGTTTGTGGTACAGACTTCAAAGTGTTATTATGAAAATCAAATGTAGTCATACATGCAAAGTGCTTTGAAAACTGTATATAAATGTCAGTAAACAACATCATCATTATTATTATTTATTATTATCACCTTGAATTGAAAAGTTTTATATATATGTATGCATTTGTAAATATATATGCATATATAATGTCTTTCCTTGTTATGTAATATTAAATATGACTAAACAGAACATTGGATATCTATTAATACATTAATACCACCTCATCTTCCTGGCTCAGTAAGGAAGCAGATGAAATTCAGTTTTATACTGATAGTAACAATTCAAAGTGCTTTTATGATTCCCTGAAAGCTATATATGGACCAAAAACATATGGTGCATCACAATTACTCAGTGCTAATGGAGCCACATTGATTCATGATAGGGACATGATCCTAGAGAGGTGGGCTGAACACTTTCATACAGACCATCATCAATCAATGCTGAGGCCATTGATTGTTTACCTTAGGTTGAAATGAATCCCTCCTTAGCTGAACTTCCAACTGAAGAAAAGGTTTTGAGGGCCATGAGGCTCCCTTCATGTGACAAAGCACCTGGTGCTGATTCTATTCCAGATGAGATTTACAAGGTGGGGGGACCATTGCTTATACAAAAGATGACTGAAATTTTCCAAGTTAAATGGCAAGAGGAGGTTATCCCCCAGGAGTTCAAAGATGCCTCCATTGTCCATCTCTACAAGGGTAAAGGGAATAGATTGTCCTATGACAATCACAGGGGATCTCTCTTAATCACTACTAGCAAAATTCTTGCTAGAATCCTCCTTAATAGGCTGATCCTTCACCTGGAAGATGGGCATATGCCTGAGTGCCACTGTGTCTTCAGAAAAGGCCAAGGAGCAGTCAATATGATGTTTGCTGCCAGACAACTCCAGGAGAAATGCCAGGAGCAGAACACAGATGTGTATACAATGTTTGTGGATCTGACCAAGGCCTTTGACACCGTTAGTCATGAGGGCTTATGGAAAATTATGTCAAAATTTGGTTGCCCAGAGAGGTTCATCAATATTGTATGTTGATTTCATGATGGCACATGTTTGCTGGGGTTCTGGATAATAGACAAAGCTCTCCTGCCTTCCCAGTCACCAATGGAGTAAAACAGGACTGTGTGCTTGCTCCCATGCTTTTTAGCATGATGTTCTCAGCCACATTGACAAAGGCTTTCAATGAGAATGAAGACAGCATCAAGGTCAGCTATTGTACTGATGGTAAGTTCTTCAATTTGAAAAGGTTGCAAGCCAAGACCAAAGTGGAGGGAGTGTTTGTGCATTATTTTCTGTTTGCAGATGATTGTACACTCAATGAAGCCTCTGAAGCTCAGATGCAAGAAAGCATGGATTAATTCTCTGTTGCCTGTGCTAATTTTGGCCTAATAATTAACACCAAAAGAACACAGGGCTCTGTCAGCCACCACCACACTATTCATACCCATATGTGGAACCATTGGTTACAACAAATGGAGAAGTTTTGAATACTGTGGATAAGTTCATTTACCTTGGTACTGTACTTTCCAGGGATGTACAAATTGACAATGAGGTTCATGCATGCATTGCCAGAGCTAGCTCAGTGTTTTGGAAAGGTTTGGGAGAGAAGAGGTATTAGAGTGACTACTAAACTGAAGGTTTGCAGATCCATTGCATTGACTTCATTGTTATATGCTTATGAAACATGGAGTCTGCCAGCGCCATGCCAGGAAACCGACAGACAGCTCAACTGTGCCATTGGCAATTTTCAAATATTAAAATAATAAGAGGAAGTATTCTACTGCATTGAATTCTTTCTCTAAGGAGGATTTATGGAAAGAAATTTATAGGACTTGCACACAATGTGGACTTGCAATCTACATTATTGGAAACAGTATCCACATGAATGATAGTCTAATACATTCTCTAATGATGATATCTAATATAATATCTAACAGCTGACACAAGTATATTGGATCTATAAATGTTGCTAATGGCTCTCTCCCTTACACACATTCCTTTTCTTACTTTTCTACTTTTCTATCTTTTCCTTCTTCCAAATACTTCCCAACTCATTAGGTTATAATGTAACGTTGCTCATTAGCCTATTGCAAGTTTACAAGATATGTTCTGCTGTAGAAAGACATCTATTCTGAACCTAGTCCGAATAAGAGACACCCTCTTCCTTCTTGATCACAGTTTTGACTGTTGTCCTCTTTTAGGTGTTATCTACTATTCCTGCCATTCACATACTATACTATTGAATTACTGGGTAGTCTAGTAGCTTTTAAAATATATTTACAGTATTATAGCAGATATAGTATGTCTAACTTGCTGTTTATTTGTAGGGTAATTTATTCCTATAGCTTCAAAATAGTGTCAAGGACTGGGACAGATTACAATTTGAGAATCTTAGCATTAATTTCTTAACTGACTTTTTTTTTACTTACTGGTTGCCCTCCAGCAAGCCATTTAATTTGTCCATCTGTAAAAGGTGGATGTGAAGAATGAACCCTTATTTCAGGGAAATGTAGCAAAGTTGAATTCACATGAATGAAGTGAGCTTTGAAAAACCTCACTAGAAAGGTCCTATAGAAATGCAAATGATTAGTGTAAGCCTTTTGGGATGCAAGATTCTATGTGCTTGCTGAACACTAAAACATCTCATTTTATCTGTTTTAGGGTGGCTGCCTCTTAATTTCATCAAGTACCTCATTTCCCTGAATGTGAAAGTATAAAGAGCAGCAACAACTGGCATTTTGTAAATGATACATTGTTTTTGTAGCTGTCTTTCTTTTAACCTCAAAAGGACATTCTTATTCTCTTGTAAAGCTATCCCCTGTAATTAAAAGATCTTTCTTTTTCAGAAAAGATAATTACATTTTATGTCTTACACATTATTGAAGAGAGCCTGACATTAACATCTAATATTTGGCCACCACCAGGAACTTACTCATCATTATATTTGAGGTAGAAGAGAAAGATAAGATATTAAGAGAATGATATTAAATTGTATTGTTATATTATGTTATCTTACATTATATCATAATTATACTACATTGTGTTGTGTTTTGATATGGTATTATATATTAAACTGTTGTATCATGTTATGTCCTGTCATATCATATTATGTCATACCATATCACATTACCATATATTGTTATGACAATTATATAATAGAGGTGTGCATATACATGCATGTACATACATGCATTTGCACATATACGTATATATGTGTGTATATACCTGTATGCATGACTTGCCTTTAGAGTCTTATCTTAGAACTAGAATAGGACAATAGATTTAGAGATCTAGGGTGTATTGAAAATCTAGTCAAATTCACTTAATATACAGTGGAAGAAATTAAGTCTCAAAGAGATTAAGTGACTTGTCCAACATTTTACAGGCCCCAAGTGACACAGCCAGAATTCCCAACCAGATCTGCTGTCTGTGGATCTAATATTCTTTCAACAGTGACATATAATCAAGTCAAGACCTTGAAATGCCTTTTTTTGTTTGTATAATGAATTTTTATTGTTTTGCCTGGTACAGTCTCTGATGAGGAGGGTATCAGGGAATAAGGAACAAGGTACCCCTTGCTCTCTGTAACTTTGTGCGTTGCCTCCTCCCACTGGTTTATAAGCTCCTTGAGGGCAGGGACTTGTTCTTGTTATTAATTGTACTCCAGCACTTAGTACAGTGTCTAGCATATAGTAACTGCTTACTAAATGTGTATTGGGTTGAATTGAATCGAAAATTAATACCATATCAACTTTATTTTTCTGGACTGACTCAGAACCATAAAATTATTTCATTAATTATTTGCAGAATTTAGTCAATGAATATGGTTATCACAGTGCTAGGTGCTACATAGGATACAAAAAAGGAAATGACAAACTTTTCCCTCAAGAAAAAGGATATAGTGCATATAAAGGAGAGAAGGTAGATCTCACAGCAAAATGTGAAAATAAAGTACAGAACTATCAAGTCCTCATCCCAGATAATGATCCTTTATGTTGAAGAGATTAGTGAAGACTTTGTGGAGGTGTTGGCATTTTAGTTGGACTATGAAGGATATATACAAATTGTACAGGGAAAACTAGAAGTGAGAAGGAATTTCAAATATATAACCAGAGACAGCCCCCAGGAAAATTTGTTTCTAGCTTCAAGGCAAAAGTTCTTTCCTAAAAACAAAACAAAACACAACTCAATAATATATGTACATGCATTCATCAATCAACAAGTGTCTATTAAGCACCAACTATATGGTAAACACAATATTCCCTAGTCTCACAGGTCTTATATCCTACTGGGAAAAACAATATTTACATATATAAGCACGTACAGGAGACATACAAAATAAATGAGAGGTACTTTTTAAGGGGAAAGCATTAGCTTCTCAATGGAATAGGAAAGAACTCATGTAGAAAGCTGCTCTTGAGTTGATCCTCAAATTTCATGAAGCAGATACAACAGTTATTATTCCTACTTTACAGAAGGAGAAAATGAGATACAGAGATTAAGTGATGTTTAGAGTCACATAATGAACTGTTAGAGGAATCAATTCAAACCCAAGTCTCTCCTTCCACCAGTCAATAAGTCAAGCACCAAGTTTTTATTAAGCATCTACTATCTGCCAGGTACTGTACTAAGCACTGAGTCAAATCCAATGGTCTTCCCCTAGGCTTAGGGAACCTGCAGCATCAAGACCACATGTGACCTTTTGATTGAGTCCAAATTTTACAGAACAAATCCTTTTACCAAGGTGATTTGTTTTGTAAAGTTTGGATTCAGTCAGAGTCACACTTGAAGACCTACAGGGCCATGTGTGGCCTTGAGGCTGCAAGGACTCCACCCCTTCACCATGCTATCTCTCTCTTAGTACAGTCCCCAGTAAGGTCCTAATGTCCTGCTTCATAGAGGAAATAAAATTCAATCACACTAACATGTAAATGGCCTATAATTTTAAATTGCAACACTCTCAGGAGAAGGCTGAATTTAAATAAGCTATCAAAGCCTTAAACTAAAAGAAAGATGTATTTTGAAATTTCAGGATTCATTAGAAGAAGAAATGGAGGATGGTAACCTCTCTCTAAACTGGCTAAAATCAGACCTCATATGTGGCAATATACTTTGCCTATTAGAAAGATTAGTCTTTTATGTAATAATATCACAGCTTCCTTTCTGAATTATGATGAAAGGAAAGGGAAATGTCACAAGTTTTATTGGAAGGAAGTATTCTCTCTCTGGAAGTGTACTTTTGCTCTCAGAAGAAACTTGGAAACTTTGGGGTTTCCTTTTTATTGAGGGGAGAAGACAGAATCCATTGCAGGCAAATCCATGAAGATGAATTTTCAATACCTCAGGTACCCTTGTTTCCAGTGTTTGTCCTTTCCTTGTTGACCTCTTCTTCTCCTCATTCCCTTCTAGTTCTCCTTGATATGTTATAGTCACACATTACAATGTAATTTTTTTTGTAGGCAGAGACTCACTTGCCTGCTTACATTTGTATTCCCAGCATGCAGTAAAGTGCTTGGCATATTGACTATCTATGTGAGGTTTGAAAAATCCATTTGCCCACATTTGGGAAGAACTTGATGAGAGATATTTTCCCCAAAAAATAATTCTCCTGGAATTTTTGAGGTGAAAGCATGAGCCTAAGAGAAACTGACCATTTAAAGTCAGGTCCTTAGGATCAAGCTCAGTCAGTGTGAGCCCAGAGACTCTTACGTTGGACTTGAGCAAAAGGTCATCTAAGAAATCTAGAGAATGAGATTCCAGCACAATTCTCCACATCCAAATAATGATTCTTTGGGTATAAACACAATGAAATAAAGGATCAGGTACATAAGAAATATTTGAAATCAATGAGTCCATGCAGCTTAGTTCTTTTAGCTACTCAAAAAAAAGCAAATATGCATAAATATTTGTTTTTACTTTCTCCCTTTCTCTTTGTAAATATTTGATCAGTTATTCAACTACATTGATCTCATTACTTTGGTTGTGATAACTACCTCAATCTTAAATTTGTGTTCAAGCTCAGTTAGTTTATCGACACCTGCTCTCGGCTGTATCTTTGTTGACTTAGGCCAGCCGAATATCTCAGTGATATGTGACAAGTAACTGCTATTTATTGCTGGTAATATAATATACTATGGATCAAAAAGCTTATTTGATTTGGGAAAAAAAAGCAAACAAACCTCAGATTGCTCAATGGTCATTTTTAATCGATAAAAAATACAAGCATGTTCTTATCTGCTCATTTAGGTTCTATTTATTATTACAACACAGTGGATTGTTTCTCCTGATATTTATGTGTGTGTTCATAAAATTAGTTCTAAATGGCTTACAACTAGTATGACTGACATTGTTGGCCACAACTAAACACAACCACTGATCTTCTAAACTTTCCTATTTGTTGAAGACATCATCATTCTTCCACTTTCTTTTAGGTTCACAGCACTAGTGCTTTCCTTTGTTCTCTTTCTCCCTCATCTGACATATCCAATCATTTGCCAGTTTGTGGAGTTGTATCTCCACAAACATCTTTTGCAAACAATTCTTTTATTTTTACTCATTTGCTATCACCTTGGTTCATCCTTCATTACTTCTCACCTAGACTCTTAATTGTTTTCCTTACTTCATCCCTTCTCACTCCATTTTGCACAAGCTACCAATTTCGGGGGTTATTTTAAGTAAATGATTTTATTAAGTGCATATCTAAACCAAGTACATATCTATACATATTACCAACACACACACATACACAGTCAAACTCCAATGATTACCTATTAACTTTCGGATAAAATATAATATCTTCACTGGGACTATTCCCCAGTACACTCATATTCACAGGTCAGGTTTCCCAAAATGTGGATGACTCCTTTTACCCTCAGGTATCAAGGTATACCCTTGTACAGGCATGGTTTTTAGTACTGCAGTACTGAACTTTTACTGTTGTTCTCACCATTATTAACCATTCAATTGATTTCCTTTAACTTGAAAAAAAAGGCATTTCCTGAGAAGATAAAGTAAAAACGTTCGATTCAAAACAATCCCTGAAAATTGGGGAATGTATCCTTCTCTTGCATACACAAGTTCTCTGTGATTAGTGTGGACTTGAAGTACAATGATAAGGAAGCACATGTATAAAAAAATATGTAGAGCCAAGGTGTACCTTTTGTGGCTCCTGGCCTTGGTAGTTCTAGCCTTCCTTTGTGAAGTAATCATGAAATTTCCCTTAGATAGAGTCTCCAAGGATCAATGCTTTTCTATAGTATATATTTGCCTCTATGGTACAGTGCCTTTTTATAGTACTGCACTTCTATTCATCTCTTAGGGTCATTATCCCTGAAGCTGACACTATCCTTGGATGACTGTCTCTTCTCTGTTCACTGTTGTTGACTGTTACTACTCCAATGACTACTGCCACTACTGGTAGACTCTGCTACTGACTCTTTTTGGCAACAGGATCTCTAGTGGGACTTCAGCATCTCCTGAACTCATGCAGTCATCTGTGTACTACAATTTTAGAATGATCATTCACTTAATTTCAGGAAAAATAAACATAGGACATAGGAACTATGTGCTCATGGACACATGGTGACTGTGTGGGAGAACATAGCTTGCTGGTCTACCCCACTGGGCAGCTCAAAGTAGTACTTCTTAAAGATTCCAAAGGAAAGAGACTAAGAGATTGGTGAACCACCACTTTTGCATTCACATTCAGTTCAGGCTCAGATATTTTTGAGTCATTGATTGTTTCTGCTTCACAGCCTACTGGAAGACTTAAAAAAATCATAAAGTGGCATCCATTGAGTCATCATGACCAAGTATTGGCTTTCAAAACGTTTTAAGGACTGAAACTAGGCAGGGAATAGTAATGCAAATTTCAAGAATTGCTGCTTCCTTGGCTAGTGCCAGACATAATCTCCACTGTTACTATATATGATACTACATTTCCCTTCTCTTTTTCTTTGAGCTGGCCCTCTCTATGCTTGGAATGTGCTTCCTCCTCATATCTACCTTATAGAGTTCTTCTCTTAATGATTCAGCTCAAGTATAATCTTCTCCATGAAATTTTCCTGATTCTCCCAAATTAGCGTTCCCCTTCTCTATCTACTTTACATTTAACTGTATTATATTTATTTTTATATTTATTCTGAGTATATTTATCTATGTCCATGCTATTTTCCCTAACAGAATATAAAGTCCTTGTGAGTAATAATTGTTTCTTGCTTTTTAGTTTTATCACAGTGTCTGGCACACAGTGTGCCCTTTGTAACTGCTTGTGGATTTATCAGTTGAAATAGGAGATATTTATTCACTTCAGTCATTCACAAAAAAAAATTCTTGGTATGTACAATATATTGTATAAAATACTGAGGGATATGTGATTATGGATTTTGCCCTTCTGGATCTTACAGTCCAATAGGGATAACTAGACAAGTATATAGATAAATATGTAACAGTCTAGGTTCAGTAAACAGAGAGGAGTTTGGGGCATAGAGATCCCAATCTCCCAAACTCTGTCCCTATTGCCACATTTTCATATTTTTGATATAATTATATGTGTAATTCAATATCTTCCTCACCTCCTCCTACTTGGTTCTATTCTTTCATCTTCAATATTGCAATGAAATTATTTTAGTTTTTTCTATTCAAGATCATAATCATGATTAAATGACATTCATTTAATTTGATTAAAATGTAACAAAATACATGGAAAAGGAACATTTCAGGGCACTGAATTTTACTGATATTTTAGGTTCGATTCCTTCCCACACCTTTAAGGAAGAAGAAATGCATGTGTTGGCATCCATTTTTCTTTAGCTTCACTGTCTTCCAGGTGAAATCTGATGAAGCATAGAAAGGAAGTCAGTATATAGTCTTAAAGACCTGGGCTCTCAACTGCAACATACAGAGTTGAACAAATCATAGTTGTTTATCCCCAAGGAGCTATTAAATATCACAGTAGTCTGTCTGGATGTGACTGTAATTCAAATGCATGCAGAAATACTGTTGGTATGGGGTAGACAAAGTAATCTTCCTTTATAATTTTTAAAAACACTTTAAATTAATTCTAATAAAATGTAAATAAAAGTTCTCAAGACTGAACTTCAGCAATCATGATTACTTTAAGCATATTTTAAAATATTTTATTGATATGTTTCTTTTCTAATCTCATCATGACTTCTGAATGATTCTCACAATCCCATAATACAGTAGAACTATCCTTTGTAACAAATAAGTAGAGTTGATTAAAACTAATCATCAGCACACTGAATACTTTGTCAGCCCCTTTTTGCAACTAGAGTCTAAAAACTATCTTCCAAGAGAAGGGAGATATCATTCACCATCAATCAATAAATCAGTCATAAAAATTTATAAAGTACTTACTATGTGGCAAAAATCTTGTTAAGTGCTTGGGATACAAAGAAAAGCAAAAACCATTCCCTTCTCTCAAGGAGCACACAGTTCTATTAAGTCACAATCAGTCACTTTGGAATCATCAGTCTGAAGACCTTCATTGTTTTCCTTTCCATTATAGTGAAAATTATATACCTTTTCTCTTAATTCTGTTTGCTTTGCATTTTATCAGTTTTAATAACTTTTTAAAGCCTAAATGAGAGACAGAGAGAGAGAGAGAGAGAGAGAGAGAGAGAGAGAGAGAGACATAGAGACAGAGACAGAGGCAGAGAGAAACCTTGATTGCTTGTTTGGGGCATCCTGATTCTAAGACTCTGCACAAAGTAGCCCCTCACTGGATGTTTTCTATTGAAGGAGAAGAACTCTAATAGAGAAAATATTCAAGACTTAGATAAGATACTATTTTCTTCCTGTAGAAGGCCTACATTTATCCTGAACACCTCTCCTTCCCCAGGAGTGTTCCCTACTTTCATCCCAAAGATTATGTGTTTTGAATATTTGTATTTACTAATATATGAATGCATATATTCTATATATATATGTGTGTGTGTGTATATACATGTATGCATGCATGTGTCTACGTATGTGTATGTGTGTGTGTTTTTGTATGATATCAACCCTCAACAAATATAGTGCCTCATGGTTAGATGCTCTTTTATTTTTTCCCATTTCTATCATTTGTATCTAGTACAGTGTCTTCCACATCATAATACATATTTGTGGAATTGACTTGAACAGTGAATAGGTAATGTTTTTTCTCAGTGTCTGTGTTAATTCACACCTCAACTTGATAGAACTGGTTACTGAATTAGCACATGAAAAGAAAAGCAAAAAAACAAACAAACAAAATAAGCAAACAAAAAAGCATGTATTCCAGCCTGAATGTTGACCATTTCAGAGATATCTTGTGATTTAGAGGTGACTTTGCTCCAGTCGTTAGTCTGCTCTATATAGACTTACTGCTTCTGAACCATTATAGAAATTCCATATCCTTGGTTCTAAGTTTAGTCATAGGCCATAATAATAATAATGATAACATTACAATGACATTTCTATTTGTAATATTTCTACAAGTTACCCTTCAATTCATCACTCCTATCTAGTCTGACAACAAATCTGGAGGCATTTTTTCTATGTATCAAATCACATTTTCACATATTAATAGGAATACAAATATCTATGTCCCCAGGAGAAGACAACACCTCATTGCTCTTATCTTATTACAAGCCCTTTTTAAAGGGGTCTGTCTGGTGGGTTGTGCTTTGAGGCATTTTAGCTACCTGTTTCTTTCCTAGAATCTGGGTGACCTTTGCAGATAGAAAATATGTACTGTCCTTAGGGGACTTGTATTCAGTAGTTGCCATTTGGTTTCTAATTTACAGACTATATTCTTGTTCCTGCTAGTCTGTGTCAGAAGGTTTAGCAGGTGTTACAATTGTGCAAGTTTTGGCAATTCTTTCCACTATGCAAGAGTTTTTCAAACAGGTTTTAATGAGCCAACCGCTCAGAATGTTTTTTATTAAAATAGAATTCTCTAAGTAGAGTTGTCAATTTGTTATTCCTTTGAAGCTCTTTGAAAGAATAAAGATTCTAGTTCACTATTTAGCAATGATTTAAATGAGGCAATAATTTAAATTAGGCTGACATGAAACACAAGATATATAGCTTGATAGAGATTTGATTTACTACATGAGGGCAATAATTGTCATTTGCGTAAACTTTTCAACTGAAGATCTCAAAATAATTCTAAAACAATTTTGGGTAATATTATTTCATTTTAACAAAAAATGGTTATTTCGCAAGGCTTGTCCAAGTCCCCTAAAACATAATTAAAGAACTACAAATTAATGATAAAACACAGAATAAACTTATTTGTAGTAATGCCTCTGAAGTTTTCAAGGTAATAAATTTATTTGCTTACTGCATCCCATGGGCCAAAGATACAAAAAGGGCAAAGTGTACACACACACACACACACACACACACACACACACACACAAATACACACACACTATATTGTTTTGAGGAGAAGCAACATGTATAACTATATATGAACAAGATATATAAAGAGTAAATCAAAATAATCACAGAGAAATGAGGGTGGGAAGGACATGGATGTGGGAGAGGCTTCATTTAAAAGGAGAGAGAGAAACTGAGTCATAAATGAAGCCAGGAAAATTAAGAGTTAGAAGAGAGAACATTCTAAATGTAAAGAATAGACAATGCTGGGATATAACCTCAGATGCAATATTGTGTGTAAAGAACAGAAAGTATGTCAGTGTAGCTGATTCACAGAGTGTAGGGAAGGGAGTAAAGGAAGAATAGACTGGAAATGTAGTAACATTGTAAAGGAATTTTGCATTTGATCTCTAAGGTAAGAAGAGAGAGTCACTGGGGTACGTTGAGGAGAAGGAGGGATATGAGTCAGACTTGTGATGTAGTATAATCACCTCTCACTAGAATAGAGTGTTGATAACAATAAGTAAGAGATAAGGAGATCAATCAAAAGGCTATTGAAATAATCCAAGTGAGAGAGAAGAGGAAAGGACCTCTACAAAAGTGGTGGCATTTTAAGTAGAAAGGAGGGAAACTATGAAAACTATTATGTGAATCTCTCTGGGACCACCTCTACAAACGAAAAGGGAATGATTCTAACTATTTCTTTCAGTTAAATCAATGCAGTCAGTCCATTTATAGATGATATAATAAAAATGATCAATAATTCTAGGATCTTACTGGTCGTGGAATCCTTATCTGACTAAAGGTCATGCTTACAATGATTATTCTAGAAAGTTGGGAAACATTTTTTTCTTTTTTTTTATTGCCAGTATCTTTGATAAAGGTTTCATTTCTAAAATGTATGGAGAACTGAATCAAATTTATAAGTCATTCCACAATTGACAAATGGTCAAAGAATATGAACAGGTAGTTTTCAGATAGAGAAATTAAAGTTATCTATCTATAGCCATATGAAAAAATACTCTAAATCACTATTGATTAAAGAAATACAAATTAAAACAACTCTGTGGTACCACATCAAACCTATCAGACTGGCTAACATGACAGGAAAATGATAAATGTTGGAGATGATGTGGGAAAATTGGAACACTAATGCATTGCTAGTGGAGTTGTGAATCAATCCAATCATTTCGGAGAGCAATTTGGGACTAAGCCTAGATTATAAAATTGTATATACCCTTTGATGCAATAATATCAGTTCTAGGTCTGTATCCCAAAGAGATCATAAAGAAGGAAAAAGGAACCACAAATGTACACTTTTTGTGGTGGCCCAAGAATTGGAAATTGAGGGGATATCTATCAGTTGGGGAATGGCTGAAAAAGTAGTGGTATGTGAACGTAATGGAATGCTATTGTGCTATAAGGAATGATGAGCAGGCAGATTTTAGAAAAAATCTGCAAAGACTTAGATGAACTGCTGCTGAATGAAATGAGCAGAACCAGGAGACCATCGTACACATAACAGCAACATATGCAACGACCAACTGTGATATACTTAGTTCTTCTTAGCAATTCAATGATCTAAGGCAATTCCAAAAGACTCATGATGGAAAATGCTTTCCACATCCAGAGAAAAATACTATGGAATCTGAATGTAGATCAAAGAACACTATTTTCTCTCTCTATTTTTCCCTTTCTCATCGTCCCGTTTGTTCTGATCCTTCTTTCACAATATAACTAATGTGGAAATATATTTAATTTGATTGCAGATTTCTAGCCTATATCAGTTTGCATGTTGTCTTGGACAGAGGAGAGAAGAGGGAGGGGGAAGAATTGATGCTTGACAATCCTTTTATTCTATAGTTATTCTGTCTTTGCTACATTACTCGTAGCAACTATTCTAAAACTTTTAATATGCCTGCTTATTTTCTCTTTTTCCTTCAGTTGAGATGACCCAGACTGTTACTTTACTGAAAATCAGGTTCTCAGGATTTCTACCCTAAATGACTACCTGAAAGGGGGAATTAGAAATGGAAGGAATTAGAATAGGAAATGAATAAAACTGTCACTATTTGCAGATGATATGATGGTGTACTTGGAGAATCCTAGAGAATCAACTAGAAATTAGTTGAAATAATTAACAAATTTAACTGATGCAGGATATAAAATAAACCTACACAAATCATAAGCATTCCTGTATTCGACCAACAAAGCCCAGAATCAAGAGACAGAAAGAGATATTCCCCTTAAAGTAACAGTAGACAAAACAAAATACTTTGGATTCTACCTTCCTAGGCCTAGGAACTTTATGAACAAAATTACCAAATACTTTTCACATAAATAAAATCAGATCTAAACAAAGAAATATTAATTGCTCATAGGTAGGCTAACAGTAGGATAAAAATGATATCTGTCTAAATTAACTTGCATATTCAATACCATACCAAGTAAGCTGCCAAAAATTATTTCATAAAACTAAAAAAATAGCAAAATTCACAAACAAAACAAAACAAAAAGTCAAGAATATGAAAGGAATTAGTTTTTAAAATGTGGAGTAAGGCAGTCTAGCAGTACCAGATCTCAAATTGTAATACAAAGTGATAATCATCAACACAATCTGGAACTTATTAGGTACATAGTTACATAGTAGTAAATGACTATAATAACCTATCTTTGAAAAATATAAGATCCAAACTTTTAGAACATAAATTCAGTATTTGACAAAAACTGCTGGAAAAACTGGAAAGCAGTTTGAGAGAAACTAGGCATAGAAGAGGGGAAAAGCAATATAGCCAAGACTAGAAAGGAAGCATAAAACTAGGCGAAAAATTATAGCAAGTTTCTCTGATAAGGGTCTCATTTCTCAAATATATACAAAACTGAGCAAAATCTATAAAAATATGAGTCATTCCTCAACTGATATGTATATGAATAGGTACTTTTCAGATGAAGCAATCAAAGTTATCTATAGTTATTTAAAAAAAGGTCTAAATCACTATTGATTTGAGAAACACAAATTAAAACAACTCTGAGGTACTACCTCATACCTATCAGATTGGCCAATATGACAGAAATGGAAAATGATAGTTGTTGGAAGGGATGTGGAAAAATTGGATCACTAATGAACTGTTGGAGCTGTGAACTGATCCAAGCATTTTGGAGTGCAATTTGGAACTATGTTCAAAGAGCTATAAAGTATTTTTTGACCTAAAAATATCACTACTAAATGTGTATCTCAAAGAGATTTTAAAAATGTGGGCAGGGCTAGAGGGATAAATCTATATGTACAGGAGTATTAAAAACAGCTCTTTTGATAGTGGCAAAGAATTGGAATTTGAGGGGATGCCCACCATGTGAGCAATGACTGAACAAGTTGTGCTATATGATTATGATGAAATGCTAATGTACTATAAAAAATGCTAAGCAGTATGATTTAAGAAAAAGCCTGGAAAAATTTACATGAACTTATGCAGAAGAAGTGAGCAGGAAAAGATATACATTATACATGATAACAGTATCATATATATATGTATATATGTATCTATGTATCTATGTATCTATGTATCTATGTATCTATGTATCTATGTATCTATCTATGTATCTATCTATCTATCTATCTATCTATCTATCTATCTATCTATCTATCTATCTATCTATCATCTTCCAAGAACGACTTAGCTATTTTCAGCAATACAATGATCCAAGACCATTCCAAAGGACTTAGGAAGACAAATGTTAGTCACATTCATGGAAGGAATTCATGGAGTTCTAATGTGGATTGAAGTATACGTTTGTTAAACATTCTTCATTTTTATTCTTTGATTTTTGGTCTGTTTTCTTTCACAACACAAGTAATATAGAAATTTTTTTTGCATGATTGCACGTATATAGCATATATCAAATTGCTTGCCTTCTCAATGAGGGGAATGGGAGAGAGGAAGTGAATTTGGAACTAAAAGAAAAAAAGAATATTAAAAATGATCTTTACATATAATTAGAAAAATTAAATATAAAATAATACTGGTTATTATTTTGTTTTTATTCTAGAATAATGCCTCCATAACTTATGGTTCTGTGTTCCCTGGAAGCATTAAGAGGTTAAGTGACTTACACAGACTCACCAGGTTAGTATGTATCAAGGTTGAGCTTAAACCCATTGTTCCCTACTCCAAGGTCATAGCTGCATATTATGCCATGCTGCTTCTCACTAAGTGTTGAAGAGTAAATTTAATTGAACAATTTTAAGCACCTCCAACTTATTCAGAACAACTGAGTACATGTAGGGGATGGAGGTTCTAACTGAATTGGAAAAATAAAACCTAGTAAAAAATATTAAATATTGTTATGACCAGTGACTGGTAATACTCTTGGTTAATAAGCAGCACTGAATTCCTGAAAGTCTACAAGTCCAGTGGAGGGCAACTGTACCAAGAATCGGTATTTGAAGGATTCCCTTTGCCTTCTCCTTCTTGGTCCCTTTCAACTTTAAATAAATGGTCCATGAATTTGATAAAGTAGAGTATGCTTATTAACTTATAAGTGACAAAACAATATGAGAAAGATAATCTAGCACATCTGTAAAATGGGAACAATAATTCTACCTACCTCTCATGATTTGGGGGAAGATTGACAATCTAGAAATTATTTAGCAAACCTTAAAACACTGTATAAATGCTAGCTATAATTATTGTTGTTATCTTTATTAAAATGTTATCAGAAAACAAAAAAGGTCTTTAGAATAGCAGGTCAAATTTATTAAGAAGTAGTAAAATAGGGATAGATAAAATTATTTCAGTTTTTGTTTTTAACAAATCCATTTCACAAAAAAAAAAAAAAAAAAAAAAAATGGAGAGGCATAGCTAGGAAACAATTTGTGTGAAAAGTCCCTGGAGGTTTTAGTGAATTACAAGTTCAATATAAATCAATAGTGCAGTATGACAGCCAAGAAATAATTCCAACTGAGGCATGAAAGTACGAATAATGTACAGAAGAAGAGAGTTAATAATTCTGCTATATTTTGACTTGGCTGGTCCTATCTGAAGTACTGGGCTAAGTTCCAAGTGTCACATTTTAGGAAGGTTATCGCCAGGCTGGAGAGTTTTTAGAAAAAGGTTGCAAGATAATAAAAGATTGAAAGAACATCAGTCACATTTATTGAGTTGTGTACTATGTTCTGGGCACTACTAAACACTAGTGACACAAAGGTATAGGTAATATAATACTGGCCCTCAAGGAACTTGCATTCCAACATGTAGCATACAATAGTGTGCTTGTAATTGTTTTCCAATGAACTGTCTGCATAAAAATGTTCACATGATGAACTTTGGAGTTTAACCTGCATTATTAACATTTCCTCTATAATTTTCTTTAGTTTTAGCAATCAACAAAACAATAAATCAAACCTGAATTTTCAGCTGATTTCCAAGGTATAAATGCTCACATTGAATATTTCAATAAGCATCAACTGATGGATTCAAGGATGTTCACAGGGAGAAGAAAAGATCTAGGGTTATTTGAAAGTATTGCTTTGTATTTCAAGCTCCATCAGAAGGAAGAGGGAAGAAATTTGCTCTAATTAGTTCTGAATGGGAGAGCTAGCAGTAGTAGGTAAAAGATACAGAAGACAGACTTTAGCTTGATTTAAGGAAAATATTGTGATAGAACTACACAAAAAATACAATGGGTTGTCTCAGAAATTAGTAAATTTCCCCTTAAGAGAGGTCTTTAAATGAAGGCATATATTTTTCTGCATCAGTATGCTTAAAGAAATGTAGCATTTCACATTATGACATTCAGATTTGCTGTAGGTTAGTTCAGGCTGGGGAGTAGACCGGACTGGACAAGATTTGGTGTCTCCTCTCTAACCTCATTATTGTTAGGTGAAACTGGTGGACCTTCTCTGTTAGTTTATTGCTCTCTCTAAAAGGGTAGTATGGAAAACTACAGTTCAAATGTTCCCTCGGATACTTACCAGTGTATGACCCTGGGCATTTCTCTTAACCTTGCTTCTCCTCGATTTCTTCATCTAAAAATATTTCTATGGTCTTAGCCTGATAGGAAAGAGACATCTTGAGAATAGTGCTCTTTCATAATGTTTCTGTTCTGGCAACTCTCTGGAGAAGTTATGGTCATCCACATAATCCCCCTTTCCCCTCTTTTACCTACCAATAGATAGTTATAATAGATTGATTTTTCCTCTCATCTGCATACTACCAATAGACCCCTTTCACAACTAGGAAGTACTGGTGAGGCTAGCTGTATCATTAGGCTTAGTTGGGAGGTGGAATGGAAGGAAGATAAAAGGGATGATTGACCCTAAGGAATAAAAATAGAGTAATCATTCAAAGTTACAGGGGCACAGATATAGGCTCAAAATAAGAAGAAATGATAACAAATAAAGCAGTTTAAAAATGGACTGAGATAGCTGTTGGGAAATAGTGTATTCCCA
Organism: Bettongia penicillata ogilbyi; assembly: GCA_023548195.1. Classification (NCBI taxonomy): domain Eukaryota; kingdom Metazoa; phylum Chordata; class Mammalia; order Diprotodontia; family Potoroidae; genus Bettongia; species Bettongia penicillata. Next base: position 815,662 of record JAJHZJ010000379.1, on the reverse strand, counting down.
TCATCAGAACTATTTAAGTAGAAGCTAGAGGACCACTTGTCTAAATTGCACAAAGGATTCCTATTCAAGTATGAGGGTGGAGGGGAAGACTGGATTATGCAACTTCTGAAGTTCCTATTCAACTTTAAAATTTTGATACTCTGTGATTATGCATTTGCATGACATAATTAGACCTATGCATTGAGGAGAGAATTTTGGCAGCTTTGTGAATCATGGATTAGGTATTGTATTGACTGGAATCAGGGGAACTAGTTAGGAAGTCATTATAATATTCTTGTTGAGAAGTAATAAGGGCCTTATCAAGGTGATGGCAATGTGAATTGAGATATGGGAATGAAAGAAAATGGTGTTGTAGGGACAAAAAATGACAGTACTTGAAAATTGATTGGATATAGAAGGGGATGAATAAAAGAAAGAATTTAAATATGCTTCCAATGTCATTAACTTTCTTGAGGATAGTGTAATGATTTCATCAACAAAAATAGGAACATTGGAAGGAGAGAAGATTTTTAGGGGGAAACAGGAGACTGACATGGACATATTAAGCCTGAGATTGTAGAGAGACAGACATTATAAATATTTGGAATAATATGAATTAAGGTGATATGCTAGAAAGGGGCTGCAAAAAGCAGCATTGTGTTAATAAGAGGAACTTTGTTAAAAAGCATTTCAATGAGTTCCCAGATTCCTTAATTAAGATGAAAATCTAATAGGAATGGAACTGGACCTGTGATTTCATTGCTAAAGGGAAATCCCACTGAAGAAACTCCCTCTATCAATTCAGGTCAGCATATTCTCTGAAATTTTCACTTAGAAAAATGCTTAGAGCACTAAAATTAAGTGATTTGTCCAGAACCACACCACCAATATGTCAGGTATTCCTCATTTGACCAGGGAACTTACAATTCACTTATCAGTTTACATATGGTGGTAAGTTCACAGAGGTAATCACAGTACTAATAATATGAATAGTAATAACTCAACATTTATACTATATAGTACGTTAATGCTTGCAAAGTATTTTGCATACATTATCTCATTTGATCCCCATAACCAAATATAAGCAAACTACTTTGTTTAATACTAGGCCTATTTTATAGAATTATAAAACTGAGATTCAAAAATGCCTAGTGACATACTGAGGATCATAGAGTGGCTAAGTGTTTGAGACAGGATTTGAATCTGGTTCATCACTTGGTAGTAGAGTAGGGATTTGGACCCAAGACATCTGATTCTAAATATATCTTTCTGATCCATTATTTATTTAAAATGTTTCACAAGGGACAAACTCAAAATACCCTGAACTTATTTTTATTCACAGGGCATGAAGACAATACCTAATCATATTGTGACTTTCTCATAAAGAGGTTTGAGTGCTCTCCTGCTGATATCCTGGCAAAACTGGCAATGTTGTCAGTGATAAAACAAGCAAACCACAACTCAGTGGAAAGATTTCTGGCAAGAATGCTTATCAGCTCTCTGCTTCATGGACTTATTCTCAATCCATTTTCAAATCTCTTCTAGAAGCACAGTTTCCTTTGTCTGTCTGATGATTTCTTTATTTTTTGTACTCATTGTTTAGCTCAATAGTAGTATTTTATTGGTTTGAAATATTTCTGAATTCAGGATACTGCGTTTCCATAAATACCTGCCCATCACATTGTATTCACAGTCTTTACTTTTACATGGTCTCTCCATTAAAAATTCATTACAAAAAATAGCCTTCTCCTTCATTTATAACCAAGTGGGGGCTCAGATTAAAGTAGGGAACAGCCAGGGACAGAGATCCTCTAGATTTCTTTCATGAATATTTTTCATTTCCTAAGCTTCTGCTACTTCTGACCATGAATTACTTTGTTGCCCTCAGGAAAGGCTAAGCACTCCTTTTTTTAAATTTTATTTTTTTACAGATCCAGAATCATCTGAGGCAAACCAAACTTACCTTAGGCATAAAAATGTATTATGGGACCTCAAAACCAGAAACAAACAAACAAACAAACAAAAAAACCTCCTTGAAGGAATATTTTTTTCAATCACCTTAACCCTTGAAGTAAAGACATTTTCTAACTTCATAACGATAAATGGTTCTTTCTTCTTTAGGAAACATTCTTAATTGGCTATTAGTTTAAGGGTCTTGATAGAACATAGTTTCTAGAAATTACCAATAATCATATAATAGAACCACTTGCCTTTCTTTTAATGGAAAACTATCTCTTTATTAGTCTGTCACCATTTTCTAAACCTATGATCTTATGACCTTTGAAAATTCACTTTAGATCATGACTTTTCTACCATTGTTCCAATGACCCAGGTTCACAACTTAAGAGTCATCTTTAATTCTTTATTCTCCTTGACCCCCACATCTTATCAAATGTTAAGGCTTATTAATATTGTCTCCTTCATTAGTTCCCATTTCCTTATGGAAATAACATTTTATTTGGAATATTTCCAACATTTGTCTGTGATCAGGTTTTATTTCTTCAATAGAAAGTGAGCTTCTTTGGGGTAGAGGCTATCTTAACATTTGTTTTTCTAAAACCAGGACCAAACTAGCAATGGGTACATAACAGTTGCTTAATCAATGCTCATGAATTGAATGATAATAGGCAAAAGAGCCTATGAACTTAGATGACTGTGATACTAGTCCTAGGCAGTAGTAAGCACTGTGAACATGTATCAATTCAATCCTTCATTTAATCAATAACTACAAAATCATAGTGTATAAGAGGTGGGGGGGAATCTTGGAAAGTGAGCTAACATTCAGGAGCCTCCTCCACAGCATAACCCACAAACAGATATCCAATATCTTCTAGAAGGTTTTAAAAACTCACTATTTTCTGAGGCAGTTCATTTTCCTTTTAAACAGCTCTTATTGGTGAGGAATTTTCTCTTATGTTGAGCCAAAATCTCCCTCTCAGTAGCATTCACTTATTAATTCTGGTTCTGTCCTCTTAGAGAACAATTATTTTCTTCCATATGACATGTCTGGTCTGATGGTTATCCTTGGCTCTCAAAGAGGATCAAAATGACATCACCATGATAAAGTGAAGTTTCCATGTGTACAACTGTGACTGATCAGACCAATATGACCTCAGAATGCTCTACCACAGATTGGGCACAGATAGTCCATGTGAACATTTGGGGAGGATACTCCAAATTTGTACATCCTATATTTCTTTTGTGCTCTTTCAATTCTGCTTTGCTTATAGAGCACAGTACTTTTCCTGATGTGGGCATGGCATGGTAAGCCATCCAGTTCCAATGTCTCCCATGTCATAAAATCAAATCCAAAGTCTTGAGAGAGATCTTGAGAGTGTCCTTGTATCACTTCTGACCACCATGTTATCACCATGCGAGTTCTCCATAAGTCTTTTTGGTAAACATACGTTTTATATTCAAACAATGTGGCCATCCCATCAGAGTTGTGCTCTCTGAAGCACTGTTTGAATGCTTGGCAGTTTAGTATGAACAAGGACTTCAGTGTCTGGTACCTTATCCTTCCAGGTGATTTTCAGAATCTTCCTAAGACAGTTCAAATGGAAGCAACTCAGTTTCCTGGCATGGTGCTGGTAGATTGGCCACGTTTTTCAGGCATACAGCAATGAGGTCAGCACAATGGCTCTGTTCATGGAATGTCTATACTTGATGTGAAACCTTTTCCCAAATATCTACACCTCTCTATAACAAATATTTCTAGTAACTTGATTAAAACATCATATGTCACGATCTTTATCTCCCTCATGTTTTCAGTTACCCTCTAGATGTGCTCCTGTTTGTCAATGACCATTCATTTATCGAGTTATTATTAAAGCCTCACGTGTGTAAAACCCTCTCCTAGGGGAAACAAAGACCAATGAACAAAGACCACCCTCAAAGAGCTTTGTAGGGACACCAATGATTATAATATGTGATAAAATGTATTAGTTTCACAAATGAGACATAAAGTACCATGAAAGTTCATAGGAATGAAACATCTACTTAGGAGCATAGTTTTCAAGAATGAAGTGGCATTTGTTGTTGTGTTTGTCCTTTGTTGCCAAAGAAGACCATGCCATCAGAGAAATGATTACATGACTTGCACTTGACTTCATTTTGAGTGAGGTAGGACTGTGCAAGGTCACCAGCCCCACTTCTCCTCCAGAGTCATCTTATCTTGAAGGACACATTGGATTTCAATAGATACAATTTGTATGGTTCTGTAAAAATGCATATATGTGGAAAACATTTTGCAAATAGGTCCAGTGATTTATACTAAGAAAGAAAAGAGGTAATTTTAAACTCAAGGTTGTGTATAGTCCACAAAAGAGTTTTTCATGCCCTTGTCATCACCACAATTACTTCAGTGTAGCATCTTGGTGACCTGAGAGGAATGGAATCTGCAACTAGCTTCAAATTTGAATACAGGGAAAGAAATGTACTCACTCTCTGATCTCAGGGAAAATTGTAGTGCTACCAGGAATACTGATGAGATTCTCTATTTAACCCTGTTTAGAATCTGCAGATTCAGATGGTTTAAAAAAAAAAAAAACAACTTTCCAATATTCCAACCTTATTCTTTAGAAATCTCATATACATTCTCATCATTTTTTGATATAGGCTATTATTGTTCTTTGTCATAATTATTAGACTGTTTTACCACAGTTGTTTTCCATACACCATCTGGCATTCTTATGTCTAAACATCTGGATAAAAGGTGAAAAATTCAATAAATCATCTGGATATTTTTATACATCTCAACATTTGGCGTTGTGTAGACAAAACACCAATCATCTGTTTTCCTTCTTGGCTTTTCTATAGTATCTAATACTTTTGAACACCTCCTCCTCTGGAATACTCTATTCTCACTGGGTTTTTGCAACACTAATCACCTGTGGTTTTTTCTATTTATCTTACTAGTTCTCAATGTATTTTACTAGCTTATCACTGGAACTAAAACCAACTACCACATATTAGACATCTGCATACTGAAAATATGATGTTTTTGCTTTGTATTATTTTGGGGAGGGGTAGGTAGTGGATTCAGGCTAAAAATCACATCCTTGAATCACATGGGTAGAAGGAATTAGTCACACCTCAAACATGGAAGGTAACAGCTTAACTCCTCCACTTGTGAGCGCATACCTCAAGGTTTTGTTTTGGGTCCTTTCTCTTCTTTACATGTTTTCTTCATAGTCTCATCAATTCTCAGTAGTTCAACTTTTATTGATCTGCACATGTGTGCAAATCTGTATGTGTAGCTCTCTCTCTTTAGTTCCAGTTCTTCATTTACAACTGCCTTCTAGATATAAATCTGTAAATCTCATAGGCATCTCAAACTCCACATTTAAAAATGGAGCTCATCTGTTTCCTCCAAAGTATCTCTGCTTCCTAATTTTCCTATTTCTATTTAGGGAAATGATATCCTTCTACTTACTTAATATCAAAGCCTCAAAGTCATCCATTACTCTGATTTTTCTCCTTATCACTCATAAGATTATCTGTCATACCTTACTAATTCTACCACCATGGAATTTTTCACATCTGTCCTATTTTTTCCACGGACACAACTGTTTTCATCCAGGCCCTCATGATGTCTCTCTTGGACCATTACAATAGCTTCAAAATTGAGCTTTTGGCCTCTTCTCTCTAAATACACTCTCTATGCATATGACAAAAAGATACTCCTAAACTAAAGCTGTGACTACATCACTCCCAGGCTCAGAAAATTCTTCTATAAATATGAATACTTTTTTGGGGGGGCAAATAAAGCCCATCAATAACTTATTGTAACTTGACATTCCAGATTTATTGAACATCATTCTCCTTTATTAACTCTGTGTTCAAGCCAAACTGGCTTACATACAATTTCCAATATGCAACACTCCATCTCCCATACTGTCTTTATGCAAACTAGATACCAAGATTGTATGTCTTCTCTCATCTCTGTGTTATAGAATCCCCTCAAAGTTCAGTATAGTGGCAACTCATATTGGATAACTTCTTTAATTTTTTTTTCTTGCTCTAGTGAATAAGACACAGAAATAAGAGACAATTCATAAGCAGAACAAGGTGGTGGAAAAAGCCAGGAAGTTTCCTGACCTCTAGCTAGTTTCCCTCAGGAACAAGAATAAATCAAGCCCATAAATGGATTTGAGAGGGACAGAACCTACAAAAACATGAAGTGAAATAATTTTTCCAGCTTAAGATAAATTAGAAGGACTTCAGGAAAGGTTTGTCTCACTACGGTAAAAGGACATTGTAGCCCAGTGCAGATGGTCTCTGGCCAAGTCAGAAGGAGGCTCTTAGCCACAGCACAGATGAGCAGCTGAAGTACCTTAGCCCTGGATCAGCAGGTTAGTAGCAGAGCAGGCCAGCTGTAAGACTCGTAGCCCCAGTCTAGAAGGTAAACTGCCATCCCTAGAAACCAGGGCTCAAGAGGTGTGGCTAGGCTGGGCCACCATAGTGTAGCAGGCAAACTGCTAGCACTTGAGGCTCTAGCACAGAAAGACAGTAACCAGGCTCCTGATTCCCAGCACAAGAAGCTTGAGACAATGCCCCATATCCCAGGAATAGAGCTCAATTTTGAAAGTCATGAAATAGGGTAAAAAAGAGCAACAAAACAAAACAGAAAAGAGCCCTGATCATGGAAAGCTACTATAGTAACAGGGAACAGCAAAACACAAACCCAGAAGAGAACAACAGTATTAAAATGTCTATATGCAAAATCTCTAAGAGGAAAATGAGTTGATATCTAGTCCAAAGCACCTTATGGAAGAGGCACAATGAATTTTAAAACCAAATAAGAGAGGTAGAAGTAAAATTGTGAAAATAAATGAGAGTTGTGTAAAAGAGCCAACAGCATTGAAAAGGAAACACAAAAACTCCACTGAAGAAAACAACCCTTTTAAAAGTAGAATTGGCCAAAGGAAAATGAAGTACAAAAGCAAATTGAAGAAAATAATTTCTTAAAAATTAGAATTAGGCAAGTGGAAGCTAATGACTCTATGAGACATCAAGAATGAGTCAAACAAAATCAAAAGAATAAAAAAAGAAGAAGAAAATGTAAAATACTTCACTAGAAAAACAACTGACAAGGAAAATGGATCAGGAGAGATAATTTAAGAATGATAGGACTAGGGGGGGCGGAGCCAAGATGGCGGAGTAGAAGGACGCACATTTACGAGCTCCGAGCCCACAACCCATGGAACTGAGGTAAAAGGAGATCCCCATAAATTCTGAATCTCTGCAGGGGGTGCATAAACATAGGGGAAGAGATTTCCGTTCCACTGAGCCCTGGAGAGCCGTCCCCGGGGTCCATCGCACTCCGGAAAGTGGACCCCACCCCCACCCCTGGCTGCGGTCCCAGAGAAGCTGACCCGAGCAGACTTCAGAGAGGAAAGCTCCGGGGGAAGCTCCGGCAGCCGGGAAAGTCCCTCTGCCCACAGAAGCTACAGGTCAGTAAGAAAGAAAGCTGCGATAGGGGAGGGGAGCGGAGCTTCTCCGTGACTCGGGCCCCCTCGGGAGGAAGCGGCTGCAGCAGAGACGGGGGCAGGAAGGGCGGAGGCAGAGGCGTGGGCGGGCGGCTGAGGCGGCAACGGCCCAGGACTCAGGAATCCCCCAGCAGCAGGTAGGATCTTCAATACTGAAGGTCTTTCCAACCTGAGGGAGCCGAGCAGGGGAGACGGCCCTGCCCCCACCCTGCTCTACTGCTGAACGCCTCTGAATAAAACCCCCAAGGGAGCTGAGCACAGCAGGCGGGGCCCCCCACCCCGCCCCCACCCGCTCCATTCCTGAAAGTCTCTGCAGGAAGCCCCTGAGGGCCCAAGCTTAGGAGGCGGCCCTGCCCCCACCCCTGCACCAGAACTAAAGCTTGCCACGGGAAAGCACATTTGAATCTCAGAGGCCAAGCACTAGCTGGGCGGATCCAGGCGGGGGTGGAAAGGAATCTCAGAAGTCAAGTAACTGGCTGCGAAAATGCCTAGAAAGGGGAAGAAAAATAAGACCTTAGAGAGTTTTTTCCAACAAATGCAAATGATCCCGACCTTCGGATCTGATGGGGAGGATGAGAACGTATTTTTCCCATCAGGGAAAGATGTGGAGGGCGGGCCCTCAGTACCCCAGACACCCCAGGGGGGTGTTGGGTGGGCTCAGGCCTTGGAAGAGCTTAAAAAGGATTTTGAAAAGCAAGTTAGACAGGTGGAGGAAAGACTGGGAAGAGAAATGACAAAGATGCAAGAAGAGTATGAAAAAAAGGTCAATATCTTGGTAAAGGAGACCCAAAAAAATGCTGAGGAAATTAACACCTTGAAAAATGGGCTCACTCAATTGGCAAAAGAGGTTCAAAAAGCCAATGAGGAGAAGAATGCATTCAAAAGCAGAATGAGCCAAATGGAAAAAGAGGCTCAAAAGCTCACTGAATTTAATAGTTCTCTCAAAATTAGAATGGAACAGATGGAGTCTAATGACTTTATGAGAAACCAAGAAATCACCAAACAAAACCAAAAGAATGATAAAATGGAAGAGAATGTGAAATATCTCATGGGAAAAACAACTGACCTGGAAAATAGATCAAGGAGAGACAACTTAAAAATTATGGGACTACCTGAAAGCCATGATCAAAAAAAGAGCCTAGACATCATCTTGCATGAAATTATCAAGGAAAACTGCCCTGACATTCTAGGACCAGAGGGCAAAATAAGTATTGAAAGAATCCATCGATCACCACCTGAAAGAGATCCAAAAAGAGAAACTTCTAGGAACATTGTGGCCAAATTCCAGAACTCCCAGCTCAAGGAAAAAATCTTGCAAGCAGCTAGAAAGAAACAATTCCAGTACTGTGGAAATACAATCAGGATAACCCAAGATCTAGCAGCTTCTACATTAAGGGATCGAAGGGCGTGGAATAGGATATTCCAGAAGGCAAAGGAACTAGGACTGAAACCAAGAATCACCTACCCAGCTAAACTGAGTATAATACTTCAAGGGAAAATATGGTCTTTCAATGAAACAGAGGACTTTCAATCATTCTTAATGAAAAGACCAGAGCTGAAAAGAAAATTTGACTTTCAAACACAAGAATGAGAGGAAGCATGCAAAAGTAATCAGCAAGGAGAAGTATTAAGGGACTTACCAGAAATGAACTGTTTACATTCATACAGGGAAAGACAATATTTCTAACTCTTAAAACTTTTCAGTATCTGGGTGGTTGGTGGGACCACACATACACATGTACACACATGCACACACATACACACATGCATTCATATGCAGAGACAGAGAGCACAGATTGAACTGAATAGGATGGGACCATACCTTAAAAGAAATTAAGGTAAATGGTGAGAGAGAAATGTAGTGAGAGGAAAGAGGGGGAAATGGAAGGGGGTAACTATATGTCATTTAAGAGGCAAGTAGGAGATGTTTTTAGTGGAGGGAAAAAGAGGAGAGCTGAGGAAAAAAACAAACAAACAAACAAAAGTTTACCCTCATCACATTTGAATAAACGAAGGAGTGAAATGCACACTCATTTTGGTATGAAAACCTATTTTACAGTATAAGAAAGTGGGGGAGAAGGAGATATTGGGGGGGATGATGGAAGGGAGGACAAAAGGAGGAGGGAGTAATTGAAAGTCAACACTTGGGGAGGGACAGGATCAAAGGACAGAAGAGAAACAATGAGGGGCAGGTTAGGAGGGATGGCAATTCAGTTAGTCTTACACAACACGACTATCAGGAAGGTCATTTGCAAAGCTACACAGATATGGCCTATAATGAATTGCCTGCCGTACCAAAGGGAATAGGTGGGGAGGGAGGGATGGGGAGAATTAGGAACACAAAGTTTTAGGAACAATTGTTTAGTATTGTTGTTGCAACTAGGAAAGAAGACATACAGTTAATGAGGAATAGAAAGTCATCCTGGCCCTTACAGGAGAAAAGAGAAGATAGAGACAAGGGAAGGGAGGGATGACAGAAGAGAGTGACAGATTGGAGATAGGGAAAATTAGATTGCTTGGGGTATTGGGGTGGGGGGGAGGGGAGAAAAGGGGAGAAAATTTGGAACCCCAAAAATTTGTGAAAATGAATGTAAAAAGCTAAATAAATAAATAAATAAATAAATAAATAAATAAATAAATAAATAAATAAGGGAAAAAAAAAAGAATGATAGGACTACCTGAAAGCAATGATTTAAAAAAAAGAGTCTGCATAACATGTTTCAAGAAGCTATCATGGAAAACTACTCTGATATCCTAGAACTAGAAGGCAAAATAGTCATTGAAAAATAGCCACCAATCACTTCCTGAAAGTGACTGCAAAATAAAAACTCTAAGGAATATTGTAGATAAATTCCTGTTTTATCAGTTCAAGGAGAAAATACTGCAAGCAGTCAGAAAAAAAAACAAGTTAACAATTCAAATATCAAGGAGTCACAGTCAGTATTACACAGGACTTAGTAGCTTCTACATTAAAGGATCAGAGGGCTTGGAATATGATATTCCAAAAGGTAAAGCAGATGGATTACAGCCAAGAAACAACAACCTAACTAAATGAGCATACTCTGTTAAGAGAAAAGATGGATATCCAGTGAAATAGAGGACTTTCAAATTTTCTTGATGAAAAAGTCAGAGCTGAACAGAAAATTTGATCTTGAAATACAAGACTAAAGAGAAGCATAAAAAAGTAAAAAGAAAATCATGTTATTCATTAAGGTTAAACTGTTTACATTCCTACATGAGAAAGTGATACTTGTAACTTTTGAGAACTGTATCTTTATTAGGAAACTTAGAAGGAGTAGATATAGGCAGGGGTTGTCAGTGTAAGTTGACTTTGATGTGATGATATAAAAATGTCAGTGGTTAAAAAAGGATTGTACTAGTTGAAGAGAAAAGGGGAAGGCAGAATTGGGTAGATTACATCAAAGAATAGGCATAAAAGACCTTTTACAGTAGAGTTAAAGAAGGAAAAGGGTGAACATTGAACCTTACTTTCATTGGATTTGGCTGAAAGAGAGAATAACATACACACTCAGTTGAGTTTATCTTACCATATAGGAAAATAGGAGGGGAAAGGGAAAATAAAAGGGTGGGGATGATGATAGAAGGGAGAGCAGATTGAAGGAGACATAGATCAGAATTGAAACACTGGTGAGGAGGGACAGGGTGAAAGGAGAAAGAGAAAAACATAAACAAAAGGAAAATAGAATGGAAGAAAATACATAGTAACCATAACTGCGAATGTGAATAGAATGAATTCTCCCAATAAAATGGTAGTGGACAGTAGAGTAGATTAAAAATCATATTCGTATAATATATTGTCTATTAGAAACATATTTGAAGCAGAGAGGTACTCACAGAATACAGGTAAAACACTGGAGAAGAATGCATTATTTTTCAGGTCAAGGAGAGGGACAGAAAGAGAGAGACAGAGAGAAGAGAGAAAGAGAGAAGACACAAAATCATGACAAAATAAGAGAGAGAGAACTTTATGCAATGCAAAATTTTGGTTATTTTAAATTAGAAAGTTTTGCACAAACAACACCAATGCAACAATGATTAGAGGGAAAGAAGAAAACCAGGATTTTTTTTCTTTTTTCCAAGCAGTGTTTCAGACAGAGAGAGAGAGAGAGAGAGAGAGGACAGAGAGAGAGAGAGAGAGAGAGAGAGAGAGAGAGAGAGAGAGAGAGAGAAAGGTTGGCCAAATTTATAGAAATACAAGCCATTACCCAACTGATAAATGGTGAATGGATATGAACAAGCAATTTTCAAATGAAGAAAGCTATTTTTAGCCATATAAAAATGCTCAAAATCACTATTGATTAGAAAGATGCAAATTAAATAAATCTGAGGTACTACCTTACACCTATAAGATTGGGTAATATCAAAAGGAATGTGAGAAATGTTGGAAGCCATGCGGAAAATTTGTGACACTAATGCATTTTTGGTAGAGATGTTAACAGATCTAACCATTCCTGAAAACACTTTGGAGCACTGCCCAAAGGGCTATAAAAATGTGCATACCCTTTAATCCAGCAATACTATTACTAGATCTGTGCCCCAAAGAGACCATAAAAATGGGACAAGAACACACATGTATAACAATATTTATACTAACTCTTTTTGTGGTGGTAAATAATGGTGAAATGGCTGAACTAGTGGTAGTATATGAATGTAATGGAATACTATTGTGCTATGAGAAATCATGAGCAGGCAGATTTCAGAAAAAAAAAAAAAAAACAACCTGGAAAAGTTTACAAGAACTGATGCCATGTTAAGTGAGCAGAACAAGAAGACAATTATATATAGTAAGAGCAACACTGTGTGTTGATCAACTGTGATAGACTTAGCTGTTCTCAACAATACAATGCTCCAAGACAATTCCAAGAGTCATGATGGAAAATATTGTCCACAACTAGAGAAACAATTATGGAGTTTGAATGAAGATCAAAGCACAGCATTTTTTTTCCTTTTTTTTCTTTCTCTTGCTTTTACCCTTTTATTCTTTTACAACAAGACTAATATGAAAATATGTTTAACATGATTATACATGTATAACCTACATCAATTGCTTACCTTCTTGGGGAGTGGAGATGGAGAAAAAATAGAAGTCAAAATCTTATAAAAATTAAAGTTTACAAGTATCTTTACATGAAATTACCAAAAATAAAATACTCTTAAGTTGAAAAAAGAAGAGACAATTTCATTAAAGAAAAAGAATTTGCTATTCTCATGCCACTTTGATCAAAGGAATTATTTCATATTTTCTTTGTATATACTTTATATTTATTTTGGTTTTACGCTATTTCCTATCTCTTCTAGTATGATTGTAAGCTCATTAATGGTAAAGACTTTGAAAGTGATAAAGACCAGATATAGTCACAATTCTATTAAACATTCAAGTTATGACTATTTCTAATATTACATAAAATTTTTGCAAAAATAAGGGAAAATATTATCCTATCAAAATACCATTAGACAAATATGATCCTCAAACCTGTGTTATGGAGTGATCAAAGAAAAACGTAGATATTTGGGATCAATAAAAATTTCTATTAGCATATTGTGAACAATGCTTTCAATGAGATTACAATAATAAGATTATATACTATGACCAAGCTGGATTGTTACCAACACTTTAAGACTGACTCAATATTAGAAAAAAATATAAATATAGTTGACTACATTAATAATAAAAGCAATGAAAACATGTGAATATATTGGCAATTGCAGGAAAGATTATTTTTTAGGTCACAATACCTATTTGTGTTAAAAAATTAAATTCAGAGGGAGAGGAGCCAAGATGGTGGAGTAGAAAGATTCACATATGCTAGCTCCGAACCACAGCCCATAAAGAGGAACTCCCAACAAATTCTAGGGCAGTGGAAGCCACACAACAATGGAGTGGAGGAGATTTCTGTTCCAGAGAGCCCTGAAAAACCAACACCAAAGGTCCATCACACACCAGACCCAGAGCAGAGCCCAGCCCTGCCTTGGCAGTGCAGCACCGAGAGGACCAGATCTGAGCAGGGTTCAGGGATGGAATCTCTGGCAGCCACGAAGGTCCCTCAACCCACAGGCACTATAGGTCAGTGAGAGAGCCTGTTTGGCTGGCTGAGAGGGGAGTGGGGTGTCTCCAAAACTCATGCCCCCTTGGGAGGCAGCAGCAGAGGCAGCAGAGGACAGGGGATCCCAAAGTAGACAAGAGCTCAGATCCATTGTTGAAGATCTTCACATAAACCCCCTGAGGGAACTGAGCCCCTGTGGCAGCCCTGCCCCCACCTGAGAACCTGAACTTAATCTCTCACACTGAATAGCAGCCCCACCCTCCACTGAAAGCCCTGAGGTTGGGAAGCATCATTTGAATCTCAGACCCCAAGCACTAACTGGGCAGATCTAGAGGTAAGGTGGGGGTCGAGAGGAATCTCAGAAGTCAAGTAACTGACTGGGAAAATTCTCAGAAAAGGGAAAAAAAATAAGACCATAGAAGGTTACTTTCTTGGTGAACAGATGTTTCCTCCTTTCCTTTGGGTTGAGGAAGAACAATGCTTACCTTCAGGTAAAGACATAGAAGTCAAGGCCTCTGTATCCCAAACATCTGAAATAAATATTCAATGGGCTCAGGCCATGGAAGAGCTCAAAAAGGATTTTGAAAATCAAGTTAGACAAGTGGAGGAAAAACTGGGAAGAGAAATGAGAGAGATGCAAGAAAAGCATGAAAAACAGGTCAATACCTTGCTAAAGGAGACCCAAAAAAAATGCTGAAGAAAATAACACCTTGAAAAATAGGCTAACTCAATTGGCAAAAGAGTTTCAAAAAGCCAAAGAGGAGAAGAATACTTTCAAAAGCAGAATTAGCCAAATGGAAAAGGAGGCTCAAAGCTCACTGAAGAAAATAGTTCTTTAAAAATTAGAATGGAGTAGATGGAAGTTAATGACTTTGTGAGAAACGAAGAAAATACAAAACAATATCAAAGGAGTGAAAAAATAGAAGACAATGTGAAATATCTCATTGGAAAAAGAACTGATTTGGAAAATAGATGCAGAAGAGGACAATTTAAAAATGATGGGATTACCTGAAAGTCATGATCAAAAAAAGAGCCTAGATATTCTCTTTCATGAAATTATTATGGAAAACTTCCCTGAGATTCTAGAACCAGAGGGTAAAATAAATATTGAAAGAATCTACTGGTCTCTTCCTGAAAGAGATCTGAAAAGAAAAATGCCTAGGAATATCATAGTCAAATTTCAGAGATCTCAGGTCAAGAAGAAAATATTGGAAGCATCCAGAAAGAAATAATTTGAGTTTTGTGTAAATATATTCAGGATAACAAAAGATCTAGCAGCTTCTACATTAATGGATCAAAGGGCTTGAAATATGATATTCCAGAAGTAAAAGAAATTAGAATTAAAACCAAGAACCACCTACCCAACAAAACTGAATATAATACCTCGGGGAAAAAATGGTCATTCAATGAAATAGAGGACTTTCAAGCATTCTTGATGAAAAGACCAGAGCTGAATAGAAAATTTGACATTTTAACACAAGAAGCAAGAGAAGCATGAAAAGGTAAACAGGAAAGAGGGAAATCATAAGAGACTTACTAAAGTTGAACTGTTTACATTCCTACATGGAAAGATAATATTTGTAACTCTTGAAACTCTTCTCAGTATTTGGGTAGTTGGAGAGATTATGCATACATACACACACACACACACACACACACACATATATATATATATGTGTGTATATATGTATGTATATATGTGTATATGTATTTGTGTATATATATATGTGTATATATGTATATGTGTGTGTGTATATATATGTGTGTGTGTGTGTGTGTATGTGTGTGTGTTTATAGAGGGCACAGGGTGAGTTGAATAGGTTGAATAGGAAGGGATGATATCTAAAAAAATAAGATTAACGTGTGAGAGGAATATATTGGGAGGAGAATGGGAGAAATAGAATGGCGCAAATTCTCCCTCATAAAAGAGGCACAAAAATGCTTTTTTAATGGAGGGCAAAGGAGGGAAGGTGAGAGAGAAAAGTGAAGCTTAGTCTCATCATCTTTGGCTTAAGGAAGGAATAACATGCACTCTCAATCTGGTATGAAAATCTATCTTACACTACAGGAAAGTTAGGGGAGAAGGGAATAAGTAGGGTGGAGGGATGGTAGAAGGTAGTGCAAATAAGAGGAGATAGTTGTAAGAAGTAATCACTTTAGGGGAGGGACAAGGTCTAAAGAGACAATAGATTAAATAGAGGGAAGTATAGGATGGAGGAAAATGTAATTAGCTTTTCACAACATGACTATTATGGGAGTTTTTAGCAAAACTGCACCTATATAGCCTATATTGAATTGCTTGCCTTCTCGGTATGGATGAGTGGGGAGGGAGAAAGGGAGAGAAGTTGGAACTGAAGGAATGAATGTTGAGAATTGTTTTTGAATGCAACTGGGAAATAAGAAATACAGGTAATGGGGTATAGAAATCTATGTTGCCCTACAAGAAAAAAGAGAAGATGGGGATTAGGGAAAGGAGGGGTGTGACAGAAGGGAGGGAAGATTGGGGGAATGGGTAATCAGAATGCATGTATTTTTGAGGTGGGGGAGAGAAGGAGAGAAAATTTGGAACTCAAAATGTTGTGGAAATGAATGTTGAAAACTAAAAATAAATACATAAAAAAGAAGAGAATTAGGAACTCAAAATTTTAAAACACGACTATTAAACCTTGGATATGTATTTGGGAAAAATTAATAAAATAACAAAATATATTAAAATGCAACAAACAGCATAAGCTTTAAATTGTTCTGGATTTTCTCTACTTTGATGTAAATATTATGAACAATTATTCTAAGGAGGTATTTCTCAATACTCACATAGATCTGTGATTCCGGCAAAAAAACCCAAGGAAACAAACAAAGCAAGTTAGCAGTAGCTGTAAAGGTGAAACCTTGAGGTCTTTACAATGAGTTCTGGCATGATATAAGACTATTAATTGTCACCAATATTACTTAATACAGTTATACAAATGTAGGTTATGGCACTAATTTGATGTTGTGTTTGCCCTTCATTCTTGAAGAGGATCATGACATCAAGATGATGACATGACTTGCAGTTGACTTTGATTTGAGTGAGGTGAGGGCTGTGCAAGGTCACAAATTTCACTTTCTTCTCCTGAGTCATCTGAGTCCAGTGGCCTCATATTCATGTGGATGACTGAAGATGGCCCAGGTTTATACGTGAGACCCTAGACCTTTCAGGCTAAAGGACTTCTTTAAGTTTCTCAAGGGATGGTACTTTTAATAAAAAAAAAAAATCAAACTGGGATGGGAAGACCATCAGGGTATAATAGTAATAATTATAGCAATAATACAAGAAAAAGTAAGATAAGTGTAGACAGAGGAAATGTTTGCTTTTTCTCAATCATTGAAAAATTTACTTAGAAAACCTTAGAATCAATTGAAAAAATAACTTTAGCCCAATAGTAAAATAAAAAATAAACACATAAAATCATTAGACTTTATAAGTTTTACCACCAAAAGTATCAGGAAGAGTTAGAAAAAAGTAATTCTCATTCAAAGTTACTACAGAACATATAAAATATCTCATAATCTAGCCACTATGATACTCAGAAGAATGATCTTTTAAAAAATATTAACTTACTTTTCCCAATTACATGTAAAAACAATTTTTAACATTAATTTTAAAAAATTTTGAATTCCAAATTTTCTCTCTCCCTTACTTCCCCCCTTCTTGAGATGGTAAACAATTTGACAACATCATTGGCATACAGAGAATAAATGACTTGTTCAGAGTTACACAGTTGTCAAGTATTTGAAGTAAAATTTTAACACAGTTATTGTTGAATCCATACCCATCATTTTATCCACTCTACCATCTACTTGCTTCCTTACATATTTGAAAAACATGATATTCATGAGCCTGTAAAACAAACGAAATCATTGTTTTATTATGGTTATTTATGAAGACCAGAGGTTATTCAAATGCTTTATAATCCAAAGTACCTGATCACCTAAATTGATTGGTAGCTTAAGTGATTAGTAGATAGAGACTGGCTTTGAAGTTGGGAAGACCTTGGTTAAAATTCCATTTATTATATATAGTGGCTAGTAATTTAACCTCTTAATTCCCCAGACAACACTCTAAAACTAACTTGTAAAACACGTGTGAGTCTGCATAGATTGGTAGAGGTAGTACCCTTAATATATTACCTATATCAGTGAAATTATAGGTGTGTTTTTAAAAATGGTTTATACTACTTTGAATTGAGTAAGCAGACACTGGTAATGATAACACTCTAAAATTTCCAAAGAATATCCTCTTATGAATGTCTCAGCTAAATGAATTCCAAATTTGTCCTGTAACTTGCTTATAGGTAGGAAATAATGGGTAATCTCTGAGAACATTTCACTTATGAACATTTCATCTTAATGTTTGAAACTTCCAAGCTTCCAGCACCTGTTTGGACAAGTTTTAAAAAGTCCTTCACAGCCTTGTCCCAATTATACTTCTAATCTGACTTCACCTCTCTATTTCTTCTCAATCCATTTAAATCCAGTCAAACAAGAATTCTGTTTTTGCCTCAGACAAAGTTAATTATTTCTGTTTCTGTGCTTTTGCACTAACCATTCCTGTGACTCAAATACATGCTTTCTTCACCTTGGTTTCATGGAATCCCCCTCCCTTTTGGCTCAAAATTCAGTTCAAGCATTGACTAATGCACAAAATCTTTCCTATTTCACCAACTGCTAGTTTCTACCTTTTATACCAAATTCATTTGCATTTATTCTCTTTAAGCCTCTTTTGTATATACTTATACATGTTGTCTCCTCCATTAAAGCTTCTTGCAAATGGAGATCATTTAATTAATTGCATATGTATTCCCCAGAACCTAGCATTGTGCTTGGCACATAGTAGGTATTTTTAAAATGTCATTTGGGTGATTAACTAGCTTCCTACAATGGGAAACCAGATTTTTCATTTATATAAAAGATGATAATAATTAAGATCATAATTATTGTGATGAGCATGATGGAGATGAATATCATGATCATGAATAGCTCATATTGACACGGAACTTCACAATCTACAAATTTTCACACTAATAGTCTGAGGCAGGTAGATAGTGTGAGTAGTACTATTTCCACTGCCCTGATGAGGAAAGAAATGTGTCAAGATGTTACACTCATGGTTTCATGTCTAGTATTGATATAGTTAGAAAAGGTACTTGTATCTTATAATATGAATGAGTATTCATATACATTTTTCTCTTGAAGAGAAAAAATCTACTTTTTTTGTTTTATTTTGTACCTATACATACATATATATTTACTTAAAATGAATCATGCAGCAGTGGAAAAAAAATGTTTGCCACTGTTTATCTTTTTCATAGAATGTTCCGGTGAAAAATGTACAAACTCTTTTAGCTCGGACTTTGTTATTTGAAATTCCTGTGGCCAGGACTTGTGTTTTGTGGAGAGCACCTAGTTTTGAAAATATTACTCAGAAAAAAAGAATTAGATGGGTCTATCTTGTGTGTGCCTCTTTATTTTGTTTAAAGTTGTGGCTTTTACTAGGTATTATTATTTCAATGATTATTATTTTTAATTTTCAATAATTGATTGAGAAATACATTATTTTATGAAATCAATGATTAATAATTTCAATTATTGATAACATTATTGGTATCAATTATTTTAATTTATGGAGTACAAATAGTGACCTAAAAAGACATTTCTCCAAAAGATAAGAAAGTTGTGAAAACTTATTCTCTATTACCAATGTATTCTAAGTATAATTAAAATGAAAATATGTACAGTAAAATTTAATTTGGTGCCTTTAAAATTTTAGCATGACAAAACATATAAAAGACTGAAAATTAGATGAATAAAATTGGAGATTAGTTATTTTCTTTTTATAAAGATTTACATTATGAGATTTGTTTCTATGGGTATAATCATATAATCACAGGGTATTTTGTTTAGGAAAGGAAGAGATTAGCTTTAATCCTTTTTTTAAACAATTGAACAACATTTTTTAAGCCCTTAGAATACACAGAATTCTGAACTGGTTCATGACAGAGATCTAAAGATAAACAACCCATGATCCATGCCCTCATGGAACATATTAAGTAATAGGAGAATGTAACATACTGCAGATTTCTAAAATTATGAAATAAAACATTAAGTTCATGTGGCATATCAACAACATATAGTGTGAAGTTAAAAATGAGAAAGACCATTCCCATTCATAGAGTTGTTAAAAAGTGGAGTTGGTTGCCTTGTTGACAGAATATCTTCATGTAGAGCTTAAATAATCACTTTTTGATATTCAAGTCTAATGGGAGTTGATGAGGGATTCCCTGATCAAGTTGATGAGTCCTTATTAATGAACCTGAGGGCACCACAATATGTGGATCTTTGTCTGAAGAGGACTTCTAAGGATAATATTTGTGCACTGACTGAAATTTTTATGGTGCTTCAGAAATTGGGACTGGGAGGGACTCTGGTTGGAGTAGTTTCCACTTCTAGCTGCAAGCTGTGAAACAGAATACTCTTCTCTCCCTCATTATTTTGCCTTTCCTGATCTTTCTTGCTCATATTTCCAGATTTGATTCAGGCAAGCGTTGGTTGGGGTGGAGTCAGGAAATATTCTTTCCCCCTCCCCAGCTCCAGGAGCAGAAAATGGGGTCTTGCATGAGAACAACTGTTACTGTTCTTTGTTTGCTAGCCAGAAGGGGATTTTTCTCTCTCTCAGATTTTCGTTTACCTTATTATTCCTTTCTGTTTCCTTTTCTGAACATAGGTTGGAGGAAAGCAATATTAAGAATAGAATTCCGAAAGTCTAAGAAGTTATCTTGTGAGTAATCATTAGTTTGAGAGTTCTAAGTTTCTAAAATTTGTAAATTTTGATAGAAATCTTGATAAAAATTCTATTTTCAAATTCTTGAGTTCAAGTCAGTTCAACTTTGTGAAGGAGAAGCCTAGAGTTGAAGTATTAAAATTATACTTCAAAAGGCACAAGATCGGGTGCTTTCCAAATTTTTTAATATATAATTTATTTATTTTTCCATTCTCAGCATTCACTTTCACAAGAATTTGAATTCAAACTTTTCTCCCCATCTCTCACCATCCCTGCCCCAGGACAGTATGCACCCCATCCACTCCTTCCTCCAGTCTGCTCTCCTTTCCAAAGCTCAGGCTTGACCATGTTAAAACCCCCTCATCATTCAAAAAATTCCAGAAGATCACTATTAACTTTAAGATCAAATATAATATCATCCGTTTGGTACTTAAAGTCCTTAAAACCCCACCAGCTTTTCCAGTCTTATGAGTCTTACACTCTACTCCCTTCCACAGACTCAAGGATCCAGTTACACTGACCTACTGGACATTCCTTGAACAAGATACTCAATCCCATGACCCAATGCATTTTCACTGATGTCATGCCTGGAATGTTCACCATTCTGTGGGGTTCACCACATTGGTGTAGACATCCAAGTGGCATTAATCCTATTGTAGCTCAGAACTTCTGAGTGCAAGTGATCCACCAGCTTTTGCCTCCCCAGTAGGAAAGATTATAGGCAGATATGACAATGTCCAGCTATTAGTCTGAATTTCAGGAGATACATTTGTTGAGGCAAGAAATCCTTTCAGTGACCCTTAAATTGCCCCACACTGGTGATAGTTTTCCTATCAAACTTAGTGAAGTGCTGAGGACATATATTTTTTTCTTTCAATAACTAAAGTGTATCTCTGTGTAAAAATACCAGTGGATACTTGAAACCCACTTTACCTTCTTCTTAATTAGTGTTCAAAATTACCTTTCAATAAGTGAAGTGGAAGAGGGGATGTAGTGTGATTGTGAATGATCTTCCTTTTAACTAAAAAAGTTGCCTTCTCTTTCCTACTGATGATGCGTTTTACATTAATTGGATATAACACTCCCCACAGACAAAAACTGGATAGGCATGGCTTTCAGTCCAGGTACTGGGCGAATATCAATCTCTGAGTCTTATCCACCCCTCCCACAATGTCTCACTCATCTTATGTCATACTAGATTACATTTGATCTGCAGTCCTCTTGCTAGTAAATCCAATTTTTGTTTATGCAAATGGAAGGAAAGAAATGCATGATATACAAAGTAGTAGTGTGATATTGTGGGAAGGGCATGTGATCTGGGTCAGAAGTTCTGGATTCAGATCCTGGCTTTATCAGTCTATGTGACTTTAATTTCTTCTTATCTTCCATCTTCTCACCTGTAAAATGATTACATGATCTCTAATTTTTCTCCAAACTTAAAGTACAATGATCTTAAAACACAACATAAGAGTTGTTTACTACAGAAATAATTGAAGATTAGACAATATCCAAATACAGAAATGATAGGTCAGGTAGAAGAGACAGGTTCAAAAATACTCAAATATATTTAGAAAATTATATTTCATTGCCAGTAAACAGAAGGAAATGGAAAAAAGAAATATATGGCTGTTGTATATACTAATTGATGAGCATCTTGCATCTACCTAATAGAATTTAATTCACTTTTGTATTTTTTTATAGCGCCTATCATTGTACATGGTAGGTCCTATAAAATGTTTTTTGATTGATTGGTTGAATGAATTATTGTCAATCTCTGTGCTAACACAAGACAATTCAATTTTTTAAAGAATTTTGATTTAGTGTTTAACAAGAAAGTATAGGTAGAACCTGTATTAGACTGTATACCATCTCAGGGATGGAAGGGGTATGGAGGGGGAGGAAATTTAAGACTTATAGAAATGATTGTTGAAAACTGAAAACCAATAAATAAATTTTAAAAAAAATTGATTTCATAATGTTGCTCCTCCCTGTATAGGTGCAATGCTAAAACCAGTACAATAATCAGTCAATCAATAAACATTTATTGAGTAGGTGTAATACTCCAGGCACTGTGCTAAGAGCTGTAGATACAAAGAATAGCCAAGAGAAGTCCCAGCTCTCTGGTAATTCTTAAACAAGTGGAGATTCAACATATGAACAATATGGACAAACAAACTACATGCAGGATAATTAGAAGCGATTACCAGAAAGAAGAAACTAGATTTAAAGATGGGGATCCAGTTTCTTATAGAAGGAAAGATTTTAGTCAATGGTTGAAGGAAGCCAGGGACATCAGGAGGTAGACATGAGAATGAAGAGCATTTCAAGCATGAGGGATTTCAATGAACCTTCCTGGAGTTGGGAAATATGGTACCTTATTTGAGGAACAGCAAGGAAATCAATGTCACTGAACTGTCAAGTACATAGGGGGTATAGTAGGGAGGTGTAAGGTATAAGAAAACTGGAAAAGTGTTGGGGGAGCAGACTATAAAGGGTTTTGAATGCTACCTAGAAGATTTTATATTTTATCCTTGAGGTGATATGGAGCCAACAGAGTTTATTGAACAGGGGGAAAGGTGGGGGAAGTAGAACATGGCCTGGGATGGGGAGATATGTGTGGTAGGCACAGCAACTAGAGGGTTTTAGTAGCTAGAAAACAAAGCTAGATTTTTTTACTGTGTTCTTAACTTACATATCATATATAATTTCTAGTTAGCTGTCTTGTGTTACAAAAATAACATGGGATTTCTACTATGACATCTCCAGTATTCTATTTGGATCAATCCAACAACAATAGAAATTTTCCAGTCTGATGTCAATGTCTATGTTTTTCTTAAGAAGTTTCATTTCTGCCAATAATATGACAGCCTTGTAGCTGTGTTTTTATACATCCTTATAGCTATATAGAGCAATAAAATAAAAATAAATAAATGAAAACATCCTGTGGAGACTGTAGACTCCTATTCTCCTTAACTTTTACTTTACATAAGATGTCTACTTGGTTGTCTAATTTCAATGATTACATAGGATTCCTACTGTAAAGTTTCTGGAATTGTAATTATTTGCATTAGTCCAGCCTAACTATGAAATCTTATAGTTGGACGTAATGCAGAGTCATGTCCAAATGTATTCCGCTAAGTAACTTGATTTCTTGCATTAATATACATGAACGAATGAATGAATGAATGAAGCACTTGTTAAGCCCTTATAATGTACAAAGCATTGAGCTAAATTCTAGGGATACAAATAGTAAAGCAAGACAGTCCCTGATTTTAAGGAACTTGCATTCTAATGGGGAAGACAATATGATATGTATTAATATTATACTTCATTAGCTAGCCCTTAAAGCTATTTAGAGGAACTCTAAGCAAATTGAGTCATCCTCTCCTGACTATTGACAATATGTTCTACTTAATTTTAATGCATGATTTCTAGTAAGTGAGCCAGTTTTTCAATGAAATTATCAGGTTTCTAATGTTCATAGTATTCTAGCTATTTCTATTATTTCAACACCGATAGGAAAACTCCAGTTGGAATTATTCCAGTGCTAATACATATATATATTGTACTTTAAAATCTCCATTCTTAGTATTAACAAGATTACCCCTTGGCTGTCAACACCTTCTTATAAGTATATAGTACAATATGAAATTAATCACTACATCTCATATGGTTTGTGGAATATTTATTCTATTTTTATATCACACACATGAATTCTGGTTAGCAATCTAGCTGTGAAAATATTGAATTTCTCTATCTTAGCTTTCAATAGTCTAAAGATTTCTATCAGTTCTACCAAAAATATAGAAGTTTATTGGGATTAAGTGAAAAATAGCAATATATATATATATAAAACTTACTTTGCTTAAGTATCTCTAATCCTCAGTTTACTCATCTTTAACATTAAAAAATTGTATGGTGGCGACTGACATCCTTTCTAGCTCTAACTCTGTAATCCAAAGGTCATGTTTTCTGTCAAAAGTACTATATCCCTCCAGAAATTTTCGAAAATCTATATTGAGAAGTGGAATCAAGATTGTGGAATAAAGACAAGGAATCTCCTGAGCTCCCTGAAATTCCCCTTCAAACTTTAAAATGATGCCTTACATCAAATTCTGCAGCATCAGAACCAGCCAAAGATTGGAGTGAAACAATTTTTCATCCAGGGACAATTTAGAAGGTTCGCATACCAGGAAATATCTGTTACACCAGGGTGGTAGTCAGAACTGGAATCCAGTGCATACCATGTGGTGCAGGTCATGTAGTGGTGCCTGTAGTAAGCCTTGGAAGCAGTTCAAGAGTAGTAGCAGAATATCTTGGAGTTCTCTACCTACAAATGGTAAGTGGGTTGGAAAACTGGTCAGGAGGATTTAATAGGGAGTAGAAAAATACAAATTCAATTCTATTACAAATAGTGGAAAACATAAGAAACAATTGGAGAATAAAATAATTCCTCATGGGTAGGCCAAGCCTATATAACACTACTCAAGAATTTAATTAGTTAATATACTTAATAAGTGCCATACCAATCAAACCAGCAAAAATTTATTTTATAGAGCTAAAAAAATAAAATGTTATCTGGAAGAAAAGAAGGTCAAGAATATCAAGAGATAAAAAAAAAATGTGAAGGGAAGTGACTTAGTGTTGTCATATCTTAAACTGTATTACAAAACTTGTAATCATCAAAACAACACAGTACTAGTTAACAAATATTGTACAGCACTGGAACATTAGGTACACAATACACAGTAGTAAATCATTTTAGTAATATAGTCTTTTATGAATACAAAATTTGGATGGGCAGAGCCAACATGATGGAGTAGAAAGATGCACATACACTAGCTCTTCCCCCACAGGCCATAAAATACCTGTAATTAAAAACTCTCAATAAATTCTAGAGCAGCAGAAGCCAGAGAACAATGGAGTGGAAGAGAATTCCAGGCAGGGGTGACCTGAAAGGTTGATGGGAAAGGTCTGTTGCACCAGGCATGGAACAGAACCCAGCCCAGCCTTTACCATGCAGCACAGTGCCCAGAGTAGTACACCAGCAGGCCTCAGGGGCAGAATCCCCAGCAGCAGTAGCAGCAGTTTGCAGATCCCTCAACCCACAGGGGCAAAAGATCAGTGAGAGAGTTTTTTTCAACTGGCTAAGAAAGGAACAGGGTCTCCCCATAGCTCTAGCCTCAGACAGCAGCAGCAGAGGCCCCATCAGGTAGCAGCAGCTCCCACAGCAGACTGTATCCTCTGTCAGATTGTAAAGCCCCTGGAGAAACTGAGCAGCCAATTTGTACCTCAGCCCTGTGTGGCAGCCCTGCTCCTGAGGGAATTGAGCAGCTTATCTGAATCTCAGCCCCAGTGCAGGCTTGGTGGAACTGGAGGCCAGGTGGTTGTGGAAGGGAAAACAGATTCTGGGTGCAAAATTTCTGGTTGCTCCCAGGTCAGTGTACATGCTTGAGTGTGCTACCTTGGAGGAAGTGAGATCTTACAGATCCCCAGAGTATACCCTATTCTTGACAAAGGATGCCAAAGTCAAGTAACCGGTTGGGAAAATGCCCAAAAAAGAGAAGAAATAAGACTATAGAAGATTACTTTCTTGGTGAACACATATCTTCTTGCATCCTTTCAGATAAGAAAAAACAATGCTTACCATCAGGGAAAGATATAAAAGTCAAAGCTTCTGTATCCCAAACAACCAAAATAAATATTCAATGGTCTCAGGCCATGGAAGAGCTCAAAAAGGATTTTGAAAATCAAGTAAGAGAGGTAGAGGAAAAATTGGGAAGAGAAATGAGAGAGATGCAAGAAAATCATGAAAAGTGAGTCAACACCTTGCTAAAGGAGACCTAAAAAATGCTGAAGAAAATAAAACCTTTAAATATAGGCTAACTTAATTGGCAAAAGAAGTTCAAAAATCGAAGAGGAGAAAAATGATTTAAAAAGCAGAATTAACCAAATGGAAAAGGAAGTTTAAAAGCTCACTGAAGAAAATAGTTCTTTAAAAATTAGATTGGAACAGATGGAGGCTAATGACTTTATGAGAAACCAAGAAATCACAAAACAAAACCAAAAGAATGAAAAAATGGAAGATAATGTGAAATATCTCATTGGAATAACAACTGACTTGGAAAATAGATACAGGAGAGACAATTTAAAATTTATAAGACTACCTGAAAACCATGACCAAAAAAAAAAAAACAGCCTAGACCTCATCTTTCATGAAATTATCAAGGAACACTGACCTGATAGCCTAGATCCAAAGAGTAAAACAAATGTTGAAAGAATTCACCAATCACCTCCTGAAAGAGATCCAAAAAGAGAAACTCCTAGGAACATGGTAGCCAAATTCCAGGGCTCCCAAGTCAAGGAGAAAATATTGCAAGCAGCTAGAAAGAAACAATTCCAGTATTGTGGAAATACAATCAGGATAAAGCAAGAGCTAGTAGCTTCTACATTAAGGTATTGAAGGGCATGGAATAAGATACTCCAGAAGTCAAAAAAACTAGAACTAAAACCAAGAATCACCTACCCAGCAAAACTGAGTATAATACTTCAGGGGAAAAAATGATCTTTCCATGAAATAGAGGAATTTCAAGCATTCTTGATGAAAAGACCAGAGCTGAAAAGAAAATTTGACTTTCAAACACAAGAATCAAGAGAAGCATAAAAGGTAAACAAGAAAGATAAATTCTAAGGGACTTACTAAAGTTGAACTGTTTACATTTCTACATGGAAAGACAATATTTATAACTCTTGAAACTTCTTTCACTATCTGGGTAGTTGGTGGGATTACACACACACACACACACACACACACACACACACACACATATATATAAAGAGAGAGAGAGAGACAGAGAGCACAGGGTGAGTTGAATAGGAAGGGATCATATCTAAAAAAATAAAATTAAGGGGTGAGAGAATAATATATTGGGAGGAGAAAGGAAGAAATGCAATGGGGCAAATTATCTCTCATAAAAGAAGCAGAAAAAGACTTTTCAATGGAGGGAAAAGTGGAGAGGTGAGAGGGAAAACATGAAACTTACTCTCATCACATTTGACTGAATGAAGGAATAAAATGCACACTCATTTTTGTATGAAAACCTATCTTACAATACCGGAAAATGGGGGAGAGGGTGATGAGTAGGGTGGGGGGATGGTGGAAGGGAGGGCAATGGGAGGAGGGAGTTCACACTCTTGGAGAGGGACAAGGTCAAAAGAGAGAATAGAAGAAATGGGGGGACAAGATAGGATGGAGGTAAGTATAGTTAGTCTTATACAACATGACTATTATGGAGGTCATTTGCGAAACTACACATATGTAGCCTATATTGAATTGCTTGCCTTTCTAATGGGGATGAGTGGGGAGGGAAGAAGGAAGACAAGTTGGAACTCAAAGTTTTAGGAAGAATTGTTGAGTGTTGTTCTTACATACAACTGGGAAATGTAGCTAATGGGGTATAGAAATTTATCTTGCAATTCAGGACAAAAGAGAAGATCAAGATAAGGAAATGGAGGAATGTTAAAAGGGAGGGCGGATATGTGGTAGGGGAAATTAGAACACTTGTCGCTTTGGGGTGGGGGAGGGGAAAGATGGTGAGAAAATTTGGAACTCAAAATTTTGTGGAAATGAATGTTGAAAACTTAAATTTTTAAAAAGTTTAAAAAAATAAATGCAAATATTCAGGCTTTTGTGACAAGAACTCATTATTTGACAAAAATTTCTGAGAAATCTGGAAAGCAGTTTGGCAGAAACTAAGTGTAGATCAATATCTCACACTGTATGCAAAGACAAGGCCAAAATGGGTATGTAATTTATACATAAAGGGTAATACCATAAAAAAAAATTGAGGGAGCATAAACTATCTTACCTGTCAAATCTATGCATAAGGGAAAAAATTTATGACAAAACAACAGATAGAGAGCATTAAATGAAATGAAATGGATAATTTTGATTACATTAAAATAAGAAGTCTTTGCCTAAACAAAACCAAAACAACAAAAATCAATAGAAAAACAGAAAATTCTGTGTGTTTTTGAATTATGTCAAATTTCCCTGATAATCAAATCTATAAGAATACAAGTGATACTCTAATAATAAATGGTCAAAAAATATGACCAGACATTTTTCAGAAGAAAGAATCAAAGCTATACATAATTGTATGGGAAAAAATGTTCTAAATTGCTATTGATTAGAGAAATGCAAATTAAAAAAATTCTCTGGTTCTATTTTTCACCTCTCAAATTGGCTAATATGACAAAAAAAGGAAATTAATAAATGTTGGAAGATGTAGTAAAATTTGGACACTAGTAAATTGTTAATGGAGTTGTGAACTGATCCAATCATTAAGGAGAACAATTTGGAATTGCGTCCAAAGTGCTTTATAACTGGATACCCTTTAGCAATGACCCTACTATACATGCATGCCCAAGAGATTGAAAAATGGGTTGGGGGAAATACTTATGTGTACCAAAGTATTTTAAAATTGAGGGAACATCCATCAACTGAGAAGTGACTGAACAAGCTGTGGTATATCATTGTAATGGAATACTACTGTGTGATAAAAAAATGATGAGCAAGTACTTTATGAAAAACCTGGAAAGACTTACATAAACTGATGCAAAGTGAAGTGAATAAAAGTAGGAGAACAACTGTGAATGACTTACAATATAATACAATACAAGACAAAGTCTTATATTGAGAAATACTATGTATCTCCAGGGAAAGAACTGATAGAATCTGAATGCAGATAGAAGCATACTTTTTAAACTTTCTTTTTTTTTATCTGTGTTTTTTTCTTCACATGGCTAATATGGAAATGTTTTGCATGACTGCACATGTATCATCCATATCAATTATTTTACTTCTCAATATAGGGAAAGGTCATAGAATGAGGGAAAAAATATGAAACAAAAAAATCTTTAAAAGAATGTTAAAGGTTGTTTTTACATGAAATTAGAAAAAGATAAAATATTTTAAAAATCCATGTCAACAGCTTTTTAGATCAACTAGTAAATTAAATCATGTTTTATGGATTATGGACTATGATCTTCTTAAATATTTACCTGAATTCTAGATAACTATGTAAATTTCCAGTGATAATATAATGTTTCTGCTGTTATGTTTCCAGTATTCTTTCTATCTCCACTAACTGAATCTTCATAGGAAATTTACAGTGTGAACTGAAACATTATTAATAGATAATTGTGTTATATTTAACAGGACTTGAGTCTAAGCAAATGGGATCTAATGCATATGGGATCATCTCCAGTTGTCCTGATCTGTATCCAGTCACTGGACCCAGATGTCTCTGGAGGAGAAAGTGAGGCTGGGGACTTTGCACAGCCCTCCCTCCTTCAAATTCAATTCAATGAGTCATGTCATAATCTCTTTGATGCCATGGTCCTCTTTGAGAATGAAGTTCACACCATACAGTTATCCACCTACTTTCCAATAATAATGTGGGTTTTCCATTATTCTAATAATTCCCAAGAATTCAAACTCAACAGGAAATTTTCAGTAAAAATAAATCCAATGTCAATGCATAACTGCCTTCCAGTTAAGGATATTGATTGGCTGGCAATAAATTTAGAATTTATCAACTGGAAACATGTATTTAAAACTACTTAGAAATATACATTAGGAAATTGGAACATCTGTATCAGGGGTGTTTGTTATCACAGGTTCTTTGATCTGCTTCTCTAAAAGGAAAGGCAACTTTTGAGGTGTTAACAGTCACTTTAGTGAAGCACATGTGTCATTCAGTTATTTCAGGGGAAAAAGCACCATGAACTTCAGTGAAAGCACAGAGAAATCAGAAGTCAACAGACATGCTTCCAAAAATGTCTGACCATTAACATACATGCATCTTTACCAGACAGAGAACATCTGTGTTTTCCAAGGTGGGTGGGTGGGAAGGACGGATCCATAGCTGCTTCCCAGAGTCCTCTTCTGGCCAAACAAACACTTCTAGTCAGTAAGTCCCAAAGTAAAGCCTCAACCTCAGAGCATTTATACACTCTTCAGAGCCAGAAGGCATAACCCTCTGACCCAGTGCCTCAATAGAAAAAGACAAAAGGTACTTGTGACCCTTCTACCAAACAACTTCCCTAATCAAGCTTCCCTCAATGCACAGGCCCATCAATGTGTGGGGAAGATCTTCTTTAATCATTTTATTCAACCAGAGGCACTTTTAGTACAACAAAAACAGCTCAAGATTCTGCTTTGCTTGGTCTTACAATCTCTATAGACTATGGACTATTTAGTCTACTGAAATTATAGACATGATTTTTAGTCAGCTATATCATATGGGGTAATATAACATGAGGTTTCTACAATGAATTTTCTGGTAGTGTAGCCATTTGTATTAAAGCAACATGAGTAGCAATCCTGTGGTAGAAACTGACTCAACATTAACGCAAAACTGTACTCATTCTCCAAGTTTGTTCTTTACCTGCCTACCCGTAGGCTCTTCACCACTGGTAAATCTCAACTCTCATGTCAGCCTCCCTGATTAGTGATACCCTAGCTAGCTTATATTACCATTTCATGGGAGACTCCAGCTATATTCACTTAACCTCAGGTCATTTCACTCTGCAAGATTTGTCTCTCTTTTCTAACCAGCAACCAAGGTACTATACTGCCCCTATTCCTTGCTTTCCAGTTCCACTTTATTTTCTGTCTGTCACTATTAGAATATAAACTATTTGAGGGAAGGGGATTAGCTGTGTGTTTTTACTTAATCTCCAGGATTTAGCACAATGTTACACATAGAATAAAGGATTAATGCATGGTCAATTTTTCCATTTTATTTTATCTTATCTTAGAGTCTTGAATCTTTGAAATTTTATTATACACCATTACCTAGAAAACACATTCTGAAAGCCATTTTGATCAATACAAAAAACACTGGGACATCCTCTGTAGAATATTTATTTTTCCAAAGTTAGACATATGATTTCTAGTTACCAATCATTTTTTTCCAAAAAAAATTTAGGATTTTCACTTTGAAAGTTTAGTAATCTTATAACAACAATCTAAATTATAGTCTACTTAAGTATTATCTTTTTTTTCCCCTGGGGAGGGAGGAAGAGAGACTGAGAGAGACAGGGATAGAGACAGAGAAAGAGAAAGAGTGAGTGAGAGAGAGACAGAGACAGAGACAGAGACAGAGAGACAGAGACCAGAGAGAGACACACAGAGAGACAGAGACAGAGAGTGACACACACACACACACACACACACACACACACACACACACAGAGGGAGAGAGAGAGAGAGAGAGAGAGAGAGAGAGAGAGAGAGAGAGAGAGATGACATTTATCATGTGCCAGCAACTGTGCTAAGTGCTGGGGATACAAATGCAAGTAAGCAAGGCAGTCCCTAACTTGTGAGATGACAGGAAAGATGATACAAAAAAAAAAAAGGATTGGTGGAGGGTCAAAGAGGGCAAGATATAAAGAGATAGAGAAAATGAGTTGAGCAGAGAGTAATATGAGCATGATTATACCCTTGGTGTGAACCAGTACAGATATATGTGTGTGTGTGAGTATGTATATACATATTTATTTATTTATTTGTGTGTGTATGTATATATTTTATTTCCCAGTTGCATGTAAAAATAATTTTTAACATTTGTTTTTAAAACTTTGAGTTCCAAATATTCTCTCTTCTTCCCTTCCCACCCACCCCCATTGAGAAGGCAAGCAATTCAATACAGGTTATATGTGTGTAGTTATGTAAAACACCTCCAAAATAGTCATATTGTGAAAGACTAACTATATTTCCCTCCATCCTATCCTGCCTTTCACAATTATTCTATTTTCTCCTTTGACCCTATATATTGCCACGGCAATATTCACAAAGCTGAGGATGTCTATGAATATGCTGGCATAGTTCTGAATCACAAAGTATAACTGACTCTCCATATAGAAGGCAGAAGAAAAACATTCAGATATCAGAAAGTCAAATCCCAACACCAGAAAGCCAAATCCATCATAGTAACCAAGAAGGCAATGTACATTAGCACTGCAGGGGAGAAAGCCATTCCCAAGCCTCCACCCTCTGCCTGAACCTTCCCATTAGCAAATAGTCATAAGGCTAGCTGTGCCTGCCTGAAACCTTTCATTTTCACTCTAATTACTGTCACCAACTTCCTCCCAGCTCTGCTCCACCCTTCCTCTTCCATCCTTTCAGCAAGTTCCTCGCACCTCCTACCACATGTGATTTAGGCTTAGATGTGATTTAAGCAGGTCACATGGACCTATTAATGAAAGGGAAAGATCTTCCTATTTAAATTACCATTATTTTCAGCCCCAAGAGTCTTCATATTCATAACATAGGTTAATGGGACAACTGGTATCAATAGAACTGTAACAGGGATAACAGAAAATAAACATATAAAACTATATCTTGGGCAACTGGTATCAACAGAGATTTACAACAATATAACATAGATCACACAAAATAACCACATAAAACAATATCTTAGGGTGGGGCTTGAACACATCATTCTCCCTTTCAAAGGAATAGGGCCTAAAATCTTGGAGTAAAGGATGAAAGTCTCTTCTTCTATAGCTCCCTCCTGCTGAAATTGTACATAGAGCTCTCCCTGACCCAAATGATCCCATTCAAGAAGTTAGTTCTTAGCTGGCATCTGTGTTGGGTCAATGCCAGGTGCAGGGATGACACATCACAGACATAGGCAGGGAGTGACATCTGGCTTAATAGATTAGACATCTGCAGGAGGAGGGTACTAAGCCTGCAGAAAACAAATCTGACAAACAGTGTGAACAAACAAAAGTTGCCAAAAATAAACAAGGAGACTAATCAGAAGCAGGGTAAATATAGGGTCAGGCATACTTCTGGCATCCATAAAACCACTATCATAGCCTCATTCATAGTAGAATATATGAGCTAAGTGTGCAATTTGGTAATTATCTTCTCTTGTATAAACAAGAGTTATGGTATTATTTTTCCCGTGTACTATAATTTCTGCAACTTTTGGTACATCGCCTGCTTCCATTTGACCCATACTTTACCTCCCAATTTATTCTATCAGTAGAACCCAATTTTTTACTTCTTCTGCTAGTTATTTCAGAAGGATGGTCAGTTTTCACAGGAAGTATTGCTTCACAAGGTATAATAATCACTTGAACTATTCTATTATTTTTACAAAACTGTATATGTTTTTCACCTAAATTTTGGAATGTCACAATAGTTTCTCCTAGGTAATTAAAATCTATCCCTCCAGTAAATATATATATTCCTCGAGTTGCTAATCTTGATTTAGGTAATATCTGTCCAAAATAATTTTTGGGAGTTCTCTTACACATTTCTGCAGAGATTTTTTCTTATTTCTTTTCTATCCAACCAAAAGTCCTCTGAACAAAGTCCTGCTGAATCAGATGTCCCTGGATACATTGCTGGAACATCTGGTCTCACAGTCCAATACTCAATATTTGAGATCTTATGTGTTTGCTGTTTCCTAATTTGCAGATTTGAGGTCATCAGTCTGGCTAGAGGTGTACTTCCTCCCAATGATTTATTATTCAAATTACATAAACAGTAAACAAATTATCTTTCCAATGTTGATAAGAATGAATAGAACTTAACTTCCTTAACTGTTCTTTAAGTAAGTTATTCATTCTTTCAATTAACCCAGGTGTTTATGGATAATATGGAATACAATATATCCATTCTGTATAGTTTAATACACAATTTCTCTTCATTTTGTTACCTTTGATATGTGACCCATTGTCACTTTGAATCTTCATTGAGGTTCCATAATATAGACTTATGATATCTAGAGTTTTACAGGTATTTTTCTGGGTTATATTCTTATATGTAAAATCCACTAGTACACCTGAACAGGTGTCAACAGAAGTGCATATAAATTTGCACCATTTATCTTGGGGCAGAGGTACAATATAATCCATTTGCCAAATTTTGGCTGGAACTTTTCCCTTTGCTCTCTCTCCAGTTACAACCCAAGAAACAGTATGTTTCTTTTCCAATTAACATATATAACATTCCTCTGTTACTTGTTTTAACAATGAATGAGAGACACTAATACCTTGGTCTTGTACTCCCTAGTGTACATCCTAGACCCCAAAGTGGCTAGTTGTTTGATGGACCCATCTTTCAAGTACCAGCTCATCAGTTAGTATGTGCATTGTACTCATGTTCTAGTGTGGTGAGGGCTATGTGAGCATCTACATGAAAAACTGACAAATTAGTAACTAAAGATATATCCCATATATCTTCTCATAATTCTTTTCCCCAGATATTTTGCTATGTCTTTTGCAATCTTGATTTTTCCATATGAGCATCCCTGTGGCTAACCATTAACTACTACTCATGAAGCAGTGAATATATGACACTTTCTTCCTTGTTCTGTTTCAATACTTGATTGATGTACTACAATAAATCCAACATATTGACTACTTCCTACTATCCCAGTACCTTTCAAAGTCTGCCTAGTATTGTAGGCTACTGCTTTCCAAAGTCTTTTGTGACTCAAATATTTTTCTGTCCCATCAGTAAACCACACGTCTCTTTTGTTCTTCAGTTAATCTATCATAACGCTCATTCCATTTCATCAAGGATTGTACCAACTGTTGCTGTGTTTTAGTGAGTGTGTCATTTCCCTAAGTATCTCTGTTTACTATAGATTCAAGTAAAGCAGAAACTCAACTTTTGCCCATTTTAGATCTATTTTGAATATACCACTTCCTCTTGCACATGTCTGATTCTGTGTGAAGCTGGGCTACTCATTGCTCAGGTCATAATTGGGATTCCTGGCCTTAATATTACCTCATGTTCCAAAGTCATTTGTTCAATCTCTAACAAAGCCCAGTATGTATCTAAAACTGCTTTTCAAAAGAAGTATATTGAATTCTAGATGAAGGGAGTTTCCTAGAACAAAATTCTGAGGGTTCATTTTGGCTTTTTTGTTTTTACCATAAACTTCCGTTTGCATATTCATCCTGTACAATCACATGTAATTCTACCAGTCCACTTTCCATAGGCTAAGAATCAATTACCCAGCAAAACTGAGCAAACTATTTCAAGCAAGGGGATGGACATGCAATGAAATAAGTGACTTGAGACCTACCTAATGAAAAGGCCAGATGTCAATAAAATTTTTGGTCTTCAAACACAAGTCTCAAGACAGTCATAGAAAGATAAACAGAGGAAAAAATAGCTTGTTATTCAATATGGGCAAACTGTTTACATCCCTATAAAGGAAGATGATACTTGCTAATCTTGAGAATTGTATATTTATTATGATATTTAAAAGATACATAGATAGAGGGAGTGGGTATAAATTAAATGATGTGACCATAAAAAAATGTGACTTAAGGATCCACAGGGATTATAATGGGAACTATGAAAAGAAGGAGGAATAAAAATGTAAATTACATAACAGTTAGAGGCACAAAATCATATTACAGTAGAGGGGGATGCACACAGGTAAAAGGTAAAAGGTTGAACTAGAATATATTATGCTTCACTGAGTGTTATAAAACAAGGGTAGCAATCCAAACCTCAAACAAAGCAAAAGTAGAAAGAGATGTAATGAAAATAGATAAGGAAGGAAATTGTATCCTGCTAAAAGGCACCAAAGATAACCAAGCAATATCATTCCTAAACATATACGAACCAAGTGATATAGCATCCAGGTTCTTAGAGGAGAATTTAAGGGAGCTACAGGAATAAATAGCAAAACTATACTAGTGGGGGACTTCAGCCTCCCCTCTTTAAACTTGATAAATTTAGCCTCAAAATAAACAAGAAAGAAGTTAAAGAGATCAATAAAACTCTGAATAAGGAAGATATGATGTATCTGTGGAGAAAATTGAATGGGGATTGGAAGGAACATACTTTTTTCTCAGCAATACATGGCACATATACAAAAATTGACCATATACTAGGGCAAAAAAACCTCACAGTCCAGTGCAGAAAGGCAGAGGTAGTCAATAAATAGTTCTCAGATCATAGTGCAACAAAAATTTATACATAATAAAAGGCCATGGAAAGATAGACCAAAAATTAATTGAAAACTACATAATCTAATCCTAAAGGATGAGTGAGCTAAACAACAAATCATTGAAACAATCAACAACTTCATTCCAGAGAATGACAATAATGAGACAACCTGCCAAAACTTATGGGATACTCCAAAAACAGTTCTTAGGGAAAGTTTTATATCATTAAATACCTACACGAATAAAAGAGAGAAAGAAGACATCAATGAATTGGGAATAAAGCTGAGAAAGCTAGAAAAAGAGCAAATTGAAAATCCCCAAGAAAGCACCAAATTGGAGATACTGAAAAGCAAAGGAGAGATTAATAAAATTGAAATTAAGAAAACTATTAAACTAATAAATGAAACTAACATTTTGTCTTATGAAAAATAATACAATAAGATTGATACTCCCTTGGTCAATTTGATTAAAAAAAAAGAGGAAAACTAAATTACCAATGTCAAAATGAAAAGGGTGAATTTGCCCCCAATGAGGAGGTTAAAATAGTAATTATAAATTGCTTTGCACAACTCTATGGTCATAAATTTGATAATCTAGGTGAGATGGATGAATATTTTTAAAAAATATAAATTTCCCAGATTAATAGAACAGGTTGAAAACTTAAATAACCCATCTCAGAAAAAGAAATTGTATAAGTCATCTATGAACTCCCTAGGAAAATATCTCCAGGGCTAGATGGATTTACAAGTGAATTCTATCAAACATTTAAAGAACAGTTAATTCTAATATTATATAAACTATTTAGGAAAACTGGTGAAGAAGGAGTCCTACCAAATTATTGTTTTCATACAAAAATGATTCTGCTACCTAAACCACAAAGAGCAACTTATCACTAGAATAGCACATTATGATCAGGTAGGAATTATACCAGGAATGCAAGGCTGGTTCAAATTTAGGAAAGCTAGCAGTATTATTGATCATATAAACAACAAAACTAACAGAAACCATATGATTATCTCAGTAGATGCAGAGAAAGCTTTTGACAAAATACAACACCCATTCTTATTGTAAACACTGGAGAGCATAGGAGTAAATGGAGACTTCTGTAAAATAATAAGCAATATCTACCTAAAACCATCAGCAGGCATTATATGTAATGGGGATAAGCTAGATGCATTTCCAATAAGATCAGGTGTGAAACAAGGATCTCTATTATCACCCCAGTTGTTATTCAATTTGGTATTAGAAATGTTAACTTTAGCAATAAGAGAAGAAAAAGAAATCGAAGGAATTAGAATATGTAAAGTTAACACTCTTTGCAGATGATATGATGATGCACTCAGACAATCCCAGACAATCAAGTAAAAAAGTACTTGAAATAATAAATAACTTTAACAAAGTTGCAGGTTATGAAATACAACCACATAAAACGTCTGCATTTCTGTATATTACTAAGAAAGCCCAACAGCATGACATAGAAAGAGAAATCTCTTTTAAAGCTACTGTAGACACTATAAAATATCTGGAAGTCTAACTGCCAAAACAAACCCAGGGACTATATGATCACAATTACAAAACACTTTTCACACAAATGAAGTCAGATCTAAGCAACTGGAAAAATATCAGTTACTAATGGCTAGGCTGAGCAAATATAATAAAGATAAGTCTACTGAAATTAATTTACTTATTCAGTGCCATACCAATCAAACTACCAGAAAATTGTTTTCTAGAGCTAGAAAATAACAATATCAAAATTAATTTGGAAGAACAAAAGGCCCAGAATATCAAAGGAACCAATGAAAAGAAATGCTAGGGAAGGAGGCCTAGCATTACCAAGGCTCAAATTGTATTATAAAACAGCAATCATCAAAATCATTCTTTACTGGCTAAGAAATAGAGGAGTAGACCAGAGGAATATGCTAGGTACTCAACACACAGTAGTCAATGAATTTAGCACTCTACTGCTGATAAACCCAAGGACTCCAGCTTCTGGGATAAGAACTCACTGTTTGACAAAATTTGCTGGGAAAATTGGATAACAGTGTGGTGGAAACTGGGCATAGATCAATGCCTGACACTGTACATAAGAACAAAGTCCAAATGGGCACATGATCCAGGTATAAAGATTGATACCATAAACAAATTAGGCAAGCAAGGAATAGTGTTAGATTTATTGAGAATGGAGAATGGAGAATGGAGAAATTTTTGGCTAAACAAGAGATAGAAAACATTATGAAGTGCAAAATGGAAAATTATGATTATATTAAATTGAAAACTTTTTGTACAGACAAACCCAAAGCAACCAAGATTAGGAGGGAAACATAAAACTGGGAATTTTTTGCACTTAATTTCTGTGATAAAGAACTCATTTCTAAAATATATGTAGAACTTAATCAAATGTACAAGAATACAAGTCATTCCCCAGTTGCTAAATGGTCAAAGGATTTGAACAGACATTTTTTCAGAGGAAATTATTTCTTGTGAATAATTTTTCAAAGGAAAAAATAAAACTATCTATAGTCACAGGAATCTTAGAGTCACAGTGCTCTTAGTCACTATTGATTAGAGAGATGCAAATCAAAACAACTCTCAGATACCATATCACACCTATCAGATTGGCTAACACGACAAAACAGGAAGACGATAATTGTTGGAGTAGATGTGGGAGAGTTGGAACACCAATTAGTTGTCGGTGGAACTGTGAGTTGATCCAACCATTCTGAAGAGAAATCTGGAGCTATGCCCAAAGGGCTACAAAAATGTTCATATTCTTTGACCCAGCAATATTTCCTCCAGGACTATATCCCAAAGAGGTCATGAAAATGGAAATGGGTCCCACATGCAGAAAAATATTTATAGGAGCTCTCTGCGTGGTGGCCAATAACTGGAAATAAAGGGATGCCCTTCAATTGGAGAATGGCTGAACAACATGAATGTAATGGAATGCTATTGTGCTGTAAGAAATGATGAATGGGAAGACTTCAGAAAGGCTTGGAAAGACTTTTATGAACTGATGCTGAGTAAAAGGAGCAGAACCAGGAGAACTTTGTACATAGAAACAACCACAGTGTGTGATGAACTTTTTGGTAAACTTAGTCTTTCATAGCAATGCAAGGACCTAAAAAATTCCCAGTGGACTTCTGAGGCAAATTGTCTTTCACATTGAGAGAAAGAACTATAGAACTGGATTGCAGAATGAAGCCGAACATTTTCTCTTGTGTTGTTTTGTTTTGGTTTCTCTCATTCATTTTAACTCTTCTATGCAACATGACTAAGGTGAAATTGTGTTTAATAAGAATGTATGCGTAGACCCATATAATCTTGCATGCCATCTTGGGGAGGGAGGGGCAGGTAATAGGTAGGAATGGGGACAATAATTTAAGACTTATAGAAGTGGTTGTAGAAAACTGAAAACAAAGAAATTAATTTTTAAAAAGACATTTACAACTCTGATGTTTATAAAAGGTAGTTTTATAGCAGCTGTTGGTTATGATTATAATTATAGATAATATAATGTGTAGCATTGTATAATATTTTTAATATAATTATAATAATTAATAAAAAAGAATGCTTGAAAAAATAATATTGTATTTTTCCAGCCATGTTTCTGGCATTCTAGTATATTGTCATCAATTCAATGAAAAAAAAACTCTTTAGAGACATTAGCTGCAATATCAGGGTATAAGTTTATACTCTTTACATATTTTACCTGATAGTCATATTGTTGGTCAATCACATTCAACTTTTTGTAATTCATGGAAGAACTGTCCTTGGGCTTTTCTTACAAAGATACTGGAGTGATTTGTCATTTCCTTTGAAACTGAGACAAAAAGGGTTAAGTGATTTGTTCAGGGTCACATAGGTTTTAAATGTCTGAGGTTACTTTTGGGTTGGGTCTTTTTGATCTTACTGACTCCAGACCCAGTGTTCTATCTGTTGTGTCAGCTAACTGTCCTATACACTCCAACAGCTAGAAACAAATCCTTACATCTATTTAAAACAATGCAAAGCAAATCATACTCTATGAACTATTAACTACATATTCTACTTTAATTATATGTATGATTTCTATCTGGAAATGTAGCCTTCTATTTTAAGACTAATTTTTTTCTCTAGTTAGTTTTCCAGTATTCTACCAATACACATAAATTCTACAACAAGAGATGTCTAATCTGATTGTGAACAATGTTAATATAGCAATAGTCTACTTAAGCATCTTATTTCCTGGTAATATTCTCATACTTCATAATTTTTTGACTCATTTATAACTATTTAGAACAATGCAAAACAAATTGAAGCATGCTATATAGATAATTGATTCTGTTTGTCTCAAGTTAGAGTCCTTATCATTTGTAAACTTTTAGTTTTCCGGTGATAACATGAGATTTGTTCTTTGGATTTTTCAGTATCCTCAAAAATTCCATTATTCCAACATTAGGAAGAATCCTCTAGTAGAAATAGCCCACACTTAGTAGTATTTTGTTTAAGAATGATGATTCTTAGCAATTATACAATCTGTTCCCAACATGTATATTATGTGTTCTACTTAAGTTATAGATTTGATTTCTCACAATCTATCTAGTTTTCAAAAGATAAATGAAATTTCTATTATGAAGTTTGCATCATTCAAGTTATAATAGCTTAAAATTTATCATCCAGTAAAAGTAATGTCCACTAAATGATGAATGCCTATATGTGTACATATATATATATATATATATATGTATGTATTTTAGGCCTAAATATATGTATATATGTAAAAATGTATAAATATACATTATACAAATGTGTATGTGCATATGCATATATACATATGAGAATATGAATTTCATGGTCCTCAGGTTAAGAATCCCTGACATATATAAACATGGTATATTTAGATTTAGCTGACATTTGACAAAACTTTCATGATATCTTTATGTACGTAATGGAGATATGTGAAAATTATGTATCAGCCAGGCATATTCAAGAACTGTTTGAATGACCAAATCTAAAACATTGAAAAAAATAGTTATTTGTGTGAATTTGGAAGAAATTCTCTAGTGGAATGCTGCAAATATTTATCTTGGCTTTTTAGTGCCCACAATTTCACTGCCTTGACTCATTGTATAGGTTACACAAGTATTCAATTTACAATTACACACAACTCTAAGACATAGCCATCATAGTAAATGACAAATGGATATAATAAATACTTGGTGGATATGGAACTATAAGTTGTGATTTTGATTCCTGGACCTAAAAATTATTATTTCTGTGATTTCAGGAAAATTCATTCTTATTCTCTGAGCCTCAGCTTCCTCATAAAAAATAAATTTGATTTAGATGATCTATGATGAATTAAATTGCAATGATAATAGTGGTTTAAATATATAAATTATTTTCATGGCAGAGAATATTGCATTGGATTTAATGAAATAAGAATACCCATAAAATCTACATCTAGTGTAGATACTCATTCTTCTTTTAGTTTTGGGTTGTAAGAGAAGCAGGATGAAAGAAAATATAAAAGAATGGAGAAGTAGGATCAAGAAGCATTAGAAAAGAGTTATAATCAGGTGGGAGAAGGTAGTTGATGTCACATTAACTTTTTGAAAATAGGAATGATAAAACATTGAGTCTGCTAGAGAAGGATGTAATGGAATCTTTTGTGAATGTAACTGTATTTGCTTGGTAAAGAAAAGGGTCATGTCTCCATGTGAGATACAAGTAAAGGAAGAAATAGTGACATAAGGTATCTAAGTGATATGAAAAGAGGAACAGAAAATGAGTCCTTGGTAAAGGGTACTGATTTTTTAAATATATTTTATATACTAAAATATTTTATATTTACATATATGTATATATATACAGTAAATATTTTATATTTACTGAAATATAAAGCAAAGTTCTCAGTCAAAGGAACAGTGCGGGGACAGGGGGTTGGAAAGCCATGGAAGGTTTGAGGAGGAAACAAAAGGTTGTAAAAGCTTCTGTGGTAAGTAGGATAGTGAAGAATTCACTTGCCATAGAAAGTGATTGCTTGAGATTATGTGACATAAATATTCAGTGAACTTTGTCAGCATTATTGTGAATTTTTATTAACCTTCATTCAGTAGCAAAATAGAAGTGAAGGCAGTATATGATAGTTGACAAGTAAGGAAAGATCAGTGCTAGGAAAAGGGGAGAGGGCAGGGATTTAAGAGAACAGACCAGTGTAGAACTGAATTAGTTCCCCAACGGATTGAGATGGTGTATCAAGGAGAGGAAAGCCGATGTAGAATTGGGTGGAGAGGCTAGAGTTCAGAACAAAGAACAGTATTATGAGTTTCAACTTAAAAGGAGAAGAGGAGTAACAACAGATTATGATCAGATAAAGTAATTTCAAGTTCATAAACATGGAAGTAGAATACTTGTGGATGACCATAAGAGCAAAGGTATGACCTCTGTGTTACTGAAATTGTTTGGAAGAGTATCTCATGGGAAATGAGTAAACTGAGTAAGTAAATTATTTGAATATTTGAGTGATATCAATATGTACATTAATTCCCCTTATATAATGGGAGGAGGTGGGGAGGAGAAAAAAACTGAACAAAGCACTGAACTCTATGGAAGGAAGAAAAATGACTTGGAGGTCAGTATATAATAGCTACTAGAATCATATTTGAGGGATAAATATGGATTAGATGAACTTTAATCAAGTAGAGTTTTCTGAATGAAGGAGGAAGAGGAAGCATCTAGAACTGGTAATAGAGGGCAAGGAGCATTCCAACTTCTTCACTGTCACAAAATATGAGTAAAAGTCCAATCAGTGTTGCAAAAGGTGGCCAGGTAAGCTGCATCATTAGGGGAGACTTTGGATTCAGTGAGTGCAAGAAGACAAAAAGGGTAAGAAAGAGAAAGGTTTAAGATGAAAGCAAATGTGTTACCTGTGGAATAGGAATTCCAAGAAGCTCAGTGGAAGGGGAGGTAGGTAGCTTTAGAGTGAGTCATTTGGGGAGAGTGGATGGGAAATAGGATTATTGATTAGTAAGGAACAGGTTTGAAACTGATTGCAAAAAGTTGTTATCACTGCATGTGGAGGATATGAAGAGGTAGGGATATAATAATCATTGAGGATTTAGTTCAGGTTGGTTTTCTTCATCCTTTAGGGTTTGGCCTCAGGGTGGAGTCTTTCTGGGATTTAGGCAACAGTGTATAGGATTCTCAAACAGACAAGGCAACTAGTGTCAAGTTGTAGGAGGCCAAGATTGGGATGGAATGGTTGGCCTGGTAAAGCTTGGATTCTCCTTCCTTTCCTTCCTTCCTTCCTTCCTTCCTTCCTTCCTTCCTTCCTTCCTTCCTTCCTTCCTTCCTTCCTTCCTTCCTTTCTTCCTTCCTTCCTTCCTTCCTTCCCAGGGGAACATTGAATTGCCCAGTAAATGGATATCAGTGATGCCTGATCAGTAAAAGTTAAATGATATTAATTCTGGCAAAACCTTTCAGAATGGTTTTGGGTGGAGTGTGGGGATGGGGCTGCCATTTAAACCTTCAAATGCTATATGAAAGTGATGGATTTGGAGATGGAGGTGTTGTCTTTATTTTCTAGCTCTATTGTTTTGTAACTCAGTCAACCTTGAGAGAGTCACTTATCCCCACTGGACTTCAGTCTCTTCATCTGTACAATGACAGGTTAGACTAGAGGATATCCTAAGGTGCCTTCCAGCTTTATATCCTCTGCAGTTTGAGTTGCTGTTAACTTCATTAGTCTCTGGGTCTTCTTCCTGGAATTTTTGTGAGCAGTAATTTCTGGCCTGAAGGAAATATAAAGCAAAAAATCACTGAAGCTCAGGCTAAATTCTCAGTAAATTACATCAATAGTGCCTGAACATATGAATTTTCCCTCTACATTTCTCTTCCTTTTCACAAGATATGAGAATAGTGTTTTTAGCAATTAATAAGGATAACAATCTCAAGCATTACCACACATTAAGTAAATTCCTCTTATTGGGAGGGGAGAGGAAAGGGAACTTATTCCTCTCAGAAGTCTTCCTATATTCAGAATTCCTTTCCCTTTAATTAAAACCCACCCAGTGACTAACATAAAGGACATATTTGGAGGTAATCAGAATAGTGTTGGCAAAATACCAATCATTCCCTTTCACCTTTCCATTGAAAAGCAATGCAACCCTCAAGTTACTTTAAAATAAATCCC
Source organism: Bettongia penicillata ogilbyi (assembly GCA_023548195.1). NCBI lineage: Eukaryota > Metazoa > Chordata > Mammalia > Diprotodontia > Potoroidae > Bettongia > Bettongia penicillata. The sequence continues at coordinate 771,148 of JAJHZJ010000379.1, read as the reverse complement.
TTCATAGAAATGTGCTGCTTAAGCAATGAAAACAGCCGAGACTATCTGTTTCCACTTCAGACCATTGAGATGAAACATTCTTTCAACTTGGGGTCAGCGTACACATACTGTTACAATTCTGTACAAACCTGGGCCCTAAAGAGATCATTTCCCGCCAGATATCTGACCAACCATGTATCTGTCAGGGAAATTCATTACTGATTTTAAAGCAATGCCAAACGAAGTGAACCACACATCAGAGCACACAGAGCCTTTACAACAAGAAAAACCTACTACTCTTTTATTGGCTACCAAGAAAAATTTCCTTTTACAAGTCATGAGTATGGTTTTATTGTGGTTGGGTTTATTTTGAGGTGTGTGTGTGTGTGTGTTGTGGAGGAAGGAGGAGGCCAGGGGGATGAAAGTTTAAGAACACTGTTTTTCATGTAAACGGAACAGTATGTTTCCACTAATGGGCTTTTAGTTGGCCTTGCCAACATGAGAAAAACACTGCTCCAAAATTCTTTGTTCCACATATCAAGTTCCTGTCTCTGGGCTTGGAGTTGCATTAAATATATTCTCAGTTAAAAACAAAACAAAACGAAAACAAAAAGCCATAGCCTTACCTTAGTTGCTACAAAGCAGAGTATGGCATAAGAGGATAGGCAAACTGGTCTATGGTACACATTCAATTTTTCTGCTTGTCTTTGTGTTTAATGGTCATTATAATCTGATCTCATATCCAACTACTCTCACATCCAAAATGAAGAGTTTGGCTGTCCTTATGTTTGTCTATGTTATGGCTAGAAACTAGGTAAAGTCCATGTAAGGGTAGAATAATTGGAGAATTCATTATCTGTGCTTGGGCTTATAGATCTATTCTCAAAGTTTTGTCATCCATCATTCTTCAGCTTTCATCGAAATTTTTATTTTCTTTAAATTTTAAAAACCTTTTGGTTTCGGCTTTGTGGTTACTATCATTTACTGAGGGAGACTGAAGCTTATTCCTGTCAAATACATGGGATAAGGAATTGTCACTGTCAGAACAATTCATCAGATGGTGCCCCATCCCTGATTTATATATGTCTTCCAAAATTTGCTTAATCTGCATGTGTCAGTGAAAAAGTCTTTCCTATAGTATTGCCTAGGTGGCCTCTGTGTTCCCTTGCATTGTGTTTTCCTGTGATCTTCAGATGACAGACAGATATCCCATTAATGAGACTGTATAGTTGTTTTAGAAACTTTTGGGAAGAATGCAGTAAGGAGTTCTTTTTGAGTTTATGACTCCAATTAGAATGGTTACCATGTTTTGGAGGCACTATGAGGCTCTTGGTAGAAGCCCTCAGAACCTGTGCTCCAGAAGGACCCTTTGAGAACCTAGAGTTTTTTCCACATCCTGATGAGGCATCAGGATTAGATATTATTGTAGGATCAGTGTGGAACTTACCCTGCTCTTCACTGTGCTTGTCTCCCTGAAGTGGAATTCAAGACTAGTGAAATCTGAGTAGACCCAGGCAATTCAAAGGCACATTTCTTTCATTGTTAACTATCATCAAAGCTACCATTTTTTTTAAACAAAATTCAGATTTAGCATTGGGAGTATAAGTACAAACCAAAACATAATACATGAACTGGTGAAGTACTTTTGCCTTGTTGGCTGGTATGTGATCTTTACTCACATTATATAGAGACATCATAAATATTATTTGTCCTCCCAATTAATTCCAGGTGGTCAATATCCCTTCTGAAACATGGTACTTAAATCTGGTCACATTGCTTCAGAGGCTATCTAACAAGGGCAAGTTATATCAGGAATAATATATTCCTTCTCTGAAACATTTGTGACAGGACCTGAGGTCAAAAGCTCAAGAGCTTTATGGGCAGCTAAGTGGCATAGTGGGCTTGGCATTAGGAACACTCATTTTTATGAATTCATATCTGGCCTCCAGATTGTTGTTTGTTCTTTATTCTCTAAGAGGACCAGTGACATTAGGAGGGTGATATCTTGGCCTGTAAGTGAATTGGATTTAAGTGAGTCAGGGCTGTGCAAAGTCATCAGGCTCACTCTCTCCTCCAAAGCCATCTGAATACAGTGGCAAGACTTAGGTCAGGATGACCTTGCATGCAATGGGAGACCTTGGCTTCTTTAAGCTAGGTCTTTCCCAGGCCTCAGTTTGTCTGATTAAAGGCTAGGTAAGAATCAAGGCAAAAGATTGCCTAGTTTGACTTCCCAAAAGAATTAATCTGGGAGGGGAAGACCCTCAGATTTTCTGGACAGAATAGAAATAATAGTTCAGATACCTATTAGCTGTGTGACACTGGGAAACTCACTTAACCCTGTTAGTCTTCATTCCTCATCTGTAAAATGATACAGAGAAAGAAATGACAAATATCTTCAGTATCTTTACTAAGAAAATTCCAAATGGGTTTACAAAGAGTCAGACATGACAGAAATTATTCAGTGAAAATAACAAAACAACCACAGTAACAACAGCAGTGTTTTCATCCTTAATAGCCTCTGGATAAGAGAAAACTATCGTGTTCTTACAAAATGTAGAAACACAAATTAAAAGCTTGTATCACTTGACTACAGCTGCCAAGCACCTTGGTGGCAAACCATCCCTAGTCCAGAGAGCTTCACCATTTACCTTTGAAGTCTCTACAAACACAAGTGTCCCAGTGGGTTTCCTGGCAGGATTCATCTCTTCTTCCTCCCATCCCATTGACAACCAAAGGAATCAGGTATCATCTTTATGCTGAGTGGAAGATGGAGGATGAAGGATGCAGGTTGGGGATACGCTGTGAGGACAGTGGAATTAAAATGGCAGGTCTCAGATGGATAGCTTCATTGCTTGTTAAACTAATTTTTAGGATCCCACTTCTAATATTTATGAGAGAAGCAGCCTACCTCTGGGCACAGATAATTATTTAATTCAGTGTTCTTGGGCTTGATTGCCCATGCCTGGTTGAATGATCTGCCTTGGTAACTGAAATAGGAAACTATTCCACTTGAAGTTAATGGCTATTCTTGTCACTTTAACTATACTCGAGTGCATTCCTGCCTTGAGACCACATTATCTTTCTTTAATGTAAGCCAAGATCATAGTAACTTTGTTGGCTATTAAGGAACCTTATTTACTCATATTAGCCTTGCAGTGTATCATATATATACATTTGTTCATTTGAACTGCTTTCTTAACCTCATTTCCCCACATTAGTGCATTTAACATGTAACCAAACAGATTTTACATCAATGATGTAAAGTCTATTTGGTTACATTTTAAATTCAAACTATGCACTTTGAGGGTAGTTGGGATAGTGAAAGATATTGATCATCATAGTCCTTGCTAAATCTGAATTCCTTGCCTACAATCCACTTGATGATCCCAAGGCATGAACATTTATCAGAAGGTCACATCTACCCTGGAACTGGACATGAACATTAGACCTTAGCAAGGATGAAACAGGAAATAGTCATACGACTTAAAGTGACTGGAGCTGCCTCATAGATGATTGATCACTGCCAGTCATACAGGATGACCTTCTGTTGGAGGAACCGTAACCTTCTATGGTCTTCAAGAGTGAGCTACAGAAATGACTATCTGCTTGTGCTTTATCTCCCTTGGATTTCAAGACTAGAGTACAGAAATCAGGGTGGATTTTTTTCTTCCATTCTTCCATCTTTAATGATAATGATATAGACGAAGCATTTGGAAGTGAGAGACATTCTCTTGGTTGATTAATTCTGATTTTTTTTCCTGAATTCTTCTCTCTTTCTGTTTCCATTTCTGAGCACGTCAGCAGCAAATGATTCTTATAAATAGATATTCCCAACAATCCTGAAGTTTGATCTTCGTGATTCAAGAGCAAGATACAAAGAATAGACAGCAAAGATGTCCACAACTACAAGCTTTTCAGAGAAGAGGGTAACCAACAGAACTACCTTATAGGTAAAACAGGAAAGCGATCACCTAGAACAAAAGAAGCTAAAGGTCTAATATAAATTAAAAATATATGCTTTGTAGTGCCACAAAGGATCTACACCTTCTAGAATTTAGTATGATGAGAATAATGACCTATTTAATTGTTTAAATTCACTGCATTTATTCATGAACATAGATGAAGCTCTTATACCTCATGTAGTTCAGTTACTTTGATGAAAGAAAATTTTTAAAAGAAGTTCAATACTTGACTTCCATGTCAAGTACTTTGATTGAAAGGGATTCTTATTACTCAACATTTGGGGAAACCTGAGGCATAGATCGTATCTACTTTTCATTTTGAAGATTTCCCTGGAATTTAATTCTAGGATGGGGTGGGAAAGATAGAAAGAGACAGAGAGAACCTGAGGCCCCTGGAGTTAAGCTTCCTGTATTTTGGGATCCTCTAGCCCCTGGGCTACCAAGGAAGTTATTTGGTTGCCCTGATTTGTTAAGATTAAGTTGTATTTATATTCTTCTCTCATCATTTCCATGGTGTCTCTTAAAATGCAGGAAACAATGTGAATTTTTTAACACAAAATATAGTTTGGGGAGAAAAGTATTGTTGATAACCTATTTGGTAGTGTCCAACTATGAAAGGAACAAGCCATATACATGTTAATTTAGACATTTGTACTAAAAAACACAATCCATAAAGATAGTGGTCCACAGGGATCCTAGGAAGTTTTGAGTCTCCCTGTCTTCTTTCTCTTTTTCCTTATTTATAGCTTTGTTTCTGAATGCAGTTCTGTTAAATGATGATGAGACAATACTTGGTCAAAGTCCAAGCAGCCAGTTCTTTTCGCACAATTTCTTCTGTTACTGAACACTTGGATTTCTCTGTAAAGAAGAGAGGGAAGGGAAGGAAAGAGGCCAGATTTAAAGTTTCTTATAAATATAATGATATAAGGTCCAGCTTATTCCTATTCTAGACTGATCGCATTTGCCAAGCAATAGCATTTAAATGACATTTAAATTCCTAATGTTATACATGAATGTGGGTCACTCTGGAAGGATGGGCTTGTGATTTTTTAATTGCTCTATCTTTTTTTTACTCAGAAAGTTAAATATTTGTTGAGCTAATAATTATGCATACATAATGTATGCACCATATATAGACTTGTAAATATGGATGTGGAGATATAATACATAATTTGCTTTTTGTATACCATATGGATTTTTGTATGAAATGTTTTATTTACACAAAAATTTCTCTAAATTAGGTTCAGTAGTCCAAAGAGTGTCAAACTATTTTTATTATAAAGCATAATATAATACAATTCAGCAAGTCTCTATTAAAAAAACAACTAAGTACTAGGAACTGTTCTAGATAATAGAAAATAGACAGAAATGAAACAGACCCTGTCCTCATGGGCAAACAGGGAGAAACAATATGAAAACAGAGAATTAAATACAAAATGTGTTCGCAGTAGTAATATCATACGATAGGTAGAGAACACTTACAACTGAGGAAATAAAGGAAGGCCTCATGTAGGAACTGGGATCTCGCTTAAAGCTGGAAGGGGCCCAGGAATTTGAAGAGGGCAGAGGTAGGATGACAGGGCATTCCTTCATGGGATGCAGACTAAGGAAAATATGATTCCAGGAAGTGCTATAACGAACATAAAATAAAACAGTTTGATTGGAACATAGACATAGAATTTTGAGGGAGAATAATGTACAATCAGTTTGGAAATGTGTTAGACCCAGATTGTGAAGTGTTTGAAGTGCCAAATCATGGAGATTGTATTTTATCCTAGGGATGATGGAAAGTCCCTAAAGCTTCATGAATGGGGGATGATACTGTTGGATCTATACTTTGTTGATATCAATCTGACAGATGGGTGGAGGAAAAGATGAGAAATAGGAAAGAATGGAAGAAAAGAGAAAAGGGGTACTATTTCACCATGCTGAGAGATGATGGTGTGAAACAAATGTTTGGAAAGTGTTTGGAGAAAAGACAATGGGTAAGAAACATTGCTGAGGTAGAATGTGTAAGACCTGGTAGATGACTGGTGATATAGGGTGGGGGTAGAGTGTAGAGTTAAAAATTAATCTAAGGTTCAGGACTTAAAGGACTGGAGAGATGGCTGGGGTTCTCTGTAGAAATAGGAAAGTTGGGAAAAGGGTTTTGTTTGGGGAAAACTGAATGAGTGAAAACTTGGAAGTGTCGAGTTTAAAATAGTTATGATTTATACCTATGGCAATGTCCAACAATCAGTTAGTGGTTTGTGACTAGGGCAAAGGCAAGATAAGATTTGGATAAAACAGATTGGGGATTTAAAGTGATGCATCAATACAATGATCTAAGACAACTCCGAAGGACTTATCATGAAAAATGCTATCCATTGCCAGAGAGAGAATGGATGGAATCCGAATACAGATTGAAGTATACTTTCAAAACTTTTTTATTTTTCTTCAGGTTTTATTTTGGCCTATGTTTTCTTTTACAACATGATTAATATGAAAATGTGTTTTGCGTGATTACATATGTATAACCTATTTCAAATTGCTTGCCTTCTCAATGGGGGGAGGGTAAAAAGGGAGGAAAAGAATTTGGAATTCACTTTAAAAAAAGAAAGTTGAAAATTGTTTTTACATGTATTTGGGGGAAATAAAATATTAAACTAAAAAATTAAATATAAAGTGATGCATCTCAGAGTATCAGCTTGAAACCAAGAAAGATATACTGAGGAATCAGAAAGCCAGGTAAAGGCTTAATTTAAAAAAAAAAATCACCTATATGATTCTGGGAAGGAAACTAGTCTACTAATATCCTATAGATATGAAGAATAGATGTAATGAGTAATTTAAAGCAAGCCTGCAATGCTAGATTGTGTAGTTAAAGGACTAAAAAAAGGCTGATACTTGCAAATTGAGAGATGTAGGGGAAATAGAAATACAAGAATGAAGTTGAAAATGACTTAGATGGAATAGGATCATCAAGTTTAGACTTGGAAAGGATCTTCTGGGTTATTTTACAAAACCTCACCATCTTGTTGACAATGAAGATCATGGTCAAGAAAAAGAAGGAGTTACTCAAAGTCACACAATTAGTAGCAGAGGCAAATTTCAGACCCAAGTCTTTTGACTTTTCATTGAGCACTCTTTCCATCATGATTCAGCACAGCTACCATCAACTGCAACCCAACTTCTCTCTCCATTAAGATGGTCTTCTATCTTCTATGTACACATCTTTTATACACCTGGATAGTTGTATACCTAGACAGTTTTATATACCTAGATAGTTTGGTTAGAGTGTATACTCCTTTAGGGCAGAGACTATCTTTTATGCCTTACATTTTATCTTACATGAGAAGCACTTAATACATGCTTCTTGACCAATTGAATACAGGGGTTAACTATCTTTTGGGGCCCAGGTAAATATCGGTCATCTCTAAGGAGAGGGTTATCAATTAATCTGAAAGCATTCATTAAATACTTATGATATGTCAGACACTTTAGAAGAACAAAAATATCAACAAACAACAAGGAAGTATGGGCCCTGCCATCAAGAACCTTAAATTCTCATGGGAGAAACAGGTTAGTACCTAGGTACATGTAGCACACATACACAACAAATGGGAGATGATCTCAGAGGTGAATCTACCGGTAGTCTCTCTTCAACTGTGCCTTATTTCACCTGAAATGTCAACAAATATTGGTGAGAAGAATGGATGGCTCCTCTGTTTGCTCCACAAGTGCCAAAATGAGAGTTTACAGTCAACTAGTTTGGGACCTCAGTCATGGAGGGAAAAAGAAAGAGATCAAATTTCAAGGAGATCAAATTTCTATTTAGTGATAAAAATGATGCTACATTCAGGAAGATAACAAAACCTAAGTTACATGTTACTCACTCCAATGCCCCCTTCCATCCCTGACAAAATCTAAACCATTAGCACATGTCATGTAACAATAAAATAATGAACTGTCAAATTTTGAATATGAACTGTCCCAATGCCTTTATTTCAGTTGTGATATAGAGGTCAGGCTAATATCTTTTGATTAGCGAATTTTTATTTTTCTTACTTTTCTAGATTAAGTCCCCAAACTCATTGGTGGCAAGGATTATATCTTAGATTTATTCCATATCACCCTGCAAAATTCTTTTCATATAGTGAGTGATATTATGTACATACACCCACATATTCACACATATATATACACACACATACATATATTTGTATATGCAAATTTTTTCTGACTTCCTAACAGATATACGAAGAATTCTAATTAAAAGCATTGGTAGCCATATGAACCTTTCCTCCTTAGGTTCTCTACAAAAGATCCTGTCAGTATCATATTAAGTTCAGTGAAATAGAACATTTGACTTCAAGAAGAGAAAGCCAGTAGCTGAAATGTTCACTTTTCAACCAATGGTTTTGGCATGTGTAGACAAATCCAAACTTCTTTTAGTGAAGGCTCTTGAAATGCCATCAGATGGTAATATGTCTTGCTCACTCACTTTCCTGAAAGGAATTTTTATCATAAGTTTTGAGGTGAAAAGGCTTTATGTTGTATTACTGAACCTCTAAGCCACATAATGTTTTAACCACTGGATTTCATATGCTGTTATTTCAACCTATTACAGATTTATGTTCCTTGCTCTCATCCTAATAAGTGACCAGCTGGTATAGGAGCACAGTATATTAACACAAGACCAAAAGACAAGCAGCATGCAGATGAGACAACAGTGAAGATTCCACGATGGAAATTCCACATGTACGACTCTTTTCTATTGAAGTCACAAATTCCCTAAATGTCTCTGTTCACTGGTTACCACTTTTACCTGTTCTCTTCCCCATCATCACCAACACTATCTGTTTCCTTCAAATCAAGGGGTGGTTTCTTCCATTTTCTCTCGACTGAGTAATATCCTCTGGTGTCTGACCCCCCTAGAACAACAGGAAGAGGTAACCAAAGCAAACAATTTATTCCCTGATGTGAAGGCAAAACAGGGAAGGGGTGACCTTTTCCAGGAAAGTTCAGTGCCTTCCTATAAAGCATATATATGTAGGTATTGTTCACATATTCAAACTTAATCTAATTTCTTTCCTCCCTAAATATATTGATAGCCATCTGGAAAAGGAACTTTTAAAAACTATATAGTTATTCATGTTTAAAAACATACTTAACCCCTTCTTTTTCATTGATGTATGACACATGATAAATTTTCATATTTGAGAGAAAGGAAAGCAATATAGAGGTTACACAATGGCTAAAAATGCTTTGAGGTACCCAGTTAGTCTTTTGCTAATTCCCTCTCCCCACCAAAAACCAAAAATTAACATCAGTACAATTATTCATGCTACATGTGATGTAGGTGAAGGGTAGATCTAAAATATCTCAATAATTAACTTTCAGGAAGCATGTAAAATCATTTTTTAAATGAAGTCAAGATTCCTAATGTGATATTTAAAATTTAAACTCTGTGATTACTTAACAACAAATTGGGTTTTTTTAGTAAGAGGTGAAGTGAGCTAGCTGACTTTACTATGTCTTCATAATTCCTTCCTTGTCTTCTAATGTATTAACTTCCAGTGCTGGAATTTTCTTTAAAGTTATTTTTACACAGAATTTCTATCAAGACTTGCAGTAAGAGCAAAAGCCATCCCAGGCATAGATTTCAATGAGAATGGTTTTTTGCAGAGGTTGAAAAATAACAGTCATACTTGTCCTGGCACTGTGTACATAGGTTGAAAGCAAAATCTGAATTGAATTAAACTTATAGTTTCCCTTTGATTACCACTGAAATAAAAAAGATATGATTATGGATGTTTTTGAAAGAGTGTCTGTATAGTCTATGTATCAGTAAGAAAATAGGTTTGTTTGGGAAAAGAAGGACAATCAAACAAGTCATGTGAGTAAAACGGCTAGCAAATCAATTATACTCTCCATTTGGTTGGTAGCTTGGCATACTTAATAACATATTAATTGATTTTGAAGTCCAGAAGACTTGGGTTAAAGACAGACCTCTAACTCATGCTGATTGCATTATTCTTTGCAAGTCATTAACTCTCTCAGCATTCTAGGCAACTCTCCATGTTTATTGTTTAAAGAGAATGGGCTGGTCCACGTTGCTTGTAAGAGTTTCTTCACAGGAGTACCCAATATCAATGGAATCATAGGTTCAGTCCCTAATCCCTATTCTATCAGATTTTATGAGGTTTGTTATAGAGAATTGCCTTGATGCAGAGAACTTCTTAAATTTTGACATTATATTTAGTATTTTATTATTCCCCAGTTACATGTAAAAACAATTTTTGACATTCATTTCTAAAACTTTAAAACTTTGAGTTCCAAATTCTCTCCCTGTCTCTCCCATCCTCATTGAGAAGGCAACTAATTTGATACATGCCATACATGTAAAACATTTCCAAAATATTCATGGAACTTTTCATTTGATAAACATTTATGGAGCTCTTCCTATGATTGATGCATTATGCTCTGTGTCCTGCCCTCAAAGGACTTCCTTATAGCAAAACTGAAGAGATAAAACATACATGCAAATGAGTATAATACAAAATGATAATGGAAAGTGATTAAGACACAATCAATCAACAAGAATTTATTCATTGTCTATAATGCTATAATGTTGAGAATAGAAACAGAAAACTAAAGCTGTCTCAAGAAATTTCACTTCTATCTGGGAAAGAACACGTCCGTACATATAAAAGAATATGTGGAAACACAAAAAGAATAAATATGGGGCAATTTGAGAGAGCACTAGGAGTAGTAGCTAGGGGTTTGGGAAGACTACATGTAATAAGTGGTTGGCACCTGAGTAGAGCTTTGGAAGTGTAGTAAAGGGTTCTAAAAAGCAAAGGCAAGAAGGACATTATTTCTAGGCATTTAGGACAACCTTTGCAAAGGCACAGAGAAAGGACATGAAATGATGTAAATGAGGAGCAAGAAGACCAGTTCAGTCTTGGAGCAAGAGGTTCTATAAGAATGTGTAGGATGGAGAAATCACTTCTGGTTGGGAATGGTAATATAATAATCCATTATTGTAGACAGAAGTATAAGTAGGATGGAGGCAATCAGGAACTTGGTCCAGGGCACTGAAATTTAGAGGGCACAAAAATTGATATCAGTAAATGCTTGCCTTCATCTTGCTTATTCATCTCCCAAGTGGATAACTTCATGGATATCTTAGGGGAGTCCTACATGGGAACTAGGATCCTTGGTTCTCTCTTTCCTATCCTCAGATTAGTATTTGAAAGTTTGTCCCCTTAGAAAACTAGTGATCTAGGATCCTTCCCCACCATGATTGATTTAAAGACTAAATATTTGCTGTTTACTTTAGGTTCTAGTTTGTGATACTTACCTCAAACTTCAAAATTAGAATAATTAATTATTTAGTTAATAAGTAAAAATGAGTTAGGACCCAGATTATGGATGTCTTCACAAGTTGTTTGCAACTTTCATTTTCCTTTTTTGGAATGAGAAACTAGAATAAAAGACTGTGAGAACTCTAGCAGTATTCTTAATCAAATAAACTCATTTTCAATCATTTAATGACCAATCACAGAATATCTATGTCTATGCCTCTCTATATCTATATCATCTATATCACTATATGTACATACACACACATACATACATACATATGTGTATATATTTACACGCACATATATCTATATCTATCTATCTATATATATATGCATAGTTTATTTGATTTTTAGTTTGGGAGATGGTGAGCCTTATCAGCATTGTGATTGAAAATGAAAACTGGGGTGGAGTAATAGGTTTGATCCATTTTGGAAATATCCATATTTGGAAATATCCCAATGCAGCAATTTGTAGGGACTACATTTATCCTTTTCTAAATGAAAAAAAAAATAGTTCTTTGTTTTTAGTTTTCAACATTCATTTCTCTAAGAGTTGGCTTTCTAAATTTTCTCCCCTTCCCTTTGCTATACCCTCCAAGACTGAATGTAATTTGATATAGCCTAGACTTGCAACAGTTCCTGAAATATAATAGGCACTTAATAAATGCTTGGGGTGGGGCAGAGCCAAGATGGTGGAGTAAAAGCAGCAATTCGATTGAGTTCTCTCCCCAAATCACTCCAAATACCTGTAAAAATGACTCTAAAGTAAGTCTAGAGCAGCAGAAGCCACAAAATGACAGGGAAAAGCAAATTTACAGTCTAAGAAAACATGGAAGGTTAACAGGAAAGGTCTATCACACCGGGTAGGGAGAGGAGTACAGTCCAGTGAAAAAAATGCTGGCATACACCAGGCCCTAACAAAACCAGAGCCGGCCTCAGGGGACTGAATCACTGGCTGCTGTGGCTGTTTCCAGACTTCTTAACCCACAAACAGCAAAGAAAATTTAGAAAGTCAGTAGAAAGTGTCTGTCAGAGTTGGGTGAGAGACAAGCACTATCCATTCCCAGCCCTGGTGAAAGTGACAGCTGCAGCAGCTGCTTCCATGACTATTGTCTCACAGATGGTAGAGGGATTGAGCTGTTAATCAGAGAGTGATTGCAGGAATCTCTTTCTTGGCACTGAGGCAGGATACACTTTCTTTGCTCATGCATGAATCTTGGTTACAGCTCTGAGTGGTGATCCAGGGATGAGAAGTGCTGTCATGACAGAGCTTTTAATGATAGTAGAGAGGGAATCCTCCTCACAGTTCTAAGGCAGGAAAGAGTGCTTGTGATCACTCAGAACAGAGCACAGGCCAATAGAGGAATAAAGACCTCTCCTTTGATTATACCACCTTGGAAGAACTGAAAGTTTAAAGGTCCCTAGAAGTATCTCTGAAAACAGTTTCACAAGAGTTCTGAAGCTGGGGACAGTACAACCTCTATACTGGAAGGAGAATCATACCTTAAAAAAATCCAGCTATAAAATCTTTCTTTGATGACAAAGAAGATCAAAACATGCAACCAGAGGAAGACAACAATGTCAAAACACCTACAACCAGAGCCTCCACATATATATGTGTGTGCATGTGTGTGCATGTATATATATACATCCACACACACCCTACACACATACACATATACATGTATATATGCGCATACATGCATACATATACATACATATATATACATACACACACACACACACACACACACATATATATATATATATATATATATATATATATATATATATATATATATTGATCTCAGGCCATTTAAGAGCTCAAAAAAGGACTTTGAAAAGCAAGTAAGAGAAGTAAAGGAAAAATTGAGAAGAGAAATGGGAGTGATGCAAGAAAATCAGAAAAATGGGTCAACAGTTTGCTAAAGGAGACCAAAACAGACTGAAGAAAATGGCACCTTAAAAAAATAGACTAACATAAATGATAAAGAGGTCCAAAAAGTCAATGAAGAGAAGAATGAATTTAACAAGCAGAATTGGTCAAATGAAAAAGGAGTTCCAAAAACACACTAAAGAAAATAATTCCTTAAAAATTAGAATGGAGCAGATGGAAGATAATGACTCCATGAGAAATTAAGAATTTATAAAATAAAACCAAAGGAATGGAAAATATAGAAGACTATGTGAAATATCTCATCAGAAATGCAAGTAGCCTGGGAAATAGATAGAGGAGAGAGAATTTTATAAAATATCAGACTATCTGAAAGTCATGATCAAAAACTGAAAATAACCTAGATATCTTCTTTCAAGAAATTATCAAAGAAAACTGCCCTTATATTCTAGGACCAGAAGTAAACTAGAAATTAAAGGAATCTACCAATCACTTCCTGAAAGAGATCCCAAAAGGAAAATTCCTAGGAATTTTGTACCAAAATTCTAGAGTTCTCAGGTCAAGAAGAAAATATTGCAAGTAGCCATTAAGAAACAAATGTGGAAAAACAATCAGGATAACACAAGATTTATCAGTTTCTACATTAAGGAATTAGAGGGCTTGGAATATGATATTCTGGAGGTCAAAGGATCTGTGATTAAAACCAAGAGTCACCTACCCAGCAAAACTGAGTACAATATTTCAGGGGAAAAAATACACATTCAATAAAATAGAGCACTTCCAAGCATTCTTGATGAAAAGCCCAGAACAGAACAGAAAATTTGACTTTCAAATACAAGAATCAAGAGAAACATAAAAAGATAAGCAGGAAAAAGAAATCATAAGGGACTTATTAAAACTGAACTGTTTACATTCATATACGGAAAAATGATATTTATAACTCAGTATTAGGGTAGTTAGAGGGAAAAGTAGAAGGGGATAAATTATCTCACATAAAAGTGGTTAGAAAATGCTCTTACAGTGAAGGGGCAGAGGTGGAACATGAGAGAGAATAAGTGAACATTGATCTCATGAAATTTTGCTTAAGGAAGGAATAACATACACACTCAATTTTGTATAGAAAGCTATCTTACCCTACAGGAAAGTAAGGTGGAGGGGATAAGAGAGGAGGGGTTATAGAAGGAAAGGCAGATTGGGGGAGAGTATAATCAGAACTGAACACTTTTGAGGAGGGACAGGTTTAAAAAGAAATATAATAAATGAGGTGCAGAATAGGATGGAAGAAAATATAGTTAGTCTTTCACAACATGACTTATGGAAGTGTTTTGCATGACTACACATGTGTAAGCTATATTGAATTTCTTGTCTTCTCAAGGATGGTGTTTGGGGAGGGAGGACAGGAGCGAATTTGGAACTCAGAGTTTTAAAAAGAAATGTTAAATACTGTTTCTACATGCAACTGGAAAATAAAGTATGCAAGCAATCTTGCCCTACAGGAAAATAGAAGGGGAATTGGGGTTAAAAAAAAAAAAGGTTCAGATGATAGAAGGGAGACCAGATTGGGTGAAGGGATACTTGGCATGCATAATCTCTTGGAGTAGACAGGAGTGATGGGGAGAAAATTTGGAACTCAATTTTGTGGAAGTGAATGTTGAAAACTGAAATTTACCTCATTAATTAATAAAAATAATTTGATGTAGACTATATGTGTATAATTACATTAGTCGTGATGTAAAGAATAATTAGAATCAAAGGCAAAAACCACAAGAAAGAAGAAACAAACAAACACAAAAGTAAACTGCATATTTCTATCCAATTTACACTCCATAGTTCTTTCTATGGATGTGGATAGTATTTTCCATCAGACTGCATTAATTCTTATAGTATATGAGAATTGTGCTATATTGAATACAAATAAATAAAATTAATCATTATCTGGAGATTTTCTATATTTTTGTTTTCCAGTGATTTGTAGTACAATCTTGGCACTACCATTAGTGCTCCTTGGAAAGGAAATTTGCTGATTAAGGCAAACCTCCTGACAGGTGTTTTTCCTCCTGGATCTTTTAGGCAGTTGCCTTGACTCTAGACTGATATGGCCAAACTTTTTAAACTTCCAAGCTAACATCTCCTATGCTAAATAAGAGAGAAAGATGACAAGTACTGGAGACTAAGTGCTCAGTGATACTTGGATAACAAAGTGAAGAAGCTATTGCCACACTCTTAGCTGTGCCATGGATGGAGGTGTGCTCAGAGAGTACGAGGCACCAGACCTTTGGTCCTGGACTCCAGACGAGGGTCAATATATTTGAATCATTCATGAGCACAATGGAACAAACTGTTTTACTATAAATGTTAAAGCCAGAGCTAATGAAAACTTAGCCTACCTGCTTTCATGTTCCCTTGTTCTCCTTTTCTTCCCTGAATCTTGATTTCTTAAGAATTTGTTTATTTTTTCTTTCCTTTTTTTTTAAAGTATGACCCAAGTAATTAATCATCTGATCTGGATATGCCCTTGGGCAAATGTAGAAAAGACGATAAAGAGCATCTTCTGGTAGGAGACAGAGAGATTTGTATTTGCCTAGACATTTCCTGATATGATGACTGAGAATGGAAAAAATCAAAACAAAACAAAGATTATTATGTTTTACTATTTCCCAGAGCAGAGAAATAATTTGTAACCTGAAGTTTTTAGGAAAATTGGTTTGGGGAGAGGTGGGACCTTGGATCTTTCCCCTTTTCATTGTTCTCCCATCACAGATCACCAATTTTAAAGGCAAACCAATAATCCAGAGAGGAGGAGGTGAGAGAGTGTCCTGAGAGGTCACACTAGGAGTAATTCAACCCATCAAAGAGTGAGGGAGAGCAGTGAGATAGAGAAGTAATTCCATACTGACACAGACTGACACCATACAATATATGGAGATTTCTATTCTAATGCCATTTGTTTAACATGCATTAGACTGTTATGTGGTACAGTGGATAGAGTGCTGGACCTGCAGTCAGGAACACTTATCTTCCTGAGTTCAAATTCAACCTCAGATACTTACTAGCTGTGTCACCTGTGTCACCCTGGGAAATTCACTTCACCCTGTTTACCTCAGTTTCCTCATATGTAAAATGATCTGGGAAAAGAAACAGCCAGTATCTTTCCTGCCAAGAAACTCCAAAATGGGGTTGAGAATAGTGGTATGTGACTGAACAACAAATTAATCTGCACTGGCAAACACAATAGCCAAAAACTTAAGACATCTCCAGAAACTCCCTATCTCCATTTCTAGGTCTGTGAGAAAGGTGTGAACTGAGATTTCTTACTCTTTCATCACCTTTACATCAGGGACACTGTAGGTATAAACTTAAATGAATTCAGTTTTCCCTTAATCTCAAGGTCAGAATTTCAAGATGTGCTATGGAATATTTCTGTCCTTGAGGCTGAAAGAACTGGGGATTTTAGCCTGAGAAAAGAAAATAACTTTTTGGGTTGTTTTCTGGCTCTCTTCAGGTAGTTGAAGCAGTCCCATATGGAAGATGGATTAGACTTTTTCTTCCTGACCCTAGAGTTCAGAACTAGATGCAAAGGGGATTAGAGGGGGGAGTTTTAGAAAGTTGTGATTTACAGGAATGCATAAGGTGAGCTACCTAAGGATTAGAACTGTCTACAAGGGCATGGGCTGTTTCCAATGGTAGTGATGTCTCTTTAAAGGAAGTGTTGAAAGGAGTGGATGATGACTTGTCAGGGATCGTAATATTAGATGTGATAATATGGATGTTTGCCTAGCTAGGGAATGTCTACAGATGCTTTACAAAGAGGATTCACTTCAGCTTTTCATGAAGGTCAAATACCCCTCTGCCTGTCACATTCTTTAATGATGGTGACATTGCATTTCCCAAGTGGCTATGAAATTTGCATAAGGTCCCCTAATTGGGTACAAGGCTGTTTTCTTCTTCAATATATTGCTGAATGTAGAAAGGATGAGAAAAAGAGTGTAGGTCATGGTTCATACTGATGAAATTTACTTAGACACCTGCAGTTCATCCCACATGATTTACAAGAATGTGTGACTATTTGTCTTTGAAACTAAACCCAGAGAATTCACAAAACTGCTAAAATGTTTTTTTAAAAATCATTTGGTGAAGAGTAAATCAAGATGCTTGCTTGAATTACAGCATATATTTAGATCACACCATTTCCCCATTATTTCATATTAATTAAAATAAAAATTTGGTTGGTATATAAAGTAATATTGTTTCAAAGGATTCAAATAATTAACAGAATCAAAGAGGTCTCCAGCATTTTGCTTTATCTTGTGATCAGTTCACAACTCATTATTATTTCTTTTCTTCCAAATGAATACTTATAAAATTGAGGAGGAGAGGTTTTACAAAATAGGGAAATGAGATTGTCAAATTATTATTTGCTTATTATATAAGGAAATTTTCAAATTATTCATCTGAAAATCTGAAACCATTATTTTGAATTAGCTTTGATAAAAATATATGTAGTTCAGATTAGCAAAAGCAAAGAAAGGTATAGCCTAAATGATGATATGAAAGTGTATTACAGATAGATATGCATACATGTACACATATTTATGTCATATATGTATTGCATATAATTAATAGAAGAAAGCACAAGTTGAACAACCATAACCCCAATTGTGAATGGACTAAATTTTATAATTAAAAATGTAATAAATGCACAAAAAGGAAAAAACCCTGCAACTTTATAATATGAGAAATACATTTTAAACATTTATACATTCGAAGTTTGATGGATTCAAATTCATTTGGCCTCAGAAAACTCTGAAAAAGGAGGAGTTTCAAACATGACTTCAGAAAAAGAATAAATAAAATTGACAAAAACAAGAGAGAAAAACTGGGAAATCATATGCTAAATGACCTGATAGATATAATAACAATTACAAATACAGTTCCTATTTATGCAGCAGAGTCAAGGTGGAAATTCTCTAGAGAATCATGCCTGAGCCAGGTTTGAAGTGAGCATGTTTGGTATGAGTAGCTTATCAAATGCAAAATCCAGGAAGGAATTGACCAGGTAGAGGAGAAAGTCATAGGAGTGACAGCATTGCTATTGGTGAGAAGGGCACCAGGATCAAAGTAGAAACCAGTACCTAGGGAGTCACGAGCTAAGCTGCATTTCAAGTTATCATGAAAGATAAATGGACGTAAGGTCAATAGAGATGATATGACTTAGCCAAGGGCACAGACCTGCGACTAAAACCCAAGTCTCAGTGGCACTGGCATTTATTTTGTAGTGCTAATCAAGTAGAATACAAATGGAATCTACTTCTACCTGCTTATTCAGGTTGACCATGATGAAGATTTTGAAAAATATTTAGATTTCTATTTGGTGAATTCTATTTGCATTGCAACAGAATATTTAATGTATCACAAAATAACATCTATTGGGTGGGGGGAAAACGTTATGATGGGTTCTTCTTCATGTTTGTTTTCCAGATGATATGGTATGGAAAATCAAAAAGTCATAGCCACTTTCTATATTCACATTACATTTACAAAAAAGAAAAGAAAGTAACCCCCAAAGTATTAAAAATAGATGTATGAGAAGTTAAGTGTTGTGACCTAGAACAACATGTGGCTATTTAAGCAGATATTTGAAAGCAGGAAGAAATTAATTGAAAACCACTGACTGCTCTCCCATTGGGACTTTCACTAACAATGTACCCACATGCCTAGGCAATATATTTCTTGGGGAAATATGTGGTAACATATTCCCCTTGCTATTTGCTTTTGCTCATTAACCCAATGCCTAGGTTATTAAGTTACTCTAACTGAAATTAGTTACTAATTCAGGGGCAGCTAGGTCACTCAACAGATAGAATGCTTGGCCTGGAGTCAGGAAGACCTGAGTCTAAATCTGAACTCACACACTTACTTAGTTGTGTGAGTCTTGGCAAGTCATTTATCCTTTGTATGCCTGAAATCCAGTGGAGAAAAAAATGGTGAACAATTCTAGTGTCTTGCCAAAATGGTGAATGCTGCTGAACTACTGAACAGTTGACTGACTCTCTCACTGTACTTTGCATGTACTGCTCTGCTTGGTTCCGGCTCTCCAGAACAAGATGCCCCTTCTAGGACAGGCTCATCACCTCTAAACTCATCATCACGCTGCTAACCCAAGCCTTTATTGACTCCACCTGGTTCATTTTCCTCTTCCCTCTGTTTAAAGGATTGGAGGGTAGAGTCCCAAACTCCTCCCAATGCCATTCTTTATGGAGGACAAATAATGGTCTCTCAGATCACTCAACTTTTCTTCTGCTCTATGCCTGATTTCATGTCCATGGAAGAAGATTATGTTCTCATCACTCCCTCTGTTCCTTCCTGAGCTTTCCTGACTCTTTTTGAATATTATCTGCCCCTTTAGATTGTAGGCCTGTTGAGGACAGCGGAAATTGTCTTTATTTTTATTAGCACAGTATCTGAGACATGTTGTTGTTCTTCAGCCATTTTCAGTCATGTCCACCTCTACATGACCCCATTAGGGGTTTTCTTGGCAAAGATATTGGAGTGGTTTGTCATTTCCTTCTCCAGGAGCTCATTCCACATGTGAGGATGAGGAACTGAGACAAACAGAACTATATGATTTGCCCGTGGTCACACAGCTAGTAAGTGTCTGAGGCTAAACTGGGACTCAGGATGATGAGTCTTTCTGACTTAAGATCCGTCACTTTATCCACCGTGCCATCTAGCTGCCTGGCTTGGAATATATTAGCCACTTAATAAATTGTATTGGATTGGATTGGATAGGTCCCAGCCCAAAATCTCATTTGGTCATTGATTGGGCTTTGATGGTTCAGAATGAGCATAAATAGTAATTCTTTCTATTTTGGCCAGAAACTGAGGATCTTCCCTTCCCTGATTGATTTTTTTTTTGACAAGTTAAAAGATGCTATTCTTTTCCTCATTTCTTACCTAGCCTTAATCACTGACTGGACATTGTGTCAGACATACTGAGACTTGGGAAAGGCCTTACCTTTAAAAGGCCAAGGTCTCCCAGTGCATCTGGGGTCATCTCCAGAGATGTCCATATCTTTCCACTGGACCCAAATGACTCTGGAAGAGAGAGTGAGACCGGCAACTTTGCACAGTCATCCCTCACTTAAATCCAATTCATTTGCTAGTCATGAAATTATCTTCCCAATGTCATGATCCTCTTTGAAAATGAAAGGCAAATAACAATAATTGGAAACCTAGTGACTTCTTTGGGAATAAAGAACCATTGTTTTGTATTCTTTCTAAATATCACCTACATGTAGACTTTGTTGTTGTAGGACATTATTAAGACATCAATCTTAGAAGTTTTTCATGTGGTAAGAAGTTATAAGAACCAAACTTTTTAGGCTGGCATTCAAATCCTTCCTTCCCTTCCTATCTTATTTCCTGTTAATTCCCTTCCTATACTCCATACTCTAACTTTTCTGAGAACATTACTTCTGTACCATTGTTCATATTGTCCTTATTCCTATAATGCCTTGTCCCATCAAAATTCTAACACCCAGCTTAAAGTTTATATATTACCTTCTCCATTAATCCTTTTCAAATGTCACTATTTAAAACTGATGTCTTATTCTTGTGAACATACAGTACAGTTGCTCTCTTTACTATACCACAAAAATGCCTTTCTGAGTGAATGTAAACCATTATGTACTCAGGTCATTTACAATAAATATTGTATACAATAAACATTGGATGGATTTGAAGTTGGTAAAATTCATTTCCATGTAAACTAAATATTCAAAATTTTATGCATGGTATAGTGGAGAAAGCATCAAATATGGAGGTATAAATTTCAGCCTTAGGGCTTACTTGTGACTATTTGAGATGCCATTTGTTTTCATTGTGGCTTCAGTTTCCTCACCTGTAAAATGAAAGTGTTGGGACTCTATGAGTTCACTACGACCCTTTCTGCACTGAATTTTTAATCCTTGTATCCTATGCAACAATATCTACAGGATAGAGTAGGGTGTCTCTTGGTAAATAAAACCAGTTTGGGGAAACTCTTATCAGTAAGTGCTTCAACATACACAGAGGGCCTGTTATCACAGGTTCTTTGATCTGTTTTTCTGAAAGGAAGGCAACTTTTGAGGGGTCAACAACCACTTTAATCAAGCACATATATTATTCACTTAGTTCAGGGGAAAAAGTCAGCACCTTGAACTTCAGAGAAAATAGAAACAGAGAAATCTAAGTCAATAGAGAGCACTTCCATATTGTCTGACCATTAGCAATACATACACCACCAGTCAATACACAGATGCAAGTGCCTGACTATGCATATGTAATTACCAGAGAGTGAAGCACCAACATCTGGATTTTCAAAGTTGCAGGGCTGCTTAATGGTTTCCCAGAGTTTCATCTGGCACACAAACCTTCCAAAACTAAGCCCCAAAGTCAAGTATCACCTTCAGAGTATTTATAAATTTTTTAGAGCCAGAAGGCATCACAACACTTGAGAACTAGTGCCTCATTAGCAATAGGTGTGGACCCTCCTACAAGTATTCCAAGGCCCATTAATGTGTGGGGAAGATCTTCTTTAATCACATTATTCAGTCAAAGGCACTTGATTATACTAAAGCAAAAAATGCATTATCAGTACAGAAACCTATTCACTTGTATGCATCCTGTACTGGGAAAAATATTCCCACAAGAATAAATATTTAAAAAGTAATTTAACAACATTTAACTACATAAGATATTTATAATCTTTTAGTTTTATTGCTATGCATGAGCATGCCTGGCTTGATGTCATTCATCAATTCTGTGAAGATATAGCTTTAGGTGAAAAGATATAGTAAGGATATAGCCAGACAGTCAATAAACATTAATTAAGTGGCTACTATGTGCCAAACACTCTTCAAGGTGCTGAATAATTTAATAGTAATATTGTAAATTATATTTCTAGGCTGTCCAAATTGGGAATCTGAAAGTTTAATACTCATTCAGTCACTCTTTTTTGTTTTATTGGATTATTTAATCCATTCACATTTAAGTTATAAGATTTAGTTTTATATTGTTTTCCATTTGTTTCTAATAATGAATATTTTTGAAGCTATGATTTTTCCCCCTTTCTGCTATAAACATGTATGGTATTGTGTTTATTTAGTTATTTTATCTTAATTTTTTCATTAAGGTGGTCCCTGTTCCCATAGGCTCTCTTCCTTTTACCCTTATCCCCTTTCTCATTAGTTATCCTTTCCTTTTGGGGTTGTGTTTATTAATCCATCTTTTCCTTTCCTGTTTTCAGCTGATTATGTGATTCTCCCCAACTTTTTCTCAGTTTGTCAAGTATAATTCATCTTGCTCTCTTTCCCTACAAATAGTACTTTTTTTTTCAATTTTTGTGCCTCTTTTCAAAAAACATTTCTCTCACCCTATTTTTTAAAACTTTCTCTATCTGTTCTAGACTTTCATTTTCATATTCATGACTCCTATCATCATCCGATCTTTCTCTTTCCCTGCCTTTTTTATACAATCAAGGCTTCCAAAGTATTTGGTTTAGGCTCTCCCTGTTAGGTGCTTTCTGACACTATCTTGTAGGACTTGCCCTATACTTTTCCTTTCCCATTGTACCTTACTCTCAGAGCAATGCCAATTATTACAGATGTCAGAGAAGACATTGCTTCATAGTAGGGCCCTGTCTCTCTCATGTGTTTGATTATATAGCCCACTATTGATTTATAACCTCCTCTGGTTATTCCCCACTCCCACATATTTGCTTAAAATGTCCTTTTTGTATCAAAGCTCTACCACTCTTCCAGATGCCAGTTGCCCTCCAGGGTTTCCAACTCCCTTACCTTCCAATGTAGGATGAGTAGACTTTTGAAGCAAAAGCTTCAAAAAGGGCCCAGGCTACAAGTAATGTAAAGTCCCCATCCCCCTTCATGGACCATCTGTCTTTATAGGAACTTTGCTTAGTGAAACCCCTCTCCCTCTATCAAAATAACACGATGTTTCTCCTGCTTCCCCTTTCAAGCCTGCCCTCCTTCTCATCTGCTTCCTTGTAGTTTCTTTTCTTTTTCTGAGACCGCAATTATATATAGAGATAGTTTTAAACATTAATTCTTGTAAGATTTTGAGTTCCAAATTTTTCTCTCTCTCTTCTCTCCTTCCTCCTGAAGACAGCAAGAAATCTGATATATGTTATACTTGTGCAATGATAGAAACATGTTTCCACATTAGTCATGGGATGGAAGAAGAAACGGAATGAAGGAGAGAAGCCACACACATGCAAAACAGATACACACACACGAAAGCAAAAATAATATACTTCAGTCTGCTTATAGACTAAATGGTTCTGTTTCTTGATGTGGACAGCATTTTCTATCATGAATCTTTTGGAATCATCTTGGATCATTGCATTGCTAAGAAGAGTTAAGTCAATCATAGCTGATCACAGCACAATATTGCTGTTATTGTGTGTAATGTTCTGATTCTGCTTACTTCACTCAGCATAAATTCATGTAGGTCTTTTTGGGACATATCATTCCATTTCCTCTTATTTCTTTTTTCTAGGAGCTGCAAGATATTCTTGTGTTATTTGAATTGCTTTTAGTTTGTATTTGAACATACTTCTTATGACCTTGTTTCCGACAAGTTCTTGTAGAACTTGTTTCTGAGTTGAATTTACGATTAAACCATTATACTCTTTGCAGCCTTTTTTTTTCCTCTTGGAGATGTTCTGTTAATTAATTCAACTGGAATTTCAATTTGCATGTTTGGACATCCTGAGAAGTCTTTTCTATTACTTCCTTCATTATGGTATTAATTTCTGATTTTGTCTTGTTTTGTTCTTCTAGGAGACCTATAATCCTTAGGTTGTTTTTATGCATACTGTCTTCAAGATCAGTATGTGTTGCTTGTATAGTAAGCATATATTCTTTCAATATTATTATTAGATAATAATAAAATTAAATAATTCTACTCCTCTTCTAGACTAACCTAGGCTTCTGTATATTTGTGTTCTCAACACATTCTCTCTTTAGTTTCTTTGGTGAGAATTACCATTGCAGATTCCAGTTTATCTAGCCTTCCCATTACTTTTTTTCTTATACAGACTCTAAATTCTGACTGTCTCCTCTCTTACTATGACTTTCTTCAGGACTGGACTTCAAAACATATTGGCCTTCTTCCATGCTGAGCAATTCACAGTTCACCAGCAGTTCAGAGCTTTGCAGTGCTGTTACCATAAGGTTGTGGCACCCAGCTGTTTATTTTTTTATTTTTTTTTTTTTATTCAGAAGGGTTATGACTATTTTTGGCTATTTCTACCTGGCTGTTTCTCACAGGAAAAATTTCATTGTCTGGACCTGGGGTCTTCACAACACTGAAAAGATTGGTGGGAAGACCAGGGTATGAGAGTGGGTTTTATTGTGAGCCTGTGTCCTTCCCTTGTATTTGCTAAGTGCAGACTCACATCTGGTAGCATGAGTGGTGAAAGGTGGGTGCTGAAGGAGTTAAGGGTCAAAGAATGTTAATTCATGTTCTCTTTAAACATTATTTTAAGATTTTGGATACCCTAGGCCTTAGAGATAGCTGAAGTATACTTTTTGCTATATGATTTCTGTTTTAGAGAGGTTTGAGAGGTCTTGTGTATGAGAGAAAGTGTTTAGTCCTCTCTCTTAATGTTCATGTGATGCCAAAGTCCTCAGTTCTCATTTGTATATATAGATCTGAGGCCATAAGAAATCTAGGTTCATTTGACCTTGGTTGTGTTGTTTAAATATTGAACAGGTTCAAGGAGGAGTTGCTTGACATGCCAAGTACTCCTACGGTACCTCTGAATTTTGTTCCTGGCAGCCAATAGGATAGGAGTGGATGTGGGAGAAGAAGTAGCTGGACTAAAACAAGACATAAAGACATAGGAGAATAGGGAAAGGGGTACTCTGCACCCAAGGAACTATATAATTTCTTACTTAAGATATACTTAGATATAATAATTCTTAGATGTGTTTGGAAATTATCTGTAGCTTGGATAGCTGTAAACCATCTCCCAGAACAGAGCCACGACAAAGTACTGATCCCTAGAGCAATGTATGTAATGGAGAAGGTAATTGGTTAGAGTGGAATGATGCTTTCTTCAGGAATTCCTTTTTGAAACTGAAAGAATTGAAGCACCATTGAGCCAGTGAACTTGACTATGCAGAAGTTGAAATTTAAGATCTCTATGATGTTTTCCTTTTCTGTTTCATTTTTCTCTGGGCTATAGAAGATGCTTTGTCGGGGGAAAACCAAACCAAACCAAAACTGATATTTCTCTATGAGTTTGGCTGCTTCAGACAAGCACTTGGCCCTAGTGGATTTCCTTTGTGGATTATTTGTATAAAGTTATTAATGTTTCTGAGAAATTTAACATCTCAAGTGAAAAACAGAGACTTGCATGGTGAATGGTACTTCATTTGGAAAATTACTGAAGGATTACATTACGAGATCTCACTTTGGATGGAATTTTGATAAAACAGTTACATTGGGAGGAGTAGCTTTATGTGGCGTATCTATGTATATACATATATACACATATGCATATACATGTGTACATATATACATATACACACATGTGCATATATGTATACATGTGTATATATGAATAATCTACTCTTTTAAATGATAAAATTATTGAAAAAGAAGAATAATGTCTTCTCTTTTTATTTCTCCTAGACCCTAACACAATTTCTTGTGCATAACAGTCTCTTGAATATTTGTTGAATGAATAAAGAAATGTAGCTGAAAACGATACAGTAAATACATTTACTGGAATGATCAAAGCTGGTGATTGGTGCAAAAATGAAATGTGATCTCAAGGAAAGCAGAGCTAAGTGGACTATGTGCTTTTAGACATGAGTTCTCATGTTGAAATGGAGGTAATGTTTATTATACCACCAATCTCTCAAGGTTGTTGGACATCAGTGATTTGCTAGCCATAAAGGATATGGATTAGATCTGTGATTTCAATGGTATGAGGAACTTCCAGATGAGAAAATTCTCTCTACCAATGCCAGCTGTAATTTTCTCTACCTCTTACAATTCTAGAGAGGTACCTAAAGGAGTGATCAAAGACCTTTTGTGAGGCACGTGCATGCATATTCATAAGCTGAAGAGGAGGATAACCAGAATGGTGAAGGTTGTCAACTTCATGCCGTATGAAAACTGGTTGAAGTAACTGGGAATGTTTATTGTGGAAAAGGGAAGACTGTGAAGGCAGAGTGCTTAGTGCACTTCTTTGCACTTAGTACATGCTAAAGAGATGCTTGTTGCTAAATGCTAATTGACATGATAGCTGTCTTCAGATATTTGAAAATTTGACCTGTGGAAAAGAGGTCAGATTAGATATGTTCTGTTAAAATATAGAGAACAGAAGCAGGAGTAATGGGTCAATGTCTCAGAGAGGCCTACTTTGGCTTGATATCAGGAAAAACAAACAAGAAATCCTTAACAAAGACATCTAAGAAAACTAGCTTAGAGATAGTTGATTTTCCCATTTTCCCTATTTAGGTCTTCAAGTAGAACATAGATGATCTCTTATTACATATTTTTGGTGGGATTCTTTTTCAGGAATGGGTTTGATTTTATTGCTACTGAGGCACAATGCAAGTCTGAAATTTTATAATTCTGTAGGTGACCTTCAAGCCAGTTGGAATAATGGTGCTAACATGTCTCATTCCAGGTAGCAAGTAAGTTATTTAAAAAATCAAGTGTCCTAGAAACACAAATTAGTGCCAACCATTAATTAGTTTTTTTTTTTTAATTTGGTGAGTGTTTCTTCCATTCTTTGACTGAGGTTTGAGGCCTGATAACAATTGTGGTCAAGATCCTAGGTCTGGATTCAATCTGTGAGAAATGAATCCATCGTCCTAAACCTTCCTCCCCAGTTGGGTTTCAAAACCTTGTTGAGGAATGCTTTTTGGTCTAATAGTAATGCTTCACAGATGGAACACTCCTGTTCTAGGAAAGAAGATATACACTCTAAGAAATAGCATCTAAGATACCCCATGAGAAATTCTCTATTTATGGGACTATTATTAACAAGGAGATTTTGTTAGCAACAAGGCAATATTAAAATTTGGAAGACAGTAAAAATAGAGGCCAAAGGGGAAGCAAGAACATTCTCAAAACCAGAAATATATGCCACATAAATAGAGCAGAAGGGTTTCCTCTGATGAATCCTCTCCCCATCTTCCTCCCTAAAGTATGGTTTGTGATGGAAATCATATTTATCTCAGTCATGATGGTTTCAGGAATAGCTGTAACACATACAAATTGTTCTTTTTTATGGAATCTTTTCTTTTTCACCTAACCTCATCTTTCATCAAGGAAGAAAATAGCAGATTGCCTGCGTGAGAGGCTAGAAAAAAGAGGAGATAAAGTGCTATGATTCTTTCCCCTGTAAAGTGGCTTATATAGTGATTGGAACAGACATCAGGAAATTAGACCAAATGGTAGTGTTAAATCCATTAGCCAACCTACGTACTCCTGTGAAAGAAATGGCATAACTTTTAACAGTTTGGGTGAAAAAAATTAAATCTGTGGCTAGGAACTTTAATTCCTTTGTGGGTTATTACTTGGGTAAGTATTTGTTTAAAGTTTCACCATATGTACTGCTTGGCATACACTGTGGATCACGTATAAAATTTATTTAACAGGCATATTCTGAAAGCAGGTTAAGCCATAAGAGGCCTTTTACTGATTCTTCCTTAGATTTTTCTTCTTTGTTAGCTTCTTTAGTTTCTTTCTTCTCAAGTTGCTGTGGATTTTGGAGGTTTTAAGAAAAAATAAACGCAATTATCCATTCACTCTTCCTCTATTTTTTTTTTTCTGCAGGGGGAGGAGGTTTGAAAGCTCTATTCAGAAAGTCAAAAGAAATTCAATACCTAGAAATCAAAGAAAAAATTCATATGAGAGAATTTTTCTTGTCACTTTAATGAAATTGACTTCCTATTGTATTTCTAATTAGGAAATGATTTACTTTATTGATGGAATCAATGCAAACTTTTGGAATCTAAGAGCACATTGGGAGTGAAATGGGTTCTTTTTTTCAAAACATAGAGCATTTAAATGATATATTCAATAAAATGTCCTTAGGAGGTACACATTGCTGATATTGTGTAGGAGAGGAATAAAATTGAATCTCACAAATTGTGTCCAAAAGAAAGAATAGCATTTATCAAACTCTGTGCTAAGCAGGATATGGATGTGGTGGTGGGGAAACAAATGCAAAAGGGTTATAGACATGATTTCAAGAGGCTTACATTCTTTTTTTTTAATTTTGAAAATAATTAACAATCGTTTATTATTTTTTCTTTACACCTCTCCACTGTAACAAATTTGTGTAATCTAGCAGAACAAATTCCTACATTCACCATGTCCAAAAATATCTCATTCTGAATATTTTGTCTACCACTTCTCTGTCAGGAGTTGGTTAACATTTCTTTATTTTGAAAGGACAAATGCTGATACTGAAGCTTAAGACTCACTGTATAAGACCCAAAGATTGAAAGCAAAAGAAAAAGGAGAGAGTAGTGGATGAGTTAGATGAATAATGTGATGGAAGCAATAAATATCAGCTTGGACAGATTTCAGGTCCAGGATAAAAGGGCATGGTGGGCTATGGTCCATAAGGTCAAGAAGAAGTAGACATGAATGAATGAATGAACAGCAAAAAATATTCTCCATCAATTTTCGGAATTGTGGTTGGTCATTTTGTTGATCCAATTTAAATCTTTCCAAGTTGTTTGATGTTAGAATGTTATAATATATATTGTCCTACTGGTTCTCTTCACTTCATGAATATTAATGGCATAATATTTTCTTCTAAGATATGGTGAAATAGATGGTTTCAGATAATGCTGGGAAGATTTATTTGTATTGCGGCAGGAACTTTCTTCCCAATGTGGAGGAAAGGGGAGGGCAGAATGTTGGAGGGAAGGAACTTAAGGTTTGGGAAGTCACAAGGTATAATTATTTTGAGTGGACCAAAAGAGCAGTCCATTATCATACATTTTATGAGCAATATGGGGAATGTTATTACAATTCTCAAAAAGATGAAGGGGTGCATTCTACTACTGTGGCATGGTAGAAAGTGATTTGTGGAAAAATGGTCTCAAGGAGAGCAGAACTGAGAGGACTTCTTCTATACATGAGTTTTCATGTTAAAATGGGGGTAATGCTTATACCACCAATCTCTCAAGTTTGTTGGATATTGGTGATTTGTAAGCCATAGAGGATAGGGACAGGATTAGATCTGTGATTTCAATGGTATGAGGAACTTCCAGATGAAAAAATTCTCTCTAGGAATGCCAATTGTGACTATCTCTGCATCTTACAATTTTAGAGAGGTATCCAGAGCAGGATATTAAACAATACACACACCCATAATATTCTTAGTGCAAGCCAAATGAAATTAAAAGGTAGTTGGGAAATTTCTAACAAAATAAATAGAAATATAAGGAAATCTAGACAATGTTTATATGTTTTTTAATCAACATGCAAGTTGCCAGGATCTTTATGTAAGATATAATGATCCCTTTCCTACTTGAGTTTGATATAACTGACTCAGAGTATTAAGAGCACAAACCCATGCCAGAGGGGAATTTGAACCCAGGTCATCCTGGCTCTAAGGTTGGTTCTTGAGGCATTATACCACACTGCCAAAAACTAAGTAATAATGTTTATTGTTGTCATTGCTGTTGTTGCTTTAACCAAGACTGAATCTAAGGTTAGAGGTCATGACCATGTAACATGATTGGAGTCATGCTGGAGTGCCACCTACCCCTAACAAAATTCTCTTATCACTTGTTATAGTTCTTGAAATAGTATAATTAGAAAAGAACCTTTTTTGTATCTCAAAGCATTCAATACCCTTTTATGAACATGAAATATTGAGTTTACTCATGAAGTGATAAGGAAGTGCTTGGCAAGCAGTGGGAGAAGGGATAAATTGACCATTAGCTAAGAATAAATCTTTGTAGAAATGTTAAAATTGATTAATATTTATTTTTAAAATATATTTTATTGTTATACTTTGTTTTATCTATCACTATAATTGCTGTATCACTATCATTCCTCTCTCAGAAAACCATCCCATATTAAAGAAAAGAGAAAGAAATAAAGAAAAAGTAAGAGAAAAGAAGTCAGTAAAATCAGTACAAAAAATGCTTGAAAATATATGCAACATGCTATACTCATGAACCTTTCACCTTTGAGGAGGAGTGGGTTGGGGATGTTTTCTCATATCTCTTTTTTGGGGTCATCCTTGCTGTTCTATGTAATTCTGCAACATTCACTTTTGACTTCTTTTCCCCTATGGTTTTTGTTCTGTTCATTTACATTGTTGTAGTCATTGGGTAATTTACTTTTTTGGTTCTGATTACTTTCCACTGAATCAGTTCATGTAAATCTTCCCATGCATCCCTGCATTCATCATCTCTGTTATTCCTCATAGCATGGTGATGCTCCATTATATTCATATCCTATAGCATGTTGAATCATTCCCATTGATTAAGCACCTACATTATTTCCAGCTCTTTGCTATCACAAAAAAATACTGCTATAAATCCTTTGATGTATATCAGGACTTACTTCTTATCACTGGTCTCCTTGGGGGATAAATTTGGCTCAAAGCATATCTTCATTATAATTAATTTATATGCATTCTTCCAAATTGCTTTTCAAAATGGCTGTACTCATTCACAGATCTATCCAAAATACACTTCTGTTCTTATCCCTCCATTATTGACTATTCCTATCTTTTGTCATTCTTGCCAATTTGCTAAGTGTGATGTGAAACTTAAGGGTTATTTTCACTTGTGTTTCTCTTACTGTTAGTTATACAGAACACTCTTTCCCATGATTGCTGATACTTCAAAGTCTTCTTTTGGGAACTATTTACTAATACCAATTCTTCATTCACCTACTGGGAAGAGAAAAGGGATAAGGATCAGAGAGATAGACATAAATTGAGGGTAGGTGATCAAGATTCAATTTAACTTCACATTTATTAACATCTACTATATATTAAGACAAGAAAACTAGGTTCTGGAAATCAAGAATAAATATGAATTAGTCCCTTAATTCAAGAAGCTTTTGTCAGTATAGTATAAAAGAATGCTATGCATAGAATCAGGAAAACCTGAGTCCTGTTGAAGATACTTACTGGTTAAGTAACTCTGGATCAGTGATTTGACCTCTCTGAACCCCTGTTTTCTTATTTGTACAATGGGTTAATAGCAGTGCCTCTATACAGGAATGCTGAGACAAGTAAATGAGATAATAATGTAACTTGCAAAACTTCAGTGCTTATATAAGTGCCCGCTATTATTACCATCACTAATGGGTGAGAAATGCAAAAAGATGGGATGATCTTCAGAGAGCAAAGAAAGTTTGAACTTTTGGAAGTGAGGACAACCAAGGAGTGGTCTATAGTGGTAGGATGGCATTGCACTGGGAATGTTGGTTTGGCATAGGAACCCTGAGTTTGAATCTTCCTGACTCTAAGTTACTCTGCTACTTTCATGATCTAAGGGAGAGAGCTCGCACTAAATCATATCTAAGGTCCCTTTCAAAGTTCCATCCTATTACTGTTCAGTTGTTTATTAGTCATGAGATCCTATTTGGGATTTTCTTGGCAAATACGCTGGAGTTGTTTGGCATTTCCTTCTCTTGCTCATTTTATAGAAGAGGGAAATAAGGCAAATAGGTTTAAGTGACTTGCACAGGGTCATACAGATATTAAGTGTGTGAGGCCATAATTTAATTTTGGAAAATGAGTTTCTTTACTCCAGGACTGGTGCTCTATCCATTGGGTCACCTAGCTGTTCTGCATCCTATGAGTCTCATTCAAATACCATCACAACAGAATAGGCAGAATCCTAGAAATTCTAGATCTTCTGATGTAACAATGAATAAAAAGATTGTCCTTGTTTGAAGAATAGCTAATGCTAGAAAGTTCCATAGATACATAGTGCTGGAGGAGGTTATAAAGCCAAGAATTTTTATCTTTTGTTTGGCTTTTGATGGGTCACTTGGGATGATAGTAACAAATTTAGAGCTAGACAGTAATTCACAGCTTATTTAAATGAAGACTTTCATTTACAGAAGAGGAAAATGAAGCTCAGAAGGGTTAACAGATTTGCTCAAGGACAGAATCTGGGCCCTCTCACTCCAGAAGCACAATTCTTTTATAATACCTCCTTTCCACAGTTTCTGAGCCTCCATTTCCACCATGGCAAAAGGAGGTGATTGAACTAAATTATCTCTAAAATCCTCATTTCAGCTCTTAACTTATGTTCCATAAGAAACTCTTCCTCTTTTTAATATCCTAGTGAATTCTACCTATGTACTTCTCTTATCTTCATTATCATCATCACCATCATCATCAAAAACCTATTAAGCCTTTACTGACATATGATACTGTGCCAAAGACTGCATAGTTATATAAGCATGCTGACAGTCATAAAGACAGACTTGATGGGGATATTTATATGTAGAAGACTTGTTGAAGACTAAATGAATTCAACAGCTTGATTTAATTCTACAGGTATTTATTATTTACTTATTTTTAAGACTCTCTGCTAGTTGCTAGAGATACAAAAATGAAAAAAGAAATAGTCCTTTTCCTCCAATAATCTTACATTCCATTTAGGAATATGGAATGAGGACTACACACACATACACACACATATGCATACATATATGTGCATATATATAATATATATGATAAAAGTGCAGATAAAATGTATATAGGGAAATAAGTAAATATATGATACTTAAATATGTCATATATTTGAGATTATATACAAGTAAATATATGATATATAAATTGGTAAATATGTATGACATATGAAAAGTAAGCAGGATTTAATTCTTAGGGTGAATGGGGAGACAAATGAGACAGAATTAGATAATCTGTTATGTACAGCTGATCAAATGCATGTCAAGTGTAAATATGCAACTGGTGATTGGAATGACTCAGATAGGCTTGACATGGAAGTTAATATGTCCAGATGAAGCAGGTCATATAGAAGTCATCAGCTCTTCTTGGATCAATATGGAAAAACTCAGTAGAAGAGGTAGATTTTCAGGGTCTAGTTAAGTACCACCAACAAGTTCACATTTATACAAAGTTTGGTAATGATACAGCATGCATATGATCATCACTACTCTGTGAGAAAGGTAATACAAGTCTTATTAGTCCCATTGTAAGAGGAGGAACTGACTCAGAAAGTCTAAGTAATTTGTACAAAACTCCGTAGGAAGTGAATAACAGATCCAGGATGTTAATTTAAGTGTTCTAAAAAACAATGAAAAGAAAAAATTTGCATGGAAACTTCATTGTATATTTTAGAAGAATAGCAAGTTGTATACAACAGATTTGTAGTTTAATGTGAAATCATCTTTTTTTTAGTATACTATGCTATGGAAATGCTTATTTTATTCTATAAATTAAAACTAAAATTAAAAAAAAGCTTAATCAACTGGTAAAAACTTATTAAGCACCTACTATGTGTCAGACACTCTGCTAATACTTGGGATGCAAAAAGAAGCAAAAGACAGTTTTAGTCCTTATAGAGATTATAATCTAGTCTTGGCTGGGGGTGTGGGGGAGACATTAAGAAACTAAATATATTAAGAGCAAACTATGTATAGGATAAATATGAAGTAATCAACAGATGAAAGAGACTGGAGTTTGGAGTTGAGGAAGGCTTCCAGTAAAAGAGAAGATTTTTGTTGGGATTAAAGGAAACTTGGAAGATCGGTAGTTGGATCCAAAGAGAGAGAGAGCATTCCAGGCATAAGGAGCAGCCAGAAGGAAAAAAAAAGCTGTTGCTGAGAGATGGATTGTACTGCCAAGAAGTCAGTGTCACTGGATGGAAGAATACTTATAAGGAAGTAAAGGATAAGAAGACTGGGAAGGTAGAAGGGTATAGGTTAATTTTGTTATTCTAATGCTATAGCTCTTTCCATTGATTCATACCAAATCTCCACAGAAGAAAGAAATAAACTGGCAGGTTGGGTGAGAAGAGTAAGAAAACTCATGGATATGTTCCTTTATTTAAGATTCAGAGGTGTGAACCACTGGTTCAGAGAACACTACCTTTGATCAGAAAATATTTTCTGAATGAATGCTTAAGTGGGAATTGTATAGCAGCATTGGAAAGATTAAAACAAGTCCAAACGTGAAGTTATTTTGCTTGACCATGCTAATCTGTGATGATTGTGTTTAACTTTCCAAGACAGCTAAATGACAAGGTGGATGTGATGGGGTATAGGCTCTGGGAACCCTCTGAACTCTCCTTGAATCTTCCCATTTGATTTGACTTCTCATGCCTGATCTGTGACCCTTAAGCCATCCTACCCCTTCATTGTCTGTTATCTTCAGATTGCCTCTGGCATAAGTCCAAATTTGTTACCCTTAAACTAGCCTAGCCCTCCATTGTCTGTTCCCATCAAGAACCTTCCTAAACCCTCCTCTAGTTACCCCAGACTACTTGACCTACCCTAGATCCCTCCCACCATCTTTCTGTATATAAGACCCATGCATTTGCCATGAAGATTTTCTGATTCAATCTAGCTCAGATTCAATCTGACTCAGATTCTAACTGGCCTGCTTGTTAATACAAGCATCACAAAAGCTCAGATTTCTTGAGTCTATCCAATATGGTGGATCTTTAATAAATTTTGTTTTTCTTTGACTGAAAGAAGGCTTGAGTACAATTCATTTGAGCAGTATCCAGTGTGTCAGTATTTTTGGGTCTCGAGTACCCCAAGACCTCAACAGATAGATTCTGAGTCTTGAGTCAACAATATCTGAGGTCAAATCTGCCCTAAGTTGCTAGTACTATGACTAGGCAAGTTACTTAACCTCTGCCTCAATTGAAAAATGGGATTAAAATTAGTACCTATTGTTCGGGATTGTTTTGAGAGACCAATGGCATCTGTAAAAATGCTTGACATAATACTTGACACATAGTAGGCACTTAAGAAATAATCATTCTTTTCCCTTCATTTTTGTCCTGGGGACAGGTTAAATGAGAACTAACATGGGTTACACAAAAAGGTAAACGAATGAAATCTTTTAAAAAATGTATAGGAGAGTAAAAAACAAAGTTCAGAAAGGAACACAGAAAAGCAAAATAAGTAAGTGTTGAATTTACTTATTTTATAAACAAGCAATCTGTACATAATAGAAATGTATGTTTTTTTTTTTTTTTACATAAAGTTCTTTTTTTCTATCCTACTTTGTATTGGGAAATATTCTCATTTTTGTTGTTAAATTCAATATTTAAAAAAATAAAATGAGAATTCACAGTATAATTGAAATATCTCAACCCAGATTTGTTAGGTTTGATATTGGCACTATATTACAGTGGACAAAAAGTTGACCTTATATTGAGGCTGACTGGACTACAGGATCTCAATTTCTGCCTTTGACACTGGGGGAATCATGGAACCTCAGTGCCCTAAGCGATTGTTGATTTGCTTTGGTAAATGGAGTTTTCTTACTGGGAGCTTCCAAGACTGATATAATTAGTGGTCTAGACCAGTTTTGAGGTATAATCAGCTAGCTTTCAGTCTTATACGAAAATACAAGAAAATAGAGTGTTATTGGTCCCTGGGGCACTTCCAGTTAAGAAGAATGTCCCACTAGCCTTGCTGCAGTGCTGGGGACCAGGGACCTCCTACTTCTCAGCTTTCCTTTGGAATTTCCAGCATTCACATTGGGGGTGATTGGCAGGGAGAGATACGGTTTATTGTCTCCACTGGTAAATATGTTCTTTGGAATCTTTGAGTACCATATACAGTTAGTTCCCATTGAAATGGAAGCAAAGGCTGTGGGAGGTCTGACTCATCCCATAGTCTCAGATGGGAATCTGTGAAACATCTGTAACTTTGCCAGAGGGCTCACCCCTAAGTATATGAAATCATTATCCGTGCAACCAAAGGTGAATGGGAGTTTGGAGGAGAGGCCTCATGCCTTAGGGGATATAAGTTTAACAAATGGATAAAACATCCAAAGATAAATTTATTTTGTTCATGGCCTGAATTTCTGACAATTGGAAAGTCTCTCAAATTTAAAGGTTACCCTTCCTTCACTCAGGGATTTCAAGCAGATAAAGTCCTGAATGGGGAGATAGAAAGACCTGAGTTCAGTCACCCTAGCTGGGTAATCCTGGGCAATTCACATCACAATCTTTATTTACCTTAGTTTTTTCAAGTGTAAAATGAGGATAATAGCAGCATCTACTTTGCAGAATGGTGAGCATCAAATGGGATTATATTTCTTAAAAGATACTTCGCAAACTTTATATATACATAAAAATACTTTATTTTGTTCCTTTTCCTTTTGTTTAATACTACATATATCAGGGTGACTTTTTTTTTTTATAGTATAGATCAATAGGCAGGTGCAGAGGACTCAGAAAAGCTTTCAGGAAAAGGTGAAAATAGAGAGGGAACTGTAACTGGTTTAGGGAAACCATACTGAAGAAAGAGTAGTGGAGGGAGCAGGCAGACAGAAAAAGCATATACTGTGCTCCATGCCTGGCAGCCAGGTAGTGTGTTGGGCTTGGAGTCAGGAAGATTCATCTTCATTGAGTTCAAATGTGTCCTCAAACTTTAACTAGCTGTATGACCCGGGGCAAGCCATTTGACACTTTCAGTTTCCTCAGCTGTAAAATGAACTGGAGAAGAAAACGGCAAACTGCTTCAGCATCTTTGCCGTGAAAACCCCCAAAATCTGCTCACAGAGTCCAGCAGGTAACCAACATTGGGAATATAAATAAAAGCAAAAAAAAACCGATAGTCCTTATCCTCAAGATATTTACATTATAATGGGGAAAGACAAGTCAGGGGGAAAAAACAGTGAAAAGTGGGGTGGGACTGCAGTGGGAAGAACAGATCTGCTCAATGACAAAGTGTTGAAGTTGGGTGAGGCCAGAGCAAAGCCCGGTTCCAAGTGAGTGTACTTAGTTTGTATACTTCTTTAAATGGGGGTTCCAGATATGAGCCTAAGACAGAATATAAAGTGGTCTGGTGTATACTTCGAAAATCACAGTGAGAATTTGGTATACAAGGACTATAAGCAGTTGTCAAAGTGACAAATGGGGAAGACAAAGAAATTCCAAGTTCTACCCCATATCAATTTCTCTTTGGGGCTGTAGGGCAGGAGTGTGCTTGCAAATGTATAACAACCAGTTCTTCAAAAAAATGTACATACAACACACTCAAGTTTAATCTTTATTTTAAGATTATCCTTATTACTTCCTTAAATCTATACAAGCTACAAAACGTTAAAGCAAGTCAGGATTTGTAGGGTTGAAATGCAAGTACTCACACTGAAAATTTAACAACCTAGTCTTCCTATCAGACAGTATGAGTTGGCTCTAGCACACACCTGGGGAAAAGCACATGCCACTGCCATCAGCGAACTGGTCAGATACAGACTTGCTTCACCGATATTGAAGAGCAGACAGATTTTGTGAATTTGCCTCCCTAGTGGTGTGGCATTGTAAGATTACTTTAGGAAACAAGGCTGTGTTGATCTTCATATGCAGGAAAATATATGTTTCGTAGATAAAGATGTAAATAATACTTAGCTAAATGTTCAGGACTGGATTCTAATCTTGATGATAAAGCCTATGCCTTACGGATAACTATCATTTCATTAAATGTTCACCTGGTCTGACAAGATAGAATGATAAATACATCCTTTAGGGAATTCCTTATCTGTCTCTATATGAAAAGGCAATCTCTGTCAATCTCTATGGGCATCAGCAATTAGCATAGCAATTTTCACTGAAAATTAAGTTGTCATTACTGCAACAGAAATGTAAAGGGGTACAGCTGCTGGTGTTTTTTCCTTTCCCTGATAGCAAAAATAAACAGTAAATACTACAGACATATATAGTAGTTGTATAAAGTCATTATCAAAAGAATTTGGGACATTTTCTTTCGTTTGCTAGGTATGTATGTATGTGCGTATGTGTGTGTGTGTGAAGAGAAAGAGAAATATAACTGAACAAGACTGCATGAAATAACATGCCAGCACTCAAGATCACATATTAGATTTTTGACGCATAGGTGAACCATGAATGCAACCTGGGATTTAAGGTGGTCTTTGGCATAAGATTCTTCTCAGTAATAAGGAAGCAACAATAGCTGGCTAACATTTATACCGAAAGTTTGAGAAACATTTTACACATTAACACACTTGATCCTCATCATAATCCTAAGAGATAAGTATGATAATTTTCTTCATTTTACAGATAAGGGAAATAAGGCTGAAAGAGTTTAAGTGATTTGCCCAGAGTCATACAGGTATCTCAGGTAGGATTTAAAATTAGGTCTCTCCTGACTTTAAATTCAATGCTCTATCTACTCTGCTTTCTCACAAGTGTGGAGTTAGTAAGAACTTGGCAGAGAAGAATTGTTTTTCTGGTTTAAAAAAGCATCATGTGGTTCTAGGCCATCTACAAGGAAAGGTCACTGGAAGGAGAGAGACATTACTAAGAAGATGACATGTAGAGGAGCTGGTGCCTCAAGCATATTCCTATTTTCAGCACACTTCACAGAGAGTTTCATATGAACTGAGAAGTATTTTGTTCCCAGTAGGAGTATTCATTTTCATTCTGTGCATCGTCTGGTATATTTTAATTTAAACAATTCCTTTGTTTTGTTGTCTGCTTGTGTAATGGGTTTATCAGCGATTCAATATCTGTCAAGGTCCTTGTATAACTAACTAACATCGGATAAGAAAGGAGACAAATCTTCAGATATTACATGGGCCATTCCTTGCCTATTTAGGGGTAGTGACCTGAAAAACTAGTTTGCTCTCAAAAATTATTTTCCCTAGATTAACAAGAATTTTTTGAGGTGGCAGGTATATATAATTCTAGTTTGGTATCCCCTATCTGAGGAAACTAGAGAGTGCCAGCAGCCTTAAGGCACCATTGTCACATTCTCTTCCTGGCAGGAATCTGGTTGTTGACATTCCAAAGATATCT
Organism: Bettongia penicillata ogilbyi; assembly: GCA_023548195.1. Classification (NCBI taxonomy): domain Eukaryota; kingdom Metazoa; phylum Chordata; class Mammalia; order Diprotodontia; family Potoroidae; genus Bettongia; species Bettongia penicillata. The sequence continues at coordinate 731,928 of JAJHZJ010000379.1, read as the reverse complement.
AGTCAAATCTCTCTTTGAGCCACATTTAGACAAACACATGGACATATAGGGCAGCTAGGTGACATAGTGGATAGAGTGCTGGACCTGCAGTCAATAAGACCTGAGTTCAGATCTATCCTCAGACACTTAATAGCTGTATAACCCTGTTATAGTCAAGTCACTTAACCCTGTTTGCCTCAGCTTCCTCATCCGTAAAATGAACTGGAGAAGTAAATGACAAACCACTTTAGTATCTTTGCCAAGAAAACCCTGAATGGAGTCATGAAGAGTAGGACGTGATGGAAAACAACTGAGCAATAATAATAATAGAAATGTCAACGTACATAAGCAACTCAAATACACATACACACATCTCAAACAAGGATCCAACAATTCAATGAGTATTTAACATCAGCTCTGCTTGGTCTCCATTCCATCATCATCTACATCATGAAAACATCACCCAAGATAAACGTCATCAGAATACTCACTGTCCTGGAGATAGTTTCAGCTTTGTTACTCACCCCTCTTCTCAACTCTCAGTTGCTTCTGCCTCTCTGATTGGAGGTCTGGAAGGCAGGGTAAAACATGCCAACCATAGCCCCTCTTCAGAGAAGGGCTCAAAACTCTAGCCATCTCCTTATTTTTTATCACTGTTGTGCTTGAGGTCAAATCCACCATCATGTTCATCATTCCCTGTTTGCTCAATAGCCTCTGTAATTCATTGTTATCCCCCACCCCATTAGCTTCCTTTAATGCTTTGTTTTCCCTGTTAGACTGTAAGCATCTTAAGGGCAGGGAATATCTTTCTTTTTTTCCTTATTTATATTCTTAGCACTTAGCATTGTACCTGAGCACATAATAGACAATAATTGTTCATCATATTGTATCATAACTATATTCAAGTGCCAATGGAGCTGCAAAAGTAAATAAGATGGCACAAGGAAATTCTGAGGAAGTAAATTATACATATTTTTATATGTCAAAAGATCTGTAATTTCACTAGTGTGGACACTTCTTCCACTCATGCAGATCACAAACCTGCCAGGCTTTCGGGGACAGTTTTCATGTGTTGTTGTCACCAAAAAATGCTTACTGACTCATTGACTAGAGAATAGACTTCTGGCAATGTGCTTTTCATAAAAGATAGCCTAAGTCCTTGGACAAAACACAAAAGACATGCAATCTCTTCTGTCTCTTCCACAGTGGTATAGAACAGTGAACCTAAAGTCAGGAGGATTTGAGTTCAGATGTCGCCTCTGACACTAGCTCTGTAACTCTGGGTAAACCATTTGCCCAAATTCCTTAACTGTAAAATAGGAATAATAATAACACCTACCTTGCAGAGTTATTGTGAGTATTCATATTCATTAAAAAAAAATCATGTCAAAGGACTTAGGACAGTGCCTGGCATATAGTAGCTAACTTTTTAGGTTTACTTCCCTTCCCTTCACATCTCTATCTTAATCACAACTATGTAGATGAATTCCAGATGTATATATTTAACTGTAATCCCTATTCTGAGCATACTCAAAAGCATTGCAAACTCAACATGTCCAAAAATAACCTCTTTTGCCCCTTTATTCACCTCTTTTTGAACTTCTCTCTTTTACCAATAAGCACTATTATTCCTCCAGCATCCTCAGATGGCAGCTTAGATATTATTCTCATTCCATAAATGTAGTGAGTTGCCATATCTTGTCATTTCTACCACCACAGTATCTCTCAACTCAGTCACTTCTCACTACTCATGTGGATACCTTAGTTCAGTTCCTGGTCACCTCTACCCTGGTGTACTGTAATGTACTCCTCATTGGTTTCCCTAGGACTAGGGGAGAGGTAGGTAGATAGAATGCTGATCTTGGAGTAAGGAAGACATGAATTCAAATCCAGCCTCAGATACTTCCTACTTGTATGACCTTCAGCAAGTCACTTAGCCTCTCTCTTCCTCAGCTTCCTTAACTGCTAAATAATAGTAATAATAATAATAAATAATAGCAACAAACAATGCTGCTACTGCTGATGATAATGCTATTACCTACCTTCCAGGGTAATTGTGAGGACAAAGTGAGATAATATTTGTTAAGGGCTTAATAAGTTATTTTCTCCTTTTCCCATCCTTAGTCTTAGTTTTCTTCAAAGTTCAGGTCAAATATTCTCTATTATGGGAGATCTTTCCTGATTTCCCTCAGTTTTAAGCTCCTTTCCACTTTCCCAGTCACCTTGAATATGTGTGTATACTATCGTCTTTGATAAATTATAAACTCCTTGAGGGCAGGAATTATTAGATAGATAGAGAGATATAATAGTCTTTGTTATCACCAGTATATTGCACAATATTTGGCATATATATATAACCCTTAATAGATGCATATTGAGTGATTGATTTATTCATGTCCTAAATTGCACAGATGATGAAACTGAAGTCCAATAAGATGAATGAATCAGAAAAGTATCAGTGTAAATCATGGAATAATGATTATTCACTGGAGAAGCAGAATTTGGTTTAAAATGACTTTTCAAGAGCCAGTCCATCACATAAGTTAAGATATTACTGCCTGTGGTCTATTTTAAAACATGTAATTCATAGAACATTAAAGTTGGAAAGATTCTGAGAGATCATCAAGTTTAATATTTACCTGCTTACAAATTCCCTCTTCTATTCCCTGTCGAAGGATCACCCATCCTGTGTTGAAGACCTTTCATGTGGGCAACCTACCGTCTCTCCAAGCAGTCTGATTTAATTGGGCAGCTCTAATCGATGTGTAATTGTAAGTTATTCATAATTATTGTTAGGTAGATAAATAGAAAGATAGATGTCTCCTATGAGCATTGATGATTCTGACATCCCTTCTTCAGTTTCATAGAACATGGCAGAATGTGTTGGAATGAGTATTTTGGGAGAACATTTGTGTCTCAGGAATGAGGGGTTTTTTTTGTTGTTTGTTTTTTGTTTTGTTTTTTTTTTTTTACGTTGATGGAACTCAGGTTGGCTGATGGAGTTCAAAGGAGTGTTTGGAGATGGAGTGGAGAAGGGACTTTAAATGTATGTGATTAGGGTGCTTTTAGGAAACTTTCAATTATTTCATACTTGACATTGCTATCTCAGTGTCTTATGAAAAGGAGTCTAAATGGCCATGTTCGAAGTCCAGAGTTATTGAAACAAAAATATTTATTGATGTACCACATTGCAACAACAACAAAATAAAAAAAAACAGTTTATATTTAAAGGATGCTTTAGAGTTGTAAAATACTTCATATGAATTATCCTATTAAGTCCTCATAAGAACCCTGTGAAGTTGATGGTGAAAGTGTTGTCACTGGAATTCAGAAAACTGAGGTTCTGAGGATTTGTGACTTTTCTAATGTTGCACAGTGAGCAAATAGAAAAGTGGGGACAAAAATTGTCCCATCACAGTATTCTTCCTATTAGCATGGGGAGTGGCAAACAGACACAGCTCCATTGTCTGCTATCGATTTTGGCTAGGCTATAAGTAAATTAATTGTGCAATGATCAACCAGTTAACAATGATTTATTAAGTACTTATATCCAACACTTTCCTAGGTTCTATGAAAGAGGAAAACGTGTCTGTGTGTCTTTGTATGCACATGTATATTTACACACATATATGTATATATACATGCAGATATACATATAGATATTGATGATATGATTGATAGATACTCATTTCAGCTTTAATGGTTTAAAATAGTACTAAGACTTTTGAAATACTTTGTGTATATATACACACATACATATATGCATACATACATATATGCATACATACACACATTATTTACATATACAAATATATTTACTTATATTGTATAAACACACATATATATAGATATGTGTGTGTGTCTATACATTCAGTCATTTTGTCAGTCATGTCTGACTCTTCGTGTCACCATTTGGGGTTTTCTTGGCAAAGATACTGGAGCGGTTGGCCATTTCCTTCTCCAGTACATTTTACAGATGAGAAAACTAAGGCAAACAGGGTTCAGTGACTTGCCCAGTGTCACCCAGCTGTTAAGTATCTGAGGTCAAATTATATTCAGGAAAACGGTTCTTCCTTACTCCAGGCTCAGCACTCTATCTACTCTATCACTTAGCTGAACATGCAAATACATGCACATATCTATACATATATGTATGTTTACATATGCACACACATATAATGACTATATAACTTCAAGGAACTTACAGTTAATTTGAGGATTTAGGTATATGAATCAATTAAAAAAGTATTCAGAAGCTACCGTAAATAACATGGCAAGACGTCATATTTCTTTCTATTACTTCCTGTTCCCTCCTTAGATACTTTTCTGTTCCCTCATATACTGACTTTGATTGCCCAGCTCCTACTAGGTACATGTTCAAAACTGAATGTAGAGTTCCCACTCTGTTCCTATTTCTAAGAAGACCAATCCAGAACCCCATTCTATTCCTATGCTTGGGTCTAAATAAGTGCTTCCCAACAGGCTTTGTCCTTGGTCCATCTGCCCTGACATTGTTCATGAAGATCAGTAGGGCTATACTATCTGTCTGTCATACCCAAAGTACCGCATGGTCTTTTTATCTATCATAAAGCTGAATCCTTCTTAATAGGATGCCTCCTCCAATTAGAATAGGAGCTCTTTGAGAACAGGAACTATCTCACTTCTCTATATCCTTAGTGCTTAGCTCAGTGCTTGCCATTTAGTAAGTGCTAAACAAATAATTTTCTATTGCATTTGAATCTAATCCATTCCATATTTCTATACTCACCTTAAGAATGACAGAAGTCAACATAAACTGGCTAGTCAGGAAAGGTATTTTGAGGAAAAGATTGGAATGTCTGGAAAGCACAGCCTCCTCATTTCTACTTCTTATATTCTCATTATCCTTCTACACTCAGTTCAGCAGCCAACTTCTCTGGGAAGCAATCTCTCATCACCTTAATTGTTTGTCTCTCTCCCACTTGAATTTATTATATAGTGCTTACATATGTACATGTTTTATATCATAATTAGAATGTGAACTTCTAGAGGGAAGCAATTGTTTTTTTAACTTTCTATCCCCACCATCTTGTACAATATCCGTAGCATAGTAAATTAAGACTTAAGAGGTGTTTGTGGAACTGGATATCTTAAAATTAATTGAGTTTAGTAGAAAGAAACTTCCCTGAGGGCAGAGTCTATTTCATTTTTGTCTTTGTACTCCCTCAATTCCTGGAACAGTACTTGCCACATAAGAAGTGAGCAATAAATATTTTTGAAGAAACTTCTGGTTAAGATGGTGTTTTGAATTATCATAGCCCAAGTCTCTCACACATACCATAGCAAACATATATACAAAAAGACACTAAAAGAGCAATGATCAAGACCACTAAAAAAGCGGGGGAGGTATTAAGCTCTTTTAGACACCACCAAGCTGCCCAAAGGAATGACTAGAAGCCATCAGACATTAAGAGAATGGTCACAATAGGGAATACAAAAGCCCATATAAACTATAATAAGCTACCTACATCCTGTGGAAGTATTCTAAATGGGAGACTTTTTATCCAGCAGGTGCCATGGAGAATCTGTCTCTCATGATTCCTCAGGGATGAAAGCCTGTGAGTGAAGAAGCACCAGGGGGTTTATACTCAGCGTTTCTAATAGATACAGCAAAATACAGGCATTGGCCCTGGGGACATAAAAGGAGAACAGGGTCACAACCCAACAAAGAATAGGGTGTCCCACTGACAAACACTCTGGTGGGGCAAGGAGTGCCTATAAACAGAGAGAGGGAACTTATAATTGGTATAATTTGAGAAGAGTTGGAGCATTATGGGAGTGGTTAGTTCACTTTGAGAAAATGTTGCACCACTTTGAGCAGCACTTTGGCCCTGTTTCTACGGTAAGTTGGGACTCAAAGGTGGGGAGGACATGGAGTAGGTAATGAGATGGTAAAGTCAATGGGAAAAAGGACAATTAAGGGGATGACATGATTTGGGAAATGACATTTTCTGTCTTGGGCACAGTTTACATTGGACATTGCTTTCCTTACTGGTTAATGTGTGTGTGTTCCTCCTTCGTCGCCAAAGAATATTATGCCATCAGAGAAATAATGATATGACTTGCACTTGACTTTGTTTTGAGTGAGGGAGGGCTGTGCACATCACCAGTTCCACTTCTCCTCCAGAGCCATCTGAATTCAGTGACCAGATATTCATCAGAATTACTGGAGATGACCCACAATGAGGCAATTGGACTTGTCAAATGACTTGTCCAAAGTCACACAGCTAGTGAGAGTCAAGTGTTTGAGGTGAGATTTGAACTCAGGTCTTCCTGACTCCTGCACTGGTGCTCTATCCACTGCACCACCTAGCTGCCAAGCATATAAACACATAGTTATAGAAAGAAATGCAAACTTCTTCCTACACTTGATCCTCTCTGGTCCTCTTACAATCTTGTTCACTTTTTCTTTGGGTTTCTTCCAGTTTCTCCACTGTGAAATGTGTTTTTTAAAGTTTACTATAATACTTCAGATATGGTCTGATAAGTATAGTGGGAAAATAAACTCCTTTCTTGTGGATATTATATGTAATATAGTGTAAGATTGTGCAAACATCTCATATGACATGAATGACATAGTGAGTTTGTGGCCCACTAGAACCTTCAGATCTTTTTCAAATAAAATTTCTAAGTATCTACATTCTTTATCTACTACTTAAGAAGTTTATTTTTTGAACCAATGGGTTATACCTTGCATTTGTACTTAGAATATGTCATTTATTTGCCCATTAATTTGCAGAAACTGATCCTGTCATTCTTCTCTAAAAGTAAATTTTGTTCTGGAATTAGTAAAACCATTTTACATGACACAATTTTTTTAAAAAAATCAGCTATCTGATTTAATATTTTCCCCCATTTTACAACTGATTATATCAGTAGTTTTGATAGAAATGACTCCATCTAGAATTGGAGAAGACTTCAAACCCCAACACTCCTTTTGAGTTTTACTAAATAAATCAAGCTTAAAGGCTCTGAAGTTCAAATGATTCACATTAAGTTCTGGATAAACATTTAAATTTTCAAATCATTTTTAACTCAAAATGAGCTCCTTCATTCTTGTGAGCCTCACCCATATTTAAATTTGAGAGCTATACTTTGGGACCTTAGCAGATCCTGAATTTAAAGTGTTCCAAAGTTTCATTTTTCTTCAGCTGCAAAAAGCCTGTGAAACAAATAAGCTTGCTAATTTTTTCTTTCTTCAAAATCATAGCAAGTGTTTGTTCTCAGCCTCTTTGTTTTTCCCCAAAGAATCCACCTGGTATCTGGAGACCTTTTATTCCAAGGGAGATGACTATTTGAAGGAGAGGGAGGATTTAGGAAACAAGGAGATAGGAATGGATGATAACTTCAGAGCTGTACATTTATTCAAGACTAGTTGACCTTAGTTTAAATCTAATATTTTTCTTTTCAAATGATTACATATTTTCCTACTTAATAATGACCATCACAGAAAAGCTGAGATACCTTTGAAGTTGAATTGATAAATTATCTCCAGACTTTGTAAAACTATCATAATCCAGCTGGCTCAGTGTATATTCAAATTCAATTTGGGACAATAAGAAAATTGCATCCATCTGTAGGCCTTGGTACTGGGCATACATGCGTGCGTGTGTGTGTGTGTGTGTGTGTGTGTGTGTATACTCATGGGTATAGATATTTGTGTTCCTGTATGTGCATGGACATGTGCCCAGGATAAAAAATAGAACCATAGATGACAAATACCCAACAGGAGGTTTCTATGATACAAGAGCTGTTCTGACTTGAAACTGCAAAGCTGGTCATTGCTATGTTCCCTGTACACTGCCAAAGGCGTATAGGATTTCTCAGTTGTGGAGGATATTATAGTATCCTACTATTCATTTGTAGGGAATGTGTGTGAAGACCACCAGCTCTTTTAGAATCTTGCCTGTTAAAATATTTTTCTTCTTTCTAACAAACTCAAGTCTCATCTCTTTCAAGAAGCCTTCTTGAAACTCCCAGGAAGAAAGAGTATCTCCTTTTTCTTATTTCTTATAATGTATTGTATGGACTCTTTTCTTGCTTTTATCAAATTTGACCTAAGTACTATACTTACTTGATTATATATCATATCTTCTCAATTTGACTGGGAGATTCTTGGGGATAGGAAGGAACAGTGTATCATTTCTTCAACTCTCTATCCCTGGTAGCTTGAACTGCATCTTGCACATACTGGTTACTTAATAAATATTTTTACAAATGAACAGAATAGTAGAAATGAACCCAAATGTTCACTTATTGAAATGGGCCTTTCTTTCTTATTGAAGTGGTCAATTTTCATAATTCTGCTGGAGCTTTCACTGGAGATTTTTTGTGGACTCACGAGTCTTGCTATGTTTTTGTTATTATCTCCTCAGTGGAGTCATATCTCTCTATTCACAAAATGGACACAATGAAATTACTGTCTATTTCTTATGGTAAAATACACAATTTGTCTTTTACCTCAGAGGGTTTTTTTCTTCTTCTCTTTTTCTTTCTCCTTTCTGGAGATTGAAAATTCACTCCAGGGGTAAACTGCAAGGAGTGCCAAACCCCAAATAACTTAGGGGTCATAATTCAGGAACCACTAGTTTAGTCTCATGTCTGCAAAGCCTAGAGCAGTAAAGAGCATCTGAGGTCTGATTCAGTTTAGGACAGGTTCCCTAGAGCAGCCAGTCCAGCAGGAATATTTCTGACCTCGATTGAGAGAACCCTTCAAAACAATTTTGCTTTGACCAACCTTATGTTGGAAACAAACAGTAATGCCAGTAAGAACTAGGATATTTCTCTTTCAACAATTATGCTTTCTTTTTTAATGGATGTGAACTTGTTTAATATGGGGTACTTTTTCTTGCATTAAAGAGAGTTCAGAGAGGTGGAGTAGTATATTAGAAAAAGATTCATTTGTGTAAGTCAGAAAGACCTGGCCTTAAATCCTGCTTTTAACATGTACTTATCTGATGATTAGTACATGATCTTCAGCAAATTCCCAGGGAGATGCTCAGTATCCCTGGGAGACTCAGGTTGTAAGTTACAGAGAAACTACTGACCTGCATGTATCAGTGGAAGGTTTTTCCCTAGTTTTTGTCCTGGAAATTCCAGAACCTTGTGAAATCAAAGTCCAGAACTGAAATCTCCTTCCTCCTCACCTCTGCCCAGTTGTAGTGGACAAGAGAATGGATTTAAACTCAGGGAATCTAGGTTTTCCCCGACTCTGCCTCTGGTTCTGTGTCATCTTGGCTACTCATCTAAGAGGTGAGGCTGGATCAAAGATTGGCAATCTGGTGTTGTGAACCCCTGAGTAGTCCATGGATAGATTTCAGGGGGTCCATGAACTTGGGTGGGGAAAAATATTTTCACCATCTAGATGAAAATTCACCATTTCCTTTAATTATGAAGGTAACCAACAAACTATTACGCTGAGAAGGGTTCCATGGGTTTAATCTGACTGCCAGAGTGGTCTATGACACAAAAAAAGGTTAAACATTCTTCAAGTAGGAAAAAAGATTGAGGATGTTTATCACAGTAAAGAAAAAACTTATGGCTTTATCAAATATTTGATAGGCTGCTATGTAGAAAAGGATTCAGACACACACTGCCTGTGGCTAGTGCATAAAATGAGAGACAAGGAAGAAAAATTATCAGAGACAGACTCTTTTCTCTATATGAAGAAATATTTCATAATAATTCAATTTGCTTCAAAGTAAACTAGTCTCTGAAGGTTATGAGACCTGTCATTGGAGGTTTGGAAAAAGAGACTGGATGAACACTTGTAGGGATGTTTATTCAGGTATAAATTTGACTAATGGCCTGTGTGGTTCCCCTCCAACCTGACCTTCTGTGATTCTGTGGTCTCTAAGGCCTTTTTTGTGTCTGAGAAGCATAGAATTTAGTCTACAAGTTTTTTATATAGGCAAGAGATATCAAGAAAGATTTTTCTTTTTTTAGTTTTTTTTTTAATTTTTGCTTCATATTTTATAAAAGAAAAATTGGGAATCTCCTTGTGGTATGGAGGTTTCATATTGAGTACTATGTATAGATAAAATGCTAAGCAGTCAGTTTTCCATTTTAATCCTCTAAAAATATCATCTAATACAAAGCAAGTGTTTGTTAATAAAAGGTTTCCCCTTGCCTCACTGCAATTCAGCCTGGGATGCCTTCAAGCCACTCCTTTGGAAGCCCTGCTCTTAATTTTCTGTTACTAGAACAGTTGAAGTCTAAATATAGTCTGATAACCAGGGTCTGGTGTGGTAATGACTTTCTATGCTCCCTTGCTGTCACAGCATATGGTGTCTAGTTGAGTGAAAAGGAAGTTGGGATGAATAACCCCAATCTCAACTCTGTGTGAATTTTGTGTACTGTATTTTGTCTATGTATAGAAACTAACTTATGTATGCTTAATTTTAGTATGGATACTTTTATATATAACTTTGAAGTGAGTAAGAGACTGATAGACATGAACTAGAACAATAGGATGGTGGACAAGTTGATACACTAACTAGGAATAAGGCTAGAAGGAAAGGAATTAGAAAGAAAATAAATAAATGGTAAAAATGATTTGGTAACTAACTGTGAGAGTGAGAAGGAACAATGAGGCTTTCCAGGATAATTTTCTTTGGCAGATCTCAACTTGTGATCATTCAGTCAACTGAAAGGTAGAGAATATATAAAATCCTGATGTGTTTACCTCCTTTTTTTATTATAAAAAAACTGACCCAGTTGAAAATGAAGTTTGCTATCCTACCAGCAAAAAAAAAAAAAAAAAAAAAAAGGAGATGATCATGACATCGTAGATCTAGACCTGGAGTAGTAGTAGGAGAGACAACCTCAGAGAACAATTATCAGTTTAACTCTTTCATTTTACCGAGGAAGAAAATGAAGTCCAGGGTGGTTGTCATTTGCCCAATGTCATAGCAGTGTAAAGTATTAGAAGAATTTGAGCCTGAGTTTTCTGACTGCATAAAACATTTTTACAACTACATTAATTTTTAATTTATTTTAATTTAATTAAATACTTTTAATTTTTAAAAATTCTTGACAGAGGAGGAGCCAAGATGGCAGAGTGGAAAGACTCATGTATGCCAGTTCTGGAACCCACAGCTCATAAATTTCCTGTAAAAAGAACTCCCCACAAATTCTGGAGCAGTGAAACCTGCACAGCAATGGAGGGGAGGAGATTTCCATTCCAGAGAGCCCTGGAAAGCCAGCACCAAAGGTCCATCACACAGCGGACGTGAAGCGAAGCCCCTGTGCTGCCTTGGCTGCACGACCCCAGAGGAGCAGATCCGAGCAGGCTTCAGGGACGGAGCCTCTGGCGGCCAGGAAGGTCCCTCCAAACACAGGCACTGCAGGTCAGTGAGAGAGACTTCTGGGCTGGCTGAGTGGGGAGCAGGTGTCTCCGTGGCTTGGGCCACCTCAGGAGGCAGCAGCAGAGGCAATGGCGGCTTGGGACTCCAGGAGCAGACAGGAGCTCAGGGACATTACTGAAGGATTGCGCATAAACCCACTGAGGGAACTGAGCCTGGGAGGTGGACCTACCCCCACCTGAGCACCAGAACTTAAGTTCAAATTGAACAGCAGCCCCACGCGCCACTGAACGCCCTGAGGCTGGGAAGCAGCATTTGAACCTCAGACCCCAAGCACTAGCTGGGTAGATCTAGGTGGGGGTGGAGAGGAATCTCAGAAGTCAAGTAACTGACTGGGAAAATGCCCAGAAAAGGGAAAAAAAATAAGACCATAGAAGGGTACTTTCTTGGAGAACAGATGTTTCTTCCTTTCATTTCTGATGACAAGGAACAATGCTTACCATCAGGGAAAGACATAGAAGTTAAGGCCTCTGTACCCGAAACATCTGAAATAGAAATCCAATAGGCTCAGGCCATTGAAGAGCTCAAAAAGGACTTTGAAAATCAAGTTAGATGGGTGGAGGAAAAACTGGGAAGAGAAATGAGAGAGATGCAAAAAAAGCATGAAAAAGGGGTCAATATTTTGGTAAAGGAGACCCCAAAAAATGCTGAAGAAAATAACACCTTGAAAAATAGGCTAACTCAATTGGCAAAAGAGGTTCAAAAAGCCAAGGAGTAGAAGAATGTTTTCAAAGGCAGAATTAGCCAAATGGAAAAAGAGGTTCAAAAGCTCACTGAAGAAAATAGTTGTCTCAAAATTAGAATGGAACAGATGGAGGCTAATGACTTTATGAGAAAACAAGAAATCACCAAACAAAAACAAAAGAATGAAAAAATGGAAGAGAATGTGAAATATCTCATGGGAAAAACAACTGACCTGGAAAATAGATCCAGGAGAGACAATTTAAAAATTATGGGACTACCTGAAAGTCATGATCAAAAAAAGAGGCTAGACATCATCTTTCCTGAAATTATCAAGGAAAACTACCCTGATATTCTAGACACAGAGGGTAAAATAAGTATTGAAGGAATCCGTCGATCACCACCTGAAAGAGATCCAAAAAGACAAACTCCTAGGAACATTGTGGCCAAATTCCAGAACTCCCAGCTCAAGGAGAAAATGTAGCAAGCAGCTAGAAAGAAACAATTCCAGTATTGTGGAAATACAATCAGGATAATACAACATCTAGCTGCTTCTACATTAAGGAATCAAAGGGCGTGGCATAGGATATTCCAGAAGTCAAAGGAACTAGGACTCAAACCAAGAATCACCTACCCAGCAAAACTGAGTATAATACTTCAGGGGAAAATATGGTCTTTCAATGAAACAGAGGACTTTCAAGCATTCTTGATGAAAAGACCAGAGCTGAAAAGATAATTTGACTTTCCAACACAAGAATGAGAAGAAGCATGGAAAAGTAGACAGCAAAGAGAAGTCATAAGGGAGTTACCAAAGGTGAACTGTTTACATTCCTACATGGAAAGACAATATTTGTAACTCTTAAAACTTTTCAGTATCTGGGTAGTTGGTGGGACTACAAACACACACACACAGGTACACATGTGCGCGCACACACATACACACATGCACACACACATACACACATGCACGCACATACAGAGATAGAGAGCACAGAGTGAATTGAATAGGATGGGACCATATCTTAAAAGAAATTAAGGTAAATGGTGAGAGAGAAATGTAGTGGGAGGAGAGAGGATGAAATGGAATGGGGTAAATTATCTCTCATTCAAGAGGCAAACAAGAGACTTTTTAGTGGAGGGAAAAAGAGGAGATCAGAGAAAAAAACATGAAGTTTACCCTCATCACATTCGACTAAAGGAAGGAATAAAATGTACACTTATTTTGGTATGAAAACCTATCTCACAATACACGAAAGTGAGGGAGAAGGAGATAAGCAGGGTGGGGGGCTGATGGAAGGGAGGACAATGGGAGGAGGGAGCAATTTGAAGTCAACACTCTTGGGGAGGGACAGGATCAAAAGACAGAATAGAATCATTGTGGGGAAGGACAGGATGGAGGGAAATACAGTCAGTCTTACACAACATGACTGTTATCGAAGTCATTTGCAAAATTACACAGGGAATGGGTGGGGAAGGATGGATGGGGAGAATTTGGAACTCAGAGTTTTAGGAACGACTGTTTAGTATTGTTCTTGCTACTAGGAAATAAGAAATACAGGTAATGGGGAAAGAAAGTCATCTGGCCCTACAGGACAAAAGAGAAGGTGGGGACAAGAGAAGGGAGGGATGATAGAAGAGAGGGCAGATTGGTGATAGGGAAAATTAGAATACTCGGTGTATTGGGGTCAGGGGAGGGGATAAAAGGGGAGAAAATTTGGAACCCAAAATTTTGTGAAAATCAATGTAAAAAGTTAAATAAATAAATTTATATTAAAAAAAAAAAAGAAAAAAATCCTTGACAGAAATATTCTGGGACTGAACAAGATTCCATAAGTATTTCATCTAGAGATAATGTTGCTCAAATTTATATTAAGCAAATTGAATATCAAGGGTAAAACACTAATATAGATATTTATATTCCTAGGCTATGTATCTGGAATGTCCTTGCAAAGGTACCTAGGTACAAAGTCAAAATCAAAGACAAAGTACCAACAAATACAAAAATATTCATGAAATGTATCAATTAACATATATCTATTAATACCTACTCTTTACCAGTCATTGGACTAGTTAGTGGAGACAAATAGAATGATAGTTTCCACACTCAAAGATCTTAAACTCTAAACAGGGGAAACAAGTACATTTTTTAGTATATATGTAAATAAATATAAAAATAATAAAGTAGTTAAAAGTCATTTGGGAGACAGAGTAGTAGAAGCTCAGAGGATCAGAAAATGCTTCAGGTAGAAAATAGGACTTGAACTGTCTTTAACAAAGAGGATTCTTTGCAACAGAAATGAGAAGAGAGTGCCTTCTAGTTATGGGAAGTGGTCAATGAACAATCATAGAGAGGGGAGATAGAATATATTTGTAAAGAACAAAGAGAAGGCGAATTTGACTGGATTGTTGAATAAATTGTGTTTGGGGCTGGGGAGGCAGATAATGTCCAGTGAAATTGGAAAGATGGGGTATAGCCAGGTTATGAAAGCTTTTAAAACTAAATAGAATTTATCTTTTATCCCAGAAGCAATAGGGAGCCCCTGAATTTTATTAGACAGGGAAATGACATTGATATTCACCCCCAAGTCCTACTTTTACAAACAAAAAGTGGGAGAAAAGAAAATCTTCTAATAAATAAGGATAGTCAAATAAGACAAACATACAAGCACTATATTTTTTAACATCTCACAGCTTTATCAGATGAAATTGCTACAAACATTTGCCCAGTTCCCTACTTCCCTTCTTTGCTTCTAATTGCAATGATTTTGTTTGTGCAAATGTTTTTTTTAAATTTATGTAAAGAAAATTGTTCATTTTGCTTTCTGTGATCATCTCTATCACTTACCTGCTTGTGAACTCTTTCCTGATCTGTAGTCTTAAAACATATTTTCCTTTATCCTCTTCTAATTTGGTTGCTGTGTGACCTTTTATAACTAGGTCAAATTGTAATCTTAATGTGGAGTATGATTTTAGGTGTTGATCTTAACCTATTTTTTTTGCCAGATTCTTTTTTAGTTTTCCCAGAAGTTTATATGAAATAATCAGTCTTTACTACAGTAGTTTTTTCTTTTGGTTAATCGAGTTATTTTCTGTAACACTGCAATATGTGTGTGTGTGTGTGTGTGTGTGTGTGTGTGTGTGCATGTATCAATCTACCTACTTTGAGTAAGCACTTCATGCCAGGATTATCACAATAGCCTGCTGGTGCATCTGCCTGACTCAATTCACTCCCCACTCCAATCCATCCTCCATTCAGCCATTAATATGATTTTCCTAAAGGGAAGGTTTGATCATGTCACAGCCCTTTCCCTGCTTTTAACTCAGTAAACTCCAGCGGCTGCCTATTCATTTTAGAATCAATACAGAATGTTCTATTTTGCCTTCAAAGTTCTTCAGAATCTAGCCCCCATCTACTTTCCTGGTGTTCTTTGAACTTAATCCCTATTACTTTTCATACATTGACACTAGCTTCTTGGTTGTTCCGTGACCTAGGCACTCTACCTCTATACTTCAGGCATTCTTTTTGGCTATCTTCATGTCTGGAATGCACTCCCTGCTCTGCTGTGAATACTGACCACTCTGGCTTTTTTAAAATCTCACTTAAAATCCCTTCTCTAGGAAGCCTTCCTTCCTCCTTTCTCCTCTTAATTCTAGTGCCTTTAATCATTTCCTACTTACCTTATATCTAGCTTGATTTGTATATGTTTGCATATTCTCTCCTTCATTAGATTGTAAATTTCTTGAAAGCATGAACTTTTTTTTTTTATACTTTTTGTGTTACTAGCACTTACCTCAGTGCCTGGCACAAACCAATCGTGCCTTCTCACCCTCTATGACTCTGGTTCATTGTCTTCTGTATACCTCAGACATTCATCAGCTATACCTTGGATAAGTCACTTAAATCTCATTCAGTTTCCTCATTTATAAAATGAGGATACTCATAGCCCTTAAATAATAAAATTACTGTGAGGATCAAATGAGATCGCGTCCATAAAATACCTTGAAATGTTACAGTACAACATACATTTTAGTTACAATTATTTTCATTATCTTTTAACAGAGTAAGAAACAACAGAAAACAGCTGAGCAAATAGAAAACTTAGCCCATTGTCTTATGAAGACTGAATATTCTTAGTGTATTTTAGGTTGAAACTGTAAGAAAATCAATTAACAGAGAATTATGGAAAAAAGACATTTAAAGATTTTTATAATAAACTCTTCACCACCAATGGCAGTGAAGCCACCACATTTGACTCAAATATAAGTTCCCAGTGTCCTGCATAATGAAGTAGAATTGATAACAAATAAAACAAATATAGAAAGAGAAGGTAGGCTATATGAAGTGTACACAATGAAGATCTGTGCTACATGTGACACAATTTTATAAGCTTTGAAAGATCAATCTCCAAAATTTTTGAGATGGAGGAGGGCACCACATTCTTGCCAAATATTCCCTAACTTATAATTTCCTCACTGTCCCCAATCAGTAACCCCTAACCTATATGTCCATATTGCAATTTATACAAAGTCTTTATGAAACTCATATGCACACATATTAGGGGTATCATGGTAAAGTTTCAAGAATGAAATAAGTAGCTTCTCACAGGTAGTAGAATGAAATAGGTAGATATTATTCTATAGCCTACTGAATCTTACCAGTCACACTATTGAATGAATGGTACAGACAACATCAGAACAGATTTGCTTTTATTTTTTTCTTATTTAAACAAAACATTTGATTTGGTAAAGCACAATACTGCATCAAAAACTCATTAATTTCCTTTTGTTTAGATTTCATGATGTGTTGTGATGGGACTGGCTCAAAGAATTCAGAGTCAGACCACCTCTAATCACAGTATTGACATTTTTTGAGATTGATGCCTCTTGTGAAGCAAGTTAAGTTCCAAGAGGAACTGCAACTTCAGAGAAAGCAAGACGAGATTTCATAGGGTAAAGATGCAATTACATAATAGAAATTTACATAGAATACAGGAATATGATTAATATTAAAAAGGCAGGAGGAGTTTGTTAAGAGATTAGGTAATGGAAGAGGGGACCCATCTATAATTTGATGGTTAAACATTCTGGCCATGCTACCCTCCAATTGGCTAGCTATTGTGGTCCTGTCTGATGAAGATAGATAGTTAGGTATTGTGAACCTGTCTTGGGCTAGATGAATGATGTGATTGTGATCAACTACAAGAAAACACTTGTTTCTGTGAGAATGAATCTGAGGGTCATGGCTGGGTAGAGGCAGTGGATGGGTTCCCACACCTGTTGTTTCTATGAAAACTATAAGTTTCAGGGACACAATTGTTATTCTAGTGAGCAGTGACACATACATGAAGAAGTTAGGACATTGGCGGGGGGTGGAAGCAGTAGGTAGGTACAGGGGGCCTGTACTGAAGTTAGACTATTGGGGTTGGGGGCAACTCTATTAGGGCTCCATCACTTTGGTAGTACTTGGCAGCTGAGGGCTACAAGCAAAAAAAGAGTGGTGCAGAGGTCAATTTAAGTCAATAAGTGAACACATTTTTTATATGTTTTCTGTGTACCAGCCACTGTACTAAATATAAGGGATACAAAAGCAAATAAGGGCTCTTATCAAACAGATATGTGACTAAACATAGGCTTTTTACATAGTAAGCACCAACCAGCTGCACAAAAATCCATATAGTATGAAAAGATGCACAGAATGGTTCCTGGCAAATTGCATGGAAGTCATGTGGAACAGTTATAGAAGATGAGAAGATACAGATGGCTTGGGATTTTCAGTGGTGGAGAACCCACATCACCAACATCAGAAAGTAGATTGGGTCTTTATTTCTCCCTTTGTGCTTGCTCATCTCCCTGGGATTCACTGTTTCTCTAGCTCTGGCTTTCTCCAGATATTTTCTTTCTCAGTGTGTTTCTCTAAACATACTTCTGTGTTGCCTTCTCTGTGTTTGCTTCTCTTACCTTCTCTCTGTCTCTGTCTCTGTCTCTGTCTCTGTCTCTCTCTTTCTCTCACAACTCTCTTTTCCCCTAATAATCTCTGATGTTCAAATGAAACAGTCAGTTAGTGATGCTTACTGAATGCAATTTTATCATTTCTGTTTTTCATTCTAAAATAAATATGTTCTTGCAATGATATAGAGAGAAGTGGAAATGGACTGGGTAAACCAAGCTGGGAAGGGAAATGCTTGACCTGGGTGAAATTTTTTCAAACTGAAGAAATTTGGGAAAATCCTAAAGAAATACTTTGAACTAATTCTCAGGTTTAATCTCATCATGGATAAACATTGATTGCCAGCACTCACTCTTGGAGCAGCTACTTGAAAAAGTGGACCTGTAGATAATTTGCACCCTTTGGACTGACATTACTATAGAAAATCCCTTTATTAATGAACAGAGAGGTTGAAAATCCCTAAGACCCTATCACCCAGCCTGGGATCAGGCACATACAAAATCATGTAATAATGACTACTGGGAAATGGTTTCATAAAGCTGTCTCACATTGCATATGGGTTTCCAGGGTTGTACATTTTTATTTCATCTTCATCTGTGGGCCTTAGACCACAATAGTGTATCTTTCAGAAACATGAATACAAAATATAGAGCCAAGTCTTCACTACATTACCCACAAGTCATTCAAGAGCATGATATTCATGGTTTCAATTTAGAGTTGATTGAGGGGAAGCTGACACTTTAAACATGTCAATGCCAATTTACTCCCCTAGGTGGTGCTGGGCTGGAATAGGAGACAATGTTCAACTAGCATCAAGAAATGCTGACTGCAAAAAGGATTGGATAGACATCATTAAGTATAAGAGCAAAGGTCAAGGAAGAGTTATAAATGCATTTCTTTAAGTGGAGAACTTACAGAAAGACAGTCTAAGGACTTAAGATGTTTTATTCCATGAAGAAACATGAGGTCCTTAAAAATCAGACCTGTCTTTTCCCACATCAATTGGTAATTGCTATTACAAACAGAATCAGTAGTATTGATTTTTTTAATATGTGCACATATTTATATGGTATTTTACATTTATTTATGAAATTCTTTAGTTATGTTACCTCATTCACAAAATCACAAAATCTAGAAGGTGGAAGAAGACCCCAGAGGCAGCCTAAACCTGCACAGGAAGCTTCTGTAAAACGTTTTAACAAGTGATCATCTGGGGAATCCATTATGTTTTGAGGAAATCTATTTCACTTTTGGATGGCTTCAACTGTTTTGAAGTTTCCTTTTATATTGAGTGGAAATTTACCTCTTTGTTAGTCTACCCTTTGCTCTAAGTTTGGCCTTCTGGCATCAAATAGAACAAATCTAATCCTCCCTTCACATGATGGTCTTTTGTATAAATGAAATGAAAACAGTTAACCCCCATGTCATCTCTCTTTAAGGAAAAATATTTCCAGGGTTTTGTTTTTGTTTTTGTTTTTTTAGCCTATGTTAGTGTGGTAAATTCCACTGTACTCTCATTATCCTTATTGACCCCATTGTCTAGTTTGTCAAAGTCCTTCCTTAAATGCATTGTTCAGAACAGAATGCAGTGACATGGATGTAATATGGTCAGATCTGAGTTCATCCGGGGCTAATGACTCCCTTGTTCTGCACAATATACCTCTCTACCACTAACCAGTTTAATGGATAGAGCACTGGATCCGTTTGGAGTCTAGCCTGGGAAAATTAGGATTCTTTCCTCCTTCCTTCCTTCCTTCCTTCCTCCCTTCCTTCCTTCCTTCCTTCCTCCCTTCCTTCCTTCCTTCCTTCCTTTCCTTCCTTCCTTCCTTCCTTCCTTCCTTCCTTCCTTCCTTCCTTCCTTCCTTCCTTCCTTCCTTCCTTTATGTGATTATCTATTATCTTTATCCATTCATCTGTCCAGATAACGAATCATTTGCTCAGGGTAATATCTATGGGTCATATTAGAATCTGATTGGCCTCCTCTGGTCATTATGACTTTGTACTTTATATAGCAATGTATTAGAGTCGGTAAAATCTGGCCAGAAATAATGACAGAGGGATTAAGCACATTTGAAATTTGTGTAACAAGATAGTTTTAATTACATTCATCATTCTAGTTTTACAAGTGTCAGAGGCTTGAATGACTAAGGGGAATAAATTTTTATCTCCATCTGCTGGTTTCAAACGTGTGAACTAGATGTTAAATCTCAAAATGTCTAATGATATCAGGCTCATAGACCGTGATTCAGGGAGATCAAACAGCAATATATATATATATATATATATATATATATATATATATATATATATATATATATATATATATATATTTATTTATTAAGCATCACATATTTCATTTTTTTAAGGACCCATGATTTCACTGGGGCTGGCACTGTGTCACTTATAGAAATCTGGATTTCTTCAGACTTCTTAGATGGTGTTTTAGTAGATATAATTAGTTAAAAACAATCATCTCTGGGGACCAGCATCCTGATTACCCACAGCTCAGAGTTCAGTTAACTGCTCCATGGATGACAGCATAAATCTTTGGGTCTATACTCAAAGCTTTTTCAATGCTTAGCCCAATGACTGGCATGTAAAAGGTGCCTAATGAATGTTTATTCTTCTGAATATATTAGATTGAATTTGGTATACCTTACCCCTGCCTACCTCCCTTAACCTTCAAGGTGAGTAGGATCACCTTCACATCCTCGTGATGTATCAGAATAGACTTTAGTAAAGAAAAGTGCTACAAAAAAATCATATACCTATTTTTGGTGTCGTTTTTGCTTTGTACTTTCCCAAAATATAATGATAAATTTGATTTGATAGTATTTGTTCATTCATGGGCATGATTTGCTACTGTGTATTATTGAAATGTAATTGTATATCATTTATCAAATTGTAAGAAACACCAAAATATAAGGCATAGTTTACTGGATTCAATTTTTAATCTGCTTATAAAGAGTAACAAAACCCAAAACAAACAAACAACCAAAAAAAAAAAAAAAAAACTCCAACCAAACAATTCTGTAAGAGAATTATTTGATGACTTTGGTTGCATATCTCCCTAAGTAGAAAAAAATAGAGAAAACAATGTGATCACTTTCTCCATATACTTGAAAAGTTGGGGGAGGAGCCAAGATGGCTAGCTCCGAACCCACAGCCCATATATTACCTGTAAGGAGGAACTCCCGACAGGTTCTGGAGCAGTGGAAGCCACACAGCAGTGGAGTGGAGGAGATTTCTGTTATAGAGAGCCCTGAAAGACTGATGCCAGCGGTCCATCATACACCGGACCCAGAGCAGAGCCCGGAGAGGAGCAGATCTGAGCAGGCTTCAGGGATGGAATATCTGGTGGCCGCAAGGGTCCCTCAACCCACAGGCACTATAGGTCAGTGAGAGAGACTTCTGGGCTAGCTGAGAGGGGAGTGGGGTGTCTCCATAACACAGGCCACCTTGGGAGACAGTGGCACAGGCAGGGGCAGACAGGGGCTCCTGGAACAGGTGGGATCTTGGGGCCATTGTGGATGGTCTCCACATAAACTCCTGAGGGAACTGAGGCCTGTGAGGCAGCGCTGCCCCCATCTGAGAACCTGAACTTAATCCCACTGAATAGCAGCCCAACCTGCTGAAAGCCCTGAGGCTGGGGAGCAGCATTTGAATCTCAGGCACCAAGGACTAGCTGGGTGGATCTGGAGAGAGGCAGGGGTGAAGGAGAATCTCAGAAGTCAAGTAACTGGCTGGGAAAATGCCCAGAAAAGGGAAAAAAAAATAAGACCACAGAAGATTACTTTCTTGGTGAACAGATATTTCCTCTTTTCCTTTCTGATGAAGAAGAACAATGCCTACCATCAGGGAAAGACATAGAAGTCAAGGCCTCTGTATCCCAAACATTCGAAATAGATATCCAATGGGCTCAGGCCATGGAAGAGCTCAAAAAGGATTTTGAAAATAAAGTTAGACAGGTGGAGGAAAAACTGGGAAGAGAAATGAGAGAGATGCAAGAAAAGCATGAAAAATGGGTCAATACCTTGCTAAAGGAGACCCAAAAATGCTGAAGAAAATAAGACCTTGAAAAATAGGCTAACACAACTGGCAAAAAAGGTTCAAAAAGCCAATGAGGAGAAGGAAGCTTTAAAAAGCAGAATTAGTAAAATGGAAAAAGAGGTTCAAAAGCTCACTGAAGAAAAGAGTTCTCTCAAAATTAGAATGGAACAGATGGAGGCTAATGACTTTCTGAGAAACCAAGAAATCATCAAACAAAACCAAAAGAATGAAAAAATGGAAGAGAATGTGAAATATCCCATTGGAAAAACAACTGACCTGGAAAATAGGTCCAGGAGAGACAATTAAAAAATTATGGGAATACCTGAAAGTCATGATCAAAAAAGAGCCTAGACATCATCTTTCCTGAAATTATCAAGGAAAACTGCCCTGAGATTCTAGACACAGAGGGCAAAATAAGTATTGAAGGAATCCGTCGATCACCGCCTGAAAGAGATCCAAAAAGACAAACTCCTAGGAACATTGTGGCCAAATTCCAGAATTCCCAGGTCAAGGAGAAAATATAGCAAGCAGCTAGAAAGAAACAATTCCAGTATTGTGGAAATACAATCAGGATAACTCAAGATCTAGCAGCTTCTACATTAAGGGATCGAAGGGCGTGGAATAAGGTATTCCAGAAGTCAAAGGAACTAGGACTGAAACCAAGAATCACCTACCCAGCAAAACTGAGTATAATACTGCAGGGGAAAAACTGGTCTTTCAATGAAACAGAGGACTTTCAAGCATTCTTGATGAAAAGACCAGAGCTGAAAAAAAAATTTGACTTTCAAACACAAGAATGAGAAGAAGCATGAAAAAGTAAACAGCAAAGAGAAGTCATAAGGGACTTACCAAAGTTGAACTCTTTACATTTCTACATGGAAAGACAATATTTGGAACTCTTGAAACTTTTCAGTATCACGGTAATTGGTGGGATTACAGACACACACACACACACACACAAACACACACACACATGTAC
Source organism: Bettongia penicillata ogilbyi (assembly GCA_023548195.1). Classification (NCBI taxonomy): domain Eukaryota; kingdom Metazoa; phylum Chordata; class Mammalia; order Diprotodontia; family Potoroidae; genus Bettongia; species Bettongia penicillata. Next base: position 708,890 of record JAJHZJ010000379.1, on the reverse strand, counting down.
ACACATGCATGCACACACAGAGACAGAGCACAGAGTGAATTGAATAGGATGGAATCATATCTTAAAAAAATGAAGCGGTGAGAGAAATGTAGTGGGAGGAGAGAGGGAGAAATGGAATGGGGCAAGTTATCTCTCATAGAAGAGGCAGGCAGGAGACTTTTTAGTGGAGGGAAAAAGAGGAGAGCTGACAGAAAAACATGAAGTTTAATCTCATCACATTCGACTAAAGGAAGGAATAAAATGCATACTCATTTTGGTATGAAAACCTATCTTACAATACAGGAAAGTGGGGGAGAAGGGGAATAGCAGGGTGGCAGGGATAATGGAAGGGAGGGCAATGGGAGGAGGGAGCACTCTTGGGGAGGGACTGGATCAGAAGAGAGAATACAAGCAATGGGGGGCAGGATAGGATGGAGGGGAATATAGTTACACAACATGACTATTATGGAAGTCATTCGCAAAAGTACACAGATATTGCCTATACAGAATTGCCTGCCTTTCCAAAGGGAATGGGTGGGGAAGGAGGGATGGGGAGAAGTTGGAACTCAAAGTTCTAGGAACAACTGTTTAGTATTGTTCTTGCTACTAGGAAATAAGAAATACAGGTAATAGAGAATAGAAAGTTATCTGGCCCTACAGGACAAAAGAGAAGATGGGGACAAGGGAAAGGAAGGGTGATAGAAGAGAGGGCAGATTAGTGATAGGGGCAATTAGAACTCTTGGTGTTTTTGAGTGGAGGGAGGGGACAAGTGGGGAGAAAATTTGGAACCCAAAATTTTGTAAAAATGAATGTAAAAAGTTAAATAAATAAATAAATTTTAAAATAAAGAAAAAAAGAAAAGTTGTCCTGTAGAAGAGAGAAATGATTTGTTCTGCTTGTCTTATTAAAAGGTCTTATTAAAAGCAATGGGTATAAACTATAGTGTGGTATACTTTGACTCAATATAAAGACAATTTTTCTAAAAGTTATGGTATTCAATCTATTATGTTCTGCCTCATGCATCAATGAATTCCCAATCAATAAAAGCTTTTAGGTAGATGCTCCTTGGGTGTTTTGTTGAGGAAATTGAAGGTTATTTTTAGATATCAGTTGGACTAGCCCTATAATGCTAATGAGAGTTAAAGATCTTCCCAACCCATTAATGGGCCTTCACATTAAAGGAAGTTGACTTAGGAGAGGTCCACCACACTTTTTGTTAATTTTCTGATGAGTCACTGGTTCTCCAGGGTTGTGATGCCCTCTGGCTCTGAAAAGTATACAAATACTCTTATGTGAGGTTTTACTTTGGGGGCTTACTCATTGGAAGTGTTTGGCCAAATGAGACTCTGGGCATCTGCTAAGGACCTCTCACTGACTCTCACCTGCTTTGGAAGCCCAGATGTTGGTGCTTTATGGTAGCTATGTATGTATTGTTTGTGGTCAGACAGTTGGAAGCCCTGTCTCTTGATCTTTATTTCTCTGTATTTTTCTCTGATGCTCAGGGTGCTGAACTTTTTCCAATAAACTAAATGAATGATGTGCTTTATTAAAGTGACTGTTGATCCCTCAAAAGTTGCTTTCCTTTTAGAAAAGTAGATCTAAAGAACCTGTACAACAGGCCTCCAGTGTATGTCAGGGTCCTTGCCCATACAGTCCCATATTCATAGAACATGAGAGCTGAAAGGGGACCTTAGTAGTCATCTATTCTAATTTGTACATAGAAGGAATCATCACTACAACATGTTTTTTGTTGTTGCCTTTCAATTTTATCTGACTCTTTGTAATTCCATTTTGGTTTTTCTTGGCAAGAGTAATGGAATAGTTTGTTATTTCCTTCTTCAGTTCATTTTGCAGGTGAGAAAACTGAGGCAAACAGGATTATACAACTTGCTCAAGATCACAGCTAGTTAGTATCTGAGGCCAGATTTCACTGTGGAAAAGGAGTCTTGTGGATTCCAACCCTAGTTATCTATCCATTGAGCCACTTAGCAGCTGATCACTCTAACATTTCTAACTTCTACTTGAAGATCTCCAATGGGGGGATCCCATCGTCTTTCTATGCACCTAATTCTACTTGGGAAAGATAAGTCTTGGACATTATTTTCCCAGATATTAAGACAAAAAATGGACTCTTCGTAACTTCCACCCATTGCATCTTTCATCTTTTTTGGGTCAGAGAGAACAAAACCTCTCCCTATGATAGTACTCTAAACACTTGAAGGTGATTATAATCAACTTCCTTATTCTCTCTGAATTTTTCCTTTTCCTAGATAAACATGCTCACTTCTTTCAACTAATCCCAACACATGATACTATTTGATATCCTCTGGACACTTTCTAGTTTATTAACTTTCTCCTTAAGCCCAGAACTAAACACTGTACTTCAAAACTGGTCAGGCTAGCACAGATGATTTCTGATGTACCTCCCAATTCTGTGATTTTGTTAGTGCTTTGGAATTGGATACACTGACATACTTCTGGAGCAATGAGGGGGTGAACACTGGGGCTTCACTTGGCTCCTGACTAATGATCAAATTGAAGGAGCCTTTGAAATACGTAGCACAGGCCATCTTAGTGCAATGGCCATCTTAGTGCAATGGATTGATTTATTTATTTGTGTGTTTGTTTCCTTATCTGTTTATTTTCTCTCCAACATTTTACAATTTCAGAGGGATATGATTTTTTGTTGTTGTTGTTATTGTTGAAAGACAGTCCCATTAACTATAATTAAGAGCTTCAAATTGTTTTGTTCCCTCCCTTTAAGTGCTGCTGAAGTTTCTCCTTTAAAACAAAACAAAATAAAACCACCAAGCTTTCTGTTGATCCTTTGAGGTCCTATTTTTCTTTTGCAAACTACTTCCTATTACTCTGTCCCATACATTAGTAATATTTTCATCATCTATTCTTGAATTGAAGCAATTAATCTCTAGTCTGAATATTCAAAATGCTGAGACTTCTTACTGATTTCCCTCAATCTCCTATACTCTTCAGAATCATTATTTCTTATGTGTCATATCCCTCCCCTGACTAGAGTATTCCTTCCATGAAAGCAGGTACTATGTCTAATCTAAACATCATATTTTCCTCAGTTCTTATCCCAATGTTTTTCAGTGTCCACTAGGAAAAAATGAATAAATCTATATCTGTACCTTGTATATATAGTGTTTAACCTTGAATAGAGCAAAGAATAAGAGGTCAGAATATTAGATAATAAGTTCTAGCTCTGCCACTCATTAGCTGTATGGTTATAGAAATATCTTTTAACTTATTTGAACATCAATTTCTTCATCTGGAAAATGAGTATGATGATAATCATATTAATTTTGCATAGATAGTATGGTTCAGTCATTTTTCAATTGTGTCCAGTTCTTTGTGACCCCATTTGGGGTTTTCTTGACAGAGTTGCTGGAGTGGTTTGCCATTTTCTTCTCTAGATCACTTTACAGATAAAGAACTGATGACTTTCCCAGGGTCACATGGATAGCATCCAAAGCTAGATTTGAACTCACAAAAATGAGGTTTCCTGACTTCAGTTTGAACACTCTTTGTACTGTGGTACTTAGCTTCCCTGTGTAGTCATATAAGTTACTAATGACTTTTGATCAGGGGTTCTAACCTGTGAGATCTGTTTATCAAGAAAGTAATTTTGGCAGCTCTGTGAAGGATATTTTGGAATGACTAGAAACTAGAGTCCAGCAAAGGTAGGCTAGTTTCTAGGGATACAAGGACAAAATAATGAACAATCACTAATCTCAAGGAGGTTATAGGCTATCATTGTGGAGACAACAGATACATATGTAAATCTTTACAGAATAAATATATGCAAAATTCATGAAAACTAAATGCAATGGAGTTAAGGAGGGAGACCATCAACAGATATTGGAACAGAAAAAATATTCATTTTTATAAATAGTCATGAATGAAGGGAGGAATTATATGTGACAAAAATGAAGATGGAATGCATTCCAGGTATGGTTAATACTGAGTACAAAGGCAGGGAATGGGAAATGGAATGTCATATGTGAGTTACAGAGGGAAAAATAAGTTTCCAAGGATATAAGAAGATGAGTAGTACATAGTGCAACTAAAATGGTAGGTAGAGGGGTTAAAAGTCTGACTTTTAAAACAGACTTTGGAAGAACAGACGTTTTTAGGTGAAGGCAATGAGCTTTATTTCAAATATGTGAAAAATCAGGAGAAAAGAATACACTATGACAAATAGAGGGAATAAATAAAAGTAATGTGAGAATTTGAGTTTATGATCAACTGTCATATGGTTAATTGAATGTGTTATTTCTTCCTTCTTTGTATATAGAGTAGAAAACAATTGTAAACATTTTTATGTGCTAAAGCCTGACTTTAAAAGGTAGATTGAGGAGATGGTATTTCATCCTGGAAGTAATAGGAAGTTCACTAAGTAACAGAGATACATAGTCAGATCTGTGCTTGTTTATGGTAAAATTTTTTGGCAGCTATGTGGAGGACATTGGAGAAGGGAGGAATCTGAGGGCAAAAAGACCAAGAGAAGGCCATTGCAATAGTTTAAATGAAATGTGGTAGAGACTTGGATTAAGACAGTGGCTTCATGAGAAAAAGAAGGGATCAGATACAGGAGCAGTTGTTGAGGTAACAATAGGAAGATTTGTGGGATGAGGAAGAGTGAAGTCAGTATGCTGAAATTATGAATCACAGAGAGTGAAAGAATGGTGGTGCTTTCAACAGAAATAAGGAATTTTGAAAGACAGGTAGGTGAAGACATTGAGCATTGTTTCAAATACATGAGAGAATGAGAAGAATTACATTATGGAAAATAAAAGGTATAAATAAGATAATAGTAATGAGTTAACATTTGAACTTATGACCATATTTTAATATGACTGTCATATGGTTAATTGAATGTGATTTTTTTCTGCTTTGTATTTAGAATAGAAAACAATTATAAAAATTTTATATACCTTTTTTATATTAAAAGCAAAATAATAGAAGTCAAGGAAGAGAAAATGCTTTCACTATTTTAGTTGTCTCTTTATACTAACTAAATCTATCTTTAGGGAAAATATACTGTTCAAAAATAAATTCTTGTCTACTTTTATGGCATTAGGTTCAACATTCTTAGAGGAGAAAGTATCAATAACATTATCCTTTTTCCAGTTTTTGTTTTGTCCAATAGTGAAAAATAAGCAAACAAATGGATACAAATATAGCAACAACTTGGTCAGAAATTAGGTGTCTTAGTTCTTGTATAACTAGGGCATTTTTTTCTATCAGGAGGTTTCTGTTGATTCTATCTCTTTATTTTTATTCTTTCTAAGTATTCAAAGTAATCATTTATTGATCTAAATTGCACTGTGTTCCACAACACCTCTTATAATAGCAACAATGTAGAAATATGAGATATTAATAACAAAATACATTTCTACCTCTCAGGTTTAAGAACTTACAAACCAATGTTTAATCTCTTTCCTAGAATTTTCTAGTTAGAGCTCATCTTTAGGAAAGAAATCTAATGATCTTATTATCGGATAATTGCTGTGTAAGAATGACTGTTGGATTGATGTTTTAAAAAATCTTTAGGTTTCCTCAAAATGTACAAATGTCAAGATCTACTCCAAGTACTAACTGGTCTACTAGCATATACTATTCTTTTTTTTTTTTTTCCACTGTACTGCTATAGTAGCTGTCTCCGATCTAGAATTTGATTAATCTGTCGTATATTCATACTTACGTGAAACATCAGATGTCTTTGTCTTGGTCATGAGTATCATTTTCCCAACCAGACTGTAATGAAGACTACAAACCAGACTGTATTATAATAGCTGTTGTGGAAGGATGAGGTAATGACAGTTAGTATCTGAATGGTGTGAGATAAGGACGCCTGGGAGATGGGGGAGCTCTGGACAAATAAGTACATGTTTTTGTTGAAGTATGAGGCAAAGTCCCTGGACAAAAGGGTTGGTGGAGGTGTTGTTGGATGCTTAATGAGATATGCAAAAGGTTTAGAATAGCCACTGTGAAAGGATAGCAAATAATTTGGAAAGAATTAGAATGCTTGCCTTGCTATAGTGAGAGCCCAGTTGAGATTAGAAAATAATTTCTTTTAGTGTACTCAATCAGATATTAAAAAAAAAAGAAATTTGTTGATTTCCTCTATCTCCATTTAGCAGTATATGGATAGGTACAAAGGAGGCAGATGATGTGGGTAATCCAGTGTTGAGGTCATGATTATGGATAGGAAAGAGAACCAAATGATTCAAGAGTAGAGGATGATATTAAGTTGGTTAATCAAGAGATCAAGATAGGGAAGATAAGAGGGTAAGTTTGCTTTAATGAAAACTAACTGAGGATTGATTAGAATGGACATAATGGTAAGAATGACAAAAGGGTTATGGTGTGTAAGCATAGGATAGGTAGAATGATAAAAGATTGTGATTAAAGGAATGTTGGAGTTTTGAATATGGATATGGAAGACTTATATGAGTAATAGCTATGTGAAAGATATGAGCATTTCTGTGGATAACTTAAGTGAAGTGAATGAATCAGAGTTGGAGAACTTGCATCCTGGAGGCCACATGTAGAATCATGTAGTACATTATCAATACATGTTGTTTCATTACTTAATTAGTAATTATTCACATTTTAAATGCATTTGAGGGCATGAAGGTAAAATGGTATTATGCCTTTCCCCTCTGCCTTCAACTGAAGTTTAGCCTCAAAGAAAATGTGCCCTGGATTCATGAGTGAATCATACTAACTTACCCATAGTGTTTTGTTTTTCTACTTTTTCTATTTTCTTCACATTTATTCCTTTTCTCTTCCACTTTTCATCTCTTAGAATCTCCAAATATTAGAGTCAGAAGGGATTTCATGCTCCATCTAATCTCACCTATACTTGAAAAGGAATTCTATCTCAACATAGTTACCAATAGTCAGTGAATTCTGTCCTGAGGACCTAGATTGATAGGAAGTCTAGTCCTTCCTCAGGCAACCATTTTTGCTTTTGGCCAGTTCAGATAGTTGTTTATATATTTTCCTTATAACATCCTTAAATCTATGTCTCCTGAACTTCAACCCATGTTCTTAGTTTACCTCTGGAACCAGTCATGATGACTAACTCCCTTTCTATAACATTGACCTTTGGTTTTTTGATGACAGCTATTATCTCACCCAACCTTTTGTCATCTACTCCAGGCTAAAAATCCACTTATCCTTCAACAAATACTCAGATGGTATAGTTTCTAGTATTATTTTCTCCAACTGGATCTTTTCAGGAAGAATGAAAATGAAGTCAAAATTGCAATCATCTCTCTATTACCTATGCATAGAAGAAGGAGCCTATGGATGGTTTAAATCACCATTCAGTTCTCAAGCAGCATATTTACTGCCCCCACCCTCTTGATAATATATACCAGGATTGTAGATTTAGAGTTGGAAGGGACCTTTGATGTTCATGATTCCAATCTTCTCATATTAGAGATGAGGAATTGTTGGCCCTAAGAAATTAAGTGACTTGTTCTAGGTAAAAAAAAACAAAAAACAAAACAACAACAACAACAAAAAAAACAAAACAGCAACCAAAAAAACAAAAAAAAAACAACAAAAAACTGGCAATATTTTGAGATAGTATTTGAACCCAGGACATCCAGTCTAATGCCACACCCATTACACTATTGTGCCCATCTGCTTGAAGCTCTACTGATTCTGATATTCTGATCTGTAGTTGTTGATTAGAGAAAGTTTAAGAATGGTTTGCAGATTCACTGTTGTTTAATGATTTGCACTGGGTTTCCTTGAGTCTACCCTCAAGCACAATACGGCTTGATAGTCAAGCATGAGCAAGTTCTTTGTCTTGGCATAGAAGTCTATATTAAATTCCATATTAATGTTTTGAGTCAGTAAATTCTCCTAAGTCACAGCATTTTGCCTCCTTTATAGTTATAGTCTAGAAGTTGCTGAGTATCCCTCTCTTTTTGACAAAGAGTTTATTTTTTGGATACACTAATAATGTTCTAGAGGGAGGGGAAGACCCGGGTTGTTGTTGAATTCTTGGAGCATCTGTGGCCATTTAGAATTTCAAAATATCTGATAGAAAACAAATAAAATAAATGCATTTACAATTTAGAAGCACACCCTGATATTCACAGAGAATGTTGTCCACAATCCAAAAGGGAATATAAAACAATAAATATGCAAACACATTAGCTTTGTTTGACAGAAACGCAATAGGAATGGAATGTCAAGAGGTGCAAGAGGTGGGCTAAAGAGTAAGTAGAACCTACAGTTCTGTCTCTATCCCAGCTCATTTACATCATTTGACTGCTTCCATTTGATTTCCTCTGGACCACTCCCTCCCTTTTTATTTTCCAGTTTAGCCCATATTCTTGCACACTTTCATGGCCTCTTGATCTTATACAACTTTTATCCTGCCCTCATTTTCACTCCCCCTACTCAAAGTCTCTGAATAACTTATTCTAGGTTATGTGGAAAGTCAGTAAAACAACTTGCAGAGAAACTCAGATCCCTGCTTTATCAACTAGACAATATTCTCTGATGTTAGATCATTAGTCGTTTCTCTATCTCTCTTTCCTCCTTGTTCCTTAGCCTTCTCTTAGGAGCCAAGAATTATTTTTTTCAGGTCTGTGGAATCAGGTTGAGAATTGCAAATACATTCACAGTGGTCATTGGGTCTGCCTTTCTACTTTGAAATGAATTATACTGATAGTACAACTCAAAATAAATTTGTCCCCTATGAGGGTAAATCATTAGTTATCTAGAGAGATTTGATGAAGTCTAAGGTCCCCCCACCCTCCTTTTCAGATCCTGATTTTATAATATGAAAACTTGTGGTTTCCTTAATATTAGAGGGTCTCAGTCATTAAAATTAGCTCTTGCCAATTTCACATACTGAAATCAATTCACAAAGACCAGTTTTCATCCACAAATCCAATAAATTCTAATTCAATTCAATTCAGCAAACATTTATTAAATGCCTACTACAGGGTGCCATGGTGGATAGTATGGTACTGAAGAAGTGATTCCAAAGTCTCATATCTGACAAACACTGGCTTGGTGACCCTGGGCAAATCATTTACACTCTCTCATATTCTCTCTCTCTCTCTCTCTCTCTCTCTCTCTCTCTCTCTCTCTCTCTCTCTCTCTCTCTCCCCCCCCCACACACACTCCTCTCATCTAAGCAATTCTTTTAATCTATGATTTTCAGGAAAGGCTCTACACTAATACATACATACACACACACACACACACATTTTTTTTTCTTTTTTCACCTAGGAGTTATCTATACCAATAAAATCCAAAATCTAATCCTTATCCCTGGTCCTATGAGAAGGCTATCATACTAGGTATTAAGTACACAAAGCCACAAATAAAGCAAAACTCGTCTTCAAGGAACTACATTCGACTAGAAATTTTACTTTGAGGCAGGGAAGACAAGTAAATCTGACAATTTATTATGTTGAAATAAGAAGTTTAAAACAGAAAACCAACTCAAAATTCTCACAGAGTCTGAATGATTCTGTAAATCAGTGACACTTGTATACTTTAGGATCTCCTTTTCTTTATCTTTAAAATGAATTAATATTCTCTGCTGGGCATTCATAAGAATTCTTGACATGAAATTTAATGCAATTGTTTGAAATAAAGAAATTAAACATATATGTAAAAGGTGACACCAGAGGAATAGTGGCTAAATAAATACATTGTAACATTTTATTTTTATAACCATTAAGAGTTCATTCCAAGTAAAGTCTCCATTTTGAAATATTTTCAAATCTTTTGAGATTTTAGTCTTAGGTAATAGCTTCAGGTGAATCTCAATAATGTAAATAAGCAAAGATGATTAATCTATGAAGAAACAGTTACTGATAAAGATCTTTTGCTCAACACATTCCTTGATTCTGAGACAGGATTTCTTCTTAGTGTCAACCATCAATTGTATCACAAGGGACACATTAATCACTTATGCTGCTGCCACATTGAATTACCCAAGCAGCCTAGTTATGAGCAAAAGAAAGAATGAAATGGAAAAGGGAAGATCAAGGACTCAACAGGCTATGCTGACCTCTATATTCCCTCATTCCCATCTCATCTTCTAAGAAGTAAAATCAACTACCCCAAGGCATTAATGACTCTTTCCTTAGCAAATATTTGCAACCTCTGCAAAATATATTAATGTTGCTTGCTTCTAAGGAGACAGATGTTCAAATTCCATACTATCACTATAAATGTCTCAGCTTTAGCGTGTAAAGACTGTTGCTCTTGCCTGATTCAGTGACCCTGTTCATTTAATAAAATAGATAATTTATAGGTAAAATATGAATAAATTATGTTAAAATAAAGCAAAGCTTTCATTTGTTAGTCTATTTGTTAGTCAAAAAATATTTAGTAAGTGGTTACTATGAGCTAGACATCATGCTAAACACTAGGGACAAAAAGAAAGGCAAAAAACAAAAATCCTTGCTTTCAAGGAGCTCACAGTCTAATGGGGGAGACAGCTTGCAAACAACTACAAACAAACAAGGTAAGGTTATAAATGGTTTTGCATGTCAAAAAGAGCATTTTATACGGGATCCTAGAGGTGATAGGGAACCATTATGATTTATTGATTAGGAGAGTGAAATGGGTCAGATTTTCACTTTAGGAAAATTATTTTGGTAGCCAAGAAGAGGATGGACTGGAGTGGGAAGATATATGTATAGTAGCCAGCAAACTGTCGCATTAATCCATGGGTAAGGACCTGAACTAGTGCGCTAGTAGTGTCAGATAAGAGAAAGGGTGTATGCAGATAAGCCATGACAACAAATAGGAAATAGGGTGTGTGAGAGAGAGAGGAGATGAGGATGATATTTAGGTTGTGAGCCTAGGAGATAGGGAGAATGGTGATACCGTTAACATTAATAGGGAAGTTTGGAAGAGGGGAGAGTTGTGGAGGGAGGGGTGAGAATGAATTGAATTTTTTACTTGATGAGTTTGAGATATCTATGGGAAATCCTGTTTGGGGTGTCAAATAAGTAGTGGGAAATGTGAGGATGGGGGTCAGCAGAAAGATTAGGGCTGGATAAATAGATTTGAGAATTACCAGCAAAGAAATAATTGAATCCATGAGATTGCCAAATAAAATAGTGTAGAGGAAGAAGAGAGCAGAAATCTTCCACTTGGTTGCAGATTCCTGCAGCTGTTATGAATTTCTCAGGGTGCAAGGTTTAGTGCAAAAGGATTCTTTGTCTAGTTTTTATAACATGGAGGAGAGAAAAATATGGCTGTCCATAGTCTCTTAAGCAATATCCACTGAATCAAAAGCTCTGAGATTTTAGAGGATCTTTTGCCCCATAGGACTGTGAACCTAGTTTTACTTTTCACTGTTAGAAATTAAAACAAACCTTTTCCTCTTGAATATCACCTGGGAAAATGTTGCACATTCATTTATCAAGAATGCTGGAGCTTTTGTTTTCATACTGCTAAAAAAAATGCCCTTTCCTAATCATTTCATAAAAATCACTAATGCACGTCATCCTTGTAAGTGAGGTTGTTGAGATAGTTCATTTTTTAAAAAGTCCTGAATTTTAACTCCTACTTGGATGTGGGAAGCCTAAAACCATTATTCGGTCAATCAGTCAGCCAAAAAAAATTTACTAAGCATTAACTATAAACTAGACAACGTGCTAAGTTCTGGGGAGACTAAGAAAGGTAAAAGACAGTCCTGGACTAATAGGAGAGACAATATGCAAGTAACATTTAACCAAAAAGATATGTAAAAGATAAACTGGGAACAATTTATAGAAGAAATATGCTAGAATAGATATTTATGGTAGGGAGGAAGAAAGGAAGGTATTCCAGTGCAGGGAAATGATGGCAAAGTCCAAAAAAGTGAAACCAAGTGGGCAAACTTAGAGGTGGGGATGAAGAGGACAGGATTCCATGCATGGGGAGCAACCAGGGAAAATACCCAGAGTTGAAAGATGGAATATTTTGTTTGTGGATCAGCAGGGAGATTGGTGTCATGGGAATGGCAGAATATATAAAGGGAGTATAAGTTGTAGAAATATTGGAAAAATAGTGGTGAAGAGCTTTGATATTTACCATATAATAATTGTAAATACATGGTAGAGAAATAGTCTGGACAGAAAATTTAGAGCAATAAGGAGAATTAAGAACTAAATGGGATTATGAAAGTTGTCTGATCAGATTGCTTCATTTTATAAATGACTGAGGCCCAGAAATGTGAAGGTTATTGTCAGAGATAGAGTGAGAATTCAAGTCTACTATTTCCCAAGCTAGGACTTTTATCATTGTTTCTTGCTAATTAAGTGATCTCTAAGATCTTGTCCAGTTCCAGCATGCTGTAATTGTTATGAACCTTGTGTTAGGAATCATTTAGTCTTTACGGATAAAATGTTAGGTTGACTTCCTTTTGTAGATCTTCTTGCTGGCTTCAGTTCTGTTTCTTTAGAATATCATGCTTCCTCTTTAAATTTGCCTAGGGATTTCCTTTGCCATGAGATGGCTTTATTTTTCACAGTGTCTGCTGATTTCTCTCTTAGAAATAACAGGAAATTTTCGAGTCTTGTATGCTGACCTCTATATTCCATTTTCCAAGAACAAAATCAGCTACCACAAGGCATTAGTGACCCATGAATCCTTTCTCTAACAAATATTTGCAAGCTCTGCAGAACATAATTAAATTTATTTGGTTCTAAGGAGATGGAAGTTCAAATTCCACACCATCAATGTAAATGCTGTCTCAAAAGACTGCAGACATTGAATCATAGGATCTGAATTCAAATCTTACTTCTGACACATGGTATTTATATATCCCTAGGTCATTAAGTAGTATATGACCTAGAGTCAGAAAGTTCTGAGTTCAAGTATGTTATCAGACAATTTAATGGCCTTGCTCAAGTCACTTAATTTCTGTTGGTCTCAATTTCCTTACCTTTTAAATGTGGATAATAATGGTACTTAATGAACTATTTCAATCATGAAAAATAGATTATCTTTTTAAACTACTTTCCTAACCTTGAAGTACCACATAAATGCTACTTTTATTATTATTGTTATATAAGCCCCTCTTCCACAGGCTTCAGTTTTCTCATCTAGCAAAAGGTGAGAATGAAATGATGACTTCTGAGATCCGTTTCCTGTTTAGTTCAAAGATTTGATGTCACAAGAAATAGAGTTTAGCATATTGGGTGAACTTTCCCTCCTCTCTGGATTTATGAGACGACATAGAAAAGAGTCACATAGAATGAAAGACAATGGATGAGTTTTGTTCTGCACCAATGGAGTGAATTATCTCTAATAGTGAAATGATATTAATGAAAAATCAAAATACCCAGTGATAACCTCCCCTCCAAGACGGATTTCTTTTAGCACAACTCTAGAGAAGTATGTATTTTAGAATTTCTTCAGGCCATTCTTCTTCCCCACAGTTCATCTCTCCTCACCCTTTAGCATCAAGAGTTTGTGTGATATAGTTGACTGGTCACTGAACTTGAAGTCAACAATACTGGGATTCAAATTTTACCCCAGGTATTCACTAATGAACTGATTCAACCATTCTGGAGAGTATTTGGAACTATGTCCAAAGGGCTATAAAAATATGCATATCTTTGACCCAACAATACCACTTCTAGAGCTATATCCCAATGAGATCATACAAATAGGGAAAGGATCTACATGTACAAAAATATTTATAGCAGTCTTTTTGTGGTGACCAAGAATTGGAAATTAAGGTGATGCCCATCAATTAGGGGATAGGTAAACAGGTTGTGGGATATAGTAATGGAATACTATGGTGCCATAAGAAATCTTGAAAAAGTGAACTTCAGAGAAATCTGGAAAGCCTTTTATGAACTGATGCTGAGTGAAATGAACAGAACCTGGAGAACATTGTAATTATTAACAGCCACAATGTGTGATGACTGACTTTGATAGACTTAATCTTTCTCTGCAATGGAAGAACCTAAAACAATGTCAAAGGACTCATGATGGAAAATGCCATCCACATCCAGAGAAAGAACTGTGGAGGCTGAATCAGAGTGAACCAAACTATTTTCTTTTTTCTTTTTTTCTTTCTTTCTCATGGTTCCTTCCATTTGTTCTAATTCAGCATGACTAATGTGAAAATACATTTAATAAGAATGTGTATATAGAGTCTATACAAATTATATGTATGCACATATATATCAGATTGTATGCTGTCTTGGGGAGGGGGTAAAATTTAAAACTAATAGAAGTGAATGTTCAAAACTAAAAATAGACTTAAAAACTCAAAAAAAGATCTTTACTAACTTAATGACTTTAGATATATTATTCCACCTTTCTTTATCTTTTTTCACCTATAAAATGAAAAGATTGGGCCTCTGAGCTTCTACAATTACTTCCAGTTCAAAATCTATTTCTTGACTTCTTGAAATCTTACCAATTATATGAGAATAGTTAGCATAGCTTTTTTTTAAATAAAAGGAATGGTATATATTGAATTAGACATTCGAATATTAATCTTGCCACTTAATGCCACTAGTAATAGGCAAGCTCATTAACCTCTTTGTTCTTCAGTTTCTTTATCTGTTAAATGGGGAGGGTTGGTCTATGTTCCTCCAAAAGTCCCTAAGAGCCCCAAATCTATCATCCTGTGACTTACCACTTCAAAACTCCTACATTGAAGAAATTTTTGTTTATAGTAGACAATTAGGAATTATCTTTTCTACCTTCCTCTGAGTTTTGTATGTATGCAACTTTGTATGCCACTTTATATATCATTTATAATTTTCACTTATTTAAAATTTATATTTTATACATCTTATACGCATATATATTAAGTTTATATTTTAGATATATTTTATGGTATTTTGTCTTGCATAGTAGGCAGAATAGTTTTCATATCTGTGTACATGTTGCAAAATATCTGAATTAGATTGCAAACTCCAAAAATGGAGAGACTGTGTCTTAATTACATTCTATCACCTAATAAAGAAATGTTTGTATGTAGTGCTATTAACCAATATCTATACTTCACAGAGTGGAATATACCTCTTCTTTATTTCTGGGCTAATGTTTGGTATTGATAAAATTATGTCACTAATGACATAGGCTAGATAATGAATACATGTAGTTAGATCTTTGGTCTTAAAGACTTCACATCAATCATCACCTATGTCAATATAAGTGTCTAAAAATAAAATAAGCTTCATCTAGAAGAGATTTCCTGTTTTTAAGTATACTTTGGTTTCTTTGGAGTGAATACACACACACACACAGACATACACTTTTTTCTTTTTTATCATATGTACCAGTTCTCTCTTCTACCATACATCCTGTTTACTACTCACTTTCTATTATAGTTCCATCTACCAAGCCACTTGCTCCTACCATACTAATGTATTCACTATCTTTCCTGTCCACTTTCTCAA
This sequence comes from Bettongia penicillata ogilbyi, assembly GCA_023548195.1. NCBI lineage: Eukaryota > Metazoa > Chordata > Mammalia > Diprotodontia > Potoroidae > Bettongia > Bettongia penicillata. Next base: position 693,485 of record JAJHZJ010000379.1, on the reverse strand, counting down.
CTTTACCTATATCTACTTCACTCAATGGATCCTGTAATGCATACTTTATAGATCTGAGTTTTTGAAGTTAATCTGCATGAAATGAATTCCTTTCTTTTAGGTACCTTGCCTGCAAATTCATGTAAATTGTCAGCAGGGTGGTTGGTTGTAACTGGTTTACTTCCTTCCCTTCTATTATAATGGTCTCATTGTTCATGATTGCTTAAATCTATAAGGGCAGAGAGGCCCTTTATTAAGACCAAATGCATGCTCTGAGAAAAAAGTGTAGAGTTCTCCTGCTTACAACCAATCAATCTGACAATTAATTAAAGAGCATTATTAAGCATCTACTCTATGCTATGCATTGTGCTAGTCTCTGGAGATGTTGAAATAACAAAGATTCCCTCTCCTCAAGGAATATATATTCTATGTTAATTTTTGAACATGTGTAGATGATGATGACAGATACAGACAGAGGATCAAAGAGACAGACAGACAGACAGATAGATAGATAGATAGATAGATAGATAGATAGATAGATAGATAGATAGATAGATAGACAGCATGTAAACATACTAAGACATACTATCTCATTGAATGCCCATAAAATATTGTAAGGTAGATGTGAGAAATATTATTATTCTCATTTTATAGTTTATGAAGCTGGAGCTCATGGAGATTAAGTGACTTGCCCCTAATTTCATAAGAATTCAGTTTTGAAGGCAAAGTTTGATATAAATTCAGCCTCTAATCCAACTTTAGCACAATTTGCCTCCATAATGACAATTCTCAAAGAATCACAAGGCATTTACTACACAATTTGGTACCTTACACACAATAGACATTTTAGATAGATTTGAAATGGAAAAGGGATAGATTATTAAACTCTAGGTAAGTCAATATAAGTTTTCACCTGAGGGTTACTGCTTCTCAACTTGTCTCCAAGGACCAAAAAGGGGAGATGGGACAGTGTAATGGTGCTTTAAATGGGAAGATCTTTCCCACTCATTAATAAACCCATGTGATTGCTTAAGTCACATAGTAGCCTATGTTACATGAGTTTGAGTCATATGAAGCCTGTAGTGGGAAGAGTCTGCTGAAAGGGTGGAACAGAAAGAGGCAAAGCTAGAGCAGAGCTGAGAGGAAATTAGTTATGAAAGCATTCAGACCTAGGAAGGGGGCAGGCAAACAGGCAGATGACTAGTGTGGGTAAAAGGGCTTGTTTGTGATTTTTTTTTAAGGGAGCCTGCTTGTAATTTATTGAATGAAGCTGGTTTGTGGAAAGTCTTGCAGGTGGAAGGTTTGGGGGAAGATGTTGTCCTTTGAATTGTTTTCAAGCATAGATTTTTGTTACTATGTTGGATTTGTTTTTCTAGTCTCTGAATAAATGTTTTGGTTTGGTCGTCCATGTGGGGAGTCCGTTGCATTTTACAATTCAGAATTTGCACCAGGTGTGAACAGCTGACATAGGTGCTGGGAATAATGAATTGGTGCCAGAGACAGGTGGAGCAGGAATTATCTCTGGTACTCAGTGGCATATTTTAATTCTTTTCCAACCCCTAATTAAACATTTTGCCAATATTTCATCAGATTTTGAGTTCAAAGTTGTTAAATGTAAAACAGAACATGCAACTGCCTAAGAGACATACATGACACAATTGAAGTTTACAGAAAGAAAATTTATCTAAATAATGAGAAATATTCAAAACCAAAATGCTTTGCCTTGCAAAGTACTGAGTTAGAAAAGGTCTTCATCCAGAAGCTGAGTGAGCAGCTGTCAGGGTCATTGAAGATGGGACTTATAATTTACCTATGAATGAGAGTCAGTGGCATTTGATTTACCTTCCAACTCTAATGGTCTATTATTTTACATATAAAGATAACTTTAAAATATGTTGTTTTTCATATAATTGAGTTTAATTCCCGTTTTCTTTTGTTCTCTGTAGGTGAGAATCACTGGTTAGGTTATTTTTTGGTGTCTGAGAATTATTCTTTTTTTGTAAGTTTTGTGTGGCCAGTGATGGTTCTCCAAGAGTTAATTAGATCCATGGCAAATAACAAACAATTGTATATCATACAAATACAAAATTGATAAAGACCAACACAAATCTGAGCATGTGTGTATGTGTGTGTGTGTGTGTGTGTGTGCATGAGAGAGGCAGGGGTGGGGGAAGAGAGAGAGAGAGAGAGTTACTAAGCTAAGGAATCAGGTAACAGAGGAAGAAAATATACCAAGGACATCATATTCGTATGATGGATGTTGATGAAACACTGAGATTATGTAATTGTAATGTAAATGGGAAAATCTTTCCCATTCATTGATAGACCCATGTGACTGGCTTGAATCCCATAGAAGCCTAAGTCACATGTGATGGGTGGAGCTTATTGAACAGGTGGAACAGGAAGGGTAGAGCACAACTAGCTAATCAGAGCTGGAAACGACAGAGGAAGGCAGACACAGCTAGGCTCCTGAGTGTGTTTGTGGGAATGTCTCAGCAGGGGGTGGGGAGGCTTGGGAATGGCTTTGCCCCCTGCAGTGATAACCTGTGTTGACTTCTTGATTGCTATGATGCATTTGGCTTTCTGGTTCTAGGATTTGGATTTATGGTATCTAAATAAATGTTTTTCTTCTCCCTTCTAGATGAAGAGTCTGTTATACTTTGCTGTTGAACTACATCATTATATTCATAGTCACCAGCAGTGCTGTGAACATTGCCTTGGTGATACAGATTATAGGTTCATAGGTATAGAATGAGAAAACAACACAGATGGTAACTAATCCATCCCTTCACTTTATAGAAGAGGAAATTGAAGGCCAGGCAACTGAACTGACTTGCCCAGGATCACAGAGTATCAGAAGCAGGACTTAAACCAAGATCTTAAGACTCCAGAACCTATGATTTATTTGCTTGTTTTTAATGCCTTTGTAACACATTACTTCTTCAGATAACAAGTAATAAGGAACCCAGATTAATAACTTCAATGTTGACAGTTTGCGCCCAAGTAATTAACATTTTCTTTATTTTTTAATGAGCATGCTGACTATAACCTTTTCCAGTTCTTCAAAAAGAAATTGGATTCTCAGTCCTAATGAGTATTTGCCTTATTCTGTGAGTGGACTTTTTTTTTTTACTCTATTTGGGTAAATGTTTCTTTACATATATACTTAAGTATACACTTACATATAAATAAAAATGTTGCAGGTTCTTTGAAAACAAAAGAATAGGTTTTCAGGCATATGACTATTCACCACTGGGATTTGAGTAAATTCCACTCATGTCTCTTTTGCAAGTGGTGTTAAGTCTTCATGTGAGGAAATTTTCTCCTCATTTCCCACAGTCAGGCTAAATTGAAAATCTAAGTCAGATTTCTTTCTGGATTTCCCCACTCATGCTGTTCTTAATAAATTCAGTTGTTATTTCTAGGCCAGTTGTTGTAATTATGTTTTCATTGGCGTTATTCATTATATTTCATCTCCAGATGGTCCACAATTGAGCTTTTTGGCTTTGCTCCTAATGCAAAACTATAGGAATATTACACCATCTTCTTTTAAAATCAAATCTCCATTGGTTTCTTATTTGTCAATGGATAGACTTTAAAAATCCTCCTCCTGGGGCACTTCATATCTCAATGATTTCATTATGGAATAGAACCCTGGGAGAGGTCTTGTTTTTCACTTTAGACTTAGCAGTGTTCTGGCAAAGCTCGGATACAGTGGATTAGATTCTGACATTTCTGCTTTTATATGGTCTGCTTTGGGGCTCATACTCCCCTCTGAAAATTCCAATGCATACAGAGTTTAAAGATAAGCTCAGGATCTACCTGCTTCAGCCAATGTGGACAAGAAAACAAGACTGTTTTTATAAAAGGAGAACGATGTGAAATACAAGGTTTTTAGATGATTATGTTTCAAACAAAAGGACAACTTCTACATTTTTTTAAAGTTAAAATTTGTTTGCTAAAACAACTGGCCACCAAATCTTTAAATCTTCCTTCTTCCATCCTCTTTTTCAGGGGATGTGATGCTATTATTTTTTTTTCTTTTGAGTCATAGAAATTTATTCAAAATCACTAAGGAAGTATCAGTGCTCTTTCTCTCTCTCTCTCTCTCTCTCTCTCTCTCTCTCTCTCTCTCTCTCTGTCACTTTCTTAACAACACCAGCAATAACCTCAAAAGACTTTCAGCAATAAATGTGGGATTATTTAGTGGAGAAAATAGACTGAAGAGAAAAGGGAGGAGTGGAGAGTGTTTGGATTACCACATATATAGAATATGAAAAAAGTTGGGTATTGTACAAGGCCAGTTTAATTTATCTTCTTTAGGACTTCAGTTCATCCCCTCTTCATAATTATACTAGGTTGATTTTCTTAGGTTCAGTATATATACTAAAAATTAAATCCCCTTGATAGTACAAAAACCCTTTTCTCCCATTCTTACCATATCTGTGTTTTACTCAATAATGGAAGGTCTGTCATTATGTGGAGACAAAGGCTTCTACCTAAAGCTTGAATTCTAGGCCAGGAAATGGTAAAGTTGTCAGTCAATAAAAGGATTCCACACTAACAAAAATTTTAAAAATTATGTTAAAAAGTTCAGATCACTTTGTGAGAAAATAAAGCATCTGAAAGGGCACTAAACAGTGTGAAATCCAAAGGAGGTGACATAATCACAAAGGAATTTACAAGGCAAAGTCAAGAACTGAAGAAGAAAAAGGCAGATCAAGCTAAGTGAAGCAGATAATAGTAGCATCAAGGACAGCACTGATTGAGAATTTGTTTCAGTATCTGCCTGGGAGCTTCTGCTGCCTTTGAGGAAGGGCAAAGCCCTACCTGCTTAACCTTTTCTTAGTCATGCTCCTCTACTGAGCTTAAAATGGAACTCTCTTTGCCTAACTCAGAAGGAGAAATATTTATTTCCCCAGAATTAAATACGTTGTTTAAAGGGTAATCTAATGCACTATATAGAAGTCTAAGGAATGGCACAGACTAGGTCTTATGGATAAAGATTAGGACCTCTTTGGGTCTAGTATTAAATTCTTGAAGGTTATGGACAGGTACCCTGACACTAATTTTAATTTCATTGCATTGTCAGTACCTATCACAGTTATACTTACCATTTTACTGCTTTTTTTAAAAAAATGGATAAATTTTAATTAAATATTTTGGAAGACAGCATCAATTTTAAACAACTTTATTAATATTTGACAATAAGGAATTTGCTTGTGTTCTATTATTAAATAGTATTCTATTATTTTGGATATACAAATCAATTTTACCAAAAATTAGAAACAACCTCTGTTTGGTTTCAGGTGGAGAGGAGAAAATTTCTAGAAAATATCTAGTTCTACCTTTTGTACACAGAAATCAGTGAGTATTGATGACAAACTAACAGACAAAAAACAAAGAAAATTCATTTCACAGAATACAATGTTATTGCCAGTGGATTTTCCCTAATTACTGTATCAAGCATTTTAACCCAGTTCATCCTTTTTATTGCTCACCAGAAAAGTGAGGCTATGTCTAATCACCACCTACGGTCATAAATTAAAACAACTTACTCCAATAGGGCAAGGAATATATCATTAAAAGGACAGATCACCATTACTGATATATCGGGCTTTGTTCTCTTCCTTGTATTCTAAAGGATTTTAGTTGATGTTCTCCAGTGCCTTCTGAGAAATAGGCAACATAGCTCTTCCTTTTGAATTCTCTCTGGCAGCTAGATTTGTTTTTAAGTGGAATCATCAGGTATCACTCATTTTCTCATTCCAAGTAAGTGTGTGTTCACTATTATTTTCTGAACTGCTTACCAACTATGATTCATTTCTGTCCTAACAGTAAGGATATTAAGAAGCTTTTGACCAAACTGAAAATTGAAATCTCTGAAAGATCAGTTCACCACCATATGTCCTAGTTGTTAGCATGTTATTTTGACTTCCCTATTTGTCTATCTTATTTCCTGGGCCCCTTCCTTCTTTTCTTTTTTTTAAAAATTGAATTATTTTGTTTTCAGTGTTCAGCAATCACTTACATATGTCTTAGATATTTTTCCACTCCCTCCCCCTTATTCCTCCTTCCTTCTATACTCCCTCCCTGAGATGGCATATGATCTTAGATAGGTTCGATGTGTACATTCCTATTAAAGGTATGTTGCATGGAAGTATTAAAATGAGTGGGGGAAACCACAGAACAAAACAAAACATAACATAGTTCCGAAGAAAATGGTTTGTTTCTGCCTGTGATCCAGTTCTATAGTTCTTTCTCAGGTTGTGGAAGATTATTGCCTCAAGAGTCCACTGGAAATTTTTTAAGTCCATGCATTTCAATGAAGCACTAAGAATATCAGAAAAATTCCTCACACACTGTGATTATTGCTGTGTACAATGTTCTCCTAGTTCTGCTCCTTTCACTCAGCTTCAGTTCATATAAGTCTTTCCAGGCTTCTCTGAAGTCTTCCTGTTCATCATTTCTCATAGCACAAGAGTATTCTATTCTATTCATATACCACAACTTAGTCATTCTCCAATTGATGGGTATCCCCTTCATTTCCAGTTTTTGGCCACCACAGAGAGAGCTGCTATAAATATTTTTGTACAAGTGGGACCCTCTCCCATTTCTATGATCTCTTTGGGGAAGAGTCCCAGGAGCAATATATTTTCTGGGTTAAAAGATATGTACATTTTTGTAGCCCTTTGGGCAGAGTTACAAATTGCTCTCCGTAAGGGTTGGATCATGTCACAACTCCACCAATAATGTATTAGTGTGCCAACTCTCCCACATTTTTTCCAATATTTATCATCTTTCTGTTTTTTTCATGTTAGCCAATCAGATAGGTATGATGTGGTCCCACAGCATTGTTTTGATTTGCATCTCTCTAATCAATAGTGATTTAGAGCATTTTTTCATATGATTAGAGATAACTTTAATTTTTTCCTCTGAAAATTGCCTATTCATATCCTTTGACCCTTTGGCAATTGGAGAATGACTTGTATTCTTGTATATTTGACTCTTTTATATATGTATTTTAGAAATTAGGACTTTATCACAGATACTAATTGCAAAAATTCTTTCCCAGTTTTCTACATCTCTCCTAATCTTGGTTGCACTGGATTTGTTTGTGCAAAACTTTTCAATCTAATGTAACCAAAATTATCCATTTAATACTTCATTAGGTTCTCTATTTATTGTTGGGTCATGAATTACTCCATTGTCCATCAATCAGACAAATATACTATTCCTTGTTCCCCTACTTCGTTCACAGTATCAATCTTTATACTACGATCATGTATCCATTTGGACTTTATCCTTGTGTATAGTGTCACCCATTGGTCTATGCCCAGGTTCTGCTACACTGTTATTTGATTTTTCCAGCAATTTTTGTCTAACAGTGAGTTCTTATCTCAGAAGCTGGGGTCCTTGGGTTTATCAAAAGTAGATTGGCATATTTATTCACTACTGTGTCTTGAGTATCTAACCCATTCCACTGGTTTATCCTTCTGTTTCTTAGCCAGTACCAAGTGGTTTTGATGATTGCTGCTTTATAACACAATTTGAGATCTGGTAGGACTAGGCTACCCTCCCTAGCATTTCTTTTCATAAGTTCCCTTGATGTTCTGGATCTGTTGTTCTTCCGATGAGTTTTGATATTATTTTTTCTAGCTCCAGAAAATAATTATCTGGCAACTTGATTAGTATGGCTCTGAACAAGTAAATTAATTTAAGTAGAATTGTCATTTTTAGTAAATTCGTTTGGCCAACCAATGAGCAACTGATGTTTTTCCACTTACTCAGAACTGATTTTATTTGTGGGAATAGTGTTTTATAATTATGTTCATATAGTCCCTGGGTTTGTTTTGGCAGGGAGATTCCCAGATGTTTTATTGTGTCTCCCATAGCTTTAAATGGAATTTCTCTTTCTATCTCTTGCTCTTGGGATTTCTTAGAAATATATAGAAATGCAGATGATTTATGTGGGTTTATTTTGTAACCTGTGACTTTATCAAAGTTGTTTGTTATTTCAAGTAGTTTTTTACCTGATTTTCTGAGATTCTCTAAGTATACCATCAAATCATCTGCAAAGTGATAACTTAGTTTCCTTTTTGCCTATTCTAATTCCTACAATTTCTTTTTCTTCTCTTATTGCTACAGTTAGCATTTCTAGTACTATATTGAATAACAGTGGTGGTAATGGACATCCTTGTTTCACCCCTGATCTTGGTGAAAATGCATCTAGCTAGTCTCAGTTGCATGTGATGCTTGCTAATAGTTTTAGGTAGATTTTTCTTATTATTTTATGGAAAGTTCCATTTATTCCTGTGCTCTCCAGTGTTTTCAATAGGAATGGGTGTTATAATTTGTCAAAAGCTTTTTCTTCAGGAGGAGCCAAGATGGTGGAGTAGAAAGACATGCATACACAGCCCATAAAATACCTGTAAAAAAGAATTCCCAACAAATTCTGGAGCAGTGGAAGCCACACAACAACGGAGTGGAGGAGAATTCTGTTCGAGAGAGCCCTGAAAAACCAACACCAAAGGTCCCTCATGCATCAGAAACGGAGCAGAGCCCAGCCCTGAGTTCGCGGTTAGGTACCGAGAGGAGCAGATCTGAGCAGGCTTCAGGGATGGAATCTCCAGCGGACCTGCAAGTCCTTCCACCTACAGGGGAAAAGGTAAGTGAGAGAATCTTTATGGCTGGCCAAGAGGGGAGCAGGCAGTCTACATAACTCAGGCCTACTCAGGAGGCAGCAGCAGAGGCAGCAGAGGACAGGAGCTCCCAAAGCAGGAAAGAACTCGAATCCATTATTGAAGATCTCCACATAAACCCCCTGAGGGAAATGAGCACCTGGTGGCTGCCCTGCCCCCACCCAAACAGCTGAACTTAATCTTACACCGAATAGCAGCCCTTCTCCTGCTGAAAAACCAGAGGCTGGGAAGCAGCATTTGAATCTCAGACCCCAAGCACTAGCTGGGTAGATCTGGAGGCAAGGCAGGGGTGGAGAGGAATCTCAGAAGTCAAGTAATTGGCTGGGAAAGTGCCCAGAAAAAGGAAAAAAAATAAGACCATAGAAGGTTACTTTCTTGGTGAACAGATATCTCCTCCCTTTACTTCTGATGAGGAAGAACAATGCTTACCATCAGGGAAACACATAGAAGTCAAGGCTTCTCTATCACAAACATCCAAAATAAATATTCAATGGTCTCAGGCCATGGAAAAGCTCCAAAAGGATTTTGAAAATAAAGTTAAACAGGTGGAGGAAAAACTGGGAAGAGAAATGAGAGAGATGCAAGAAAAGCATGAAAAGCAGGTCAACACCTTGCTAAAGAAGACTCAAAAAAAAGGCAAGGAAGGAATAAAATGCACACTCATTTTGGTATGAAAACCTATCTTGCAATACAGGAACGTGGGGGAGAAGGGGATGAGCAGGGTGTGGGGGGATGTTGGGAGGGCAATGGGAGGAGGGAGCAATTTGAAATCAACACTCTTGGGGAGGGACAGGATCAAAAGAGAGAATTGACGTAATGGGGGCAGGATAGGTTGGAGGTAAATATAGTTAGTCTTACACAACATGAGTATTATGGAAGTAATTTGCAAAACTACACAGATATTCCCTATATTGAATTGCCTGACTTCCCAAAGGAAATGGGTGGGGAGGGAGAGATGGAGAGATGTTGGAACTCAAAGTTTTAGGAACAACTGTTGAGTATTGTTCTTGCTACTAGGAAATAAGAAATACAGGTAATGGTGAATAGAAAGTTATCTGGCCCTACAGGACATAAGAGAAGATGGGGACAAGGGAAGGGAGGGATGATAGAAGAGAGGGCAGATTGGTGATAGGGAAAATTAGAATACTTGGTGTATTGGGGTGGGGGGAAGGGACAACTGGTGAGAAAATTTGGAACCCAAAATTTTGTAAAAATTATTGTAAGAAGTTAAATAAATAAAAAAAAATAATCAAATAAAAAAAAGCTTTTCTTCATCCATTGAGGTAATCATGTGGTTTATTTACTTTTGCTGTTGATATGATCAATAATGCTAATAGTTTTTCTAATATTGAATCAGGCCTGCATTCCTACTATAAATCCTACTTAATCATAATGTTTAATAAGTTCCTGTATTCTTTTTTTAATATCTTACTTAAAATTTTCGGATTTATATTCATTAGAGAAATTGGTCTATAATTTTCTTACTGTTTTGGCTCTTTCTGGTTTAGATTTTGCAACTATATTTGTGTCATAAGAAGAGTTTTGAGGGATTGAGCCAAGATGGAGGAGTAGAAAGACTCATATACTCTATCACTTTCCCCATGGCCCACAAAACACCTGTAAAAAATAACTCTCAACAAATTCTGGGGCAGCAGGAGCAACAGAACAATAGAGCAAAGGAGGTTTCCAGTCAAAGTTATACTTGAAGGCCAAGAGTAAAGATTTATCTCATGGGATGCTGAGCAGAGTGGAGCCCAGCTGTGTCCACTTGGCACTGGGAGGAACAGGACATGAACAGATCTCCAGGGCACAGTTCCTAGCAGGAAAGGTCCCAGATACCTCTAGCCACAAGCAAGAAAGAAATCTCTAAAGGTCTGTGTGGGAGGGCTTTCCCAGTTGGGTGAGAGGGGATTGGGGTTCTTCCAGAAATAGCTCCAGGCAACAGCAGTGGCGATACAGCAGACCGCAGGCAGGTACAGTGGCTGAGAAGCAACCTGAGTCCCTTGTCCATACAGCTCAGCTTAAAGCCTGTGGTGATAGGGAGCAGCCCTGAGTGACGGCCCCACTCACAACCAAAGCCCTGGAGGAATTGAGTAGCTGAGGCTAATCTCATCCTTGAAAATGATACTGGAGAAAGGAAGCACAATAGTATCATCCTCTTCACAAAGGATTCAGAAGTCAGGTAACTGGCTGGGAAAATGCCCAAAAAAGGAGAAAATGTAAGAACATAGAAAGTTACTTTCTCGGTGAACAGGTGTCTCCTCCCATCATTTCAGATGAAGAAGAACAAGGCATCCTGTCACATGAAAATAAGAGCCCTGCCTCCAGGGCCTCCAAAGTGGACTTAATCTGGACTCAGACAACAGAAGAGCTTGAAAAGTGAGTTAGCAGCTTGCTAAAGAAGAACCAAAAAAATATGGTGAGGAAGATAACACCTTCAAAAATAGGCTACCTCAATTGGAAAAAGAGGTCTAAAAAAACATTGAGGAGAAAGAGGCTTTAAAAAAACAGAATTAGTCAAATGGAATAGGGGTTTCAAAATCTCACTGAATGAAATAGTTTTTTGAAAGAGAGAATTGAGTTCAGGAAAATGAATGGCTATGAGATAAACCAAGCAGTTAAAAAAGAAAACCGAAAGAAAACCAGAAGATAATGTGAAATATCTCATTCAAAAAACAACTGACCTATAAAATAGATCCAGGAGAGTCAATTCAAAAATTTTGGGACATGAAAGACATGATCAAAAAAAAAGAGCTTAGACGTTATCTTCCATGAAATTATCAAGGAAAACTATCCTGATATTCTACAATCAGAGGGAAAATAAATATTGAAAGAATCCACAGATCACCTCCTGAAAGGGACCTGAAGAGAGAAACTCCTAGGAACATTTTGTCCAAATTACAGAGTTCCAAGGTCAAGGAGGAAATAAGCCCCTAGAAAGAAACGTGGGGTACAATAGAAAGGAGGGCTCATTAATGGAAGGGGCAATTAGAATGTAAGGTATTAAGGGGTTGTGGGAGGGAAGAAATGGGGAGAAAAATTGGACATGTTACAAAGTGATGTAAAAACAATTAAAATTAAAACAATTGACTGAATTAATTACTGAGATTAAATCAGAGACATCTTTATTTTGGGGAAAAGAATCTTAGTCTAAGTTTCCTAGAGGCAGGTAACTTTGGGAAAATTTGGTATTGATGGAAAAGTTAAGATTTTAATAGTAAATTTGATTTTATGATTGTTATTGAATCAAGAACTGGTACATGTATAGAAAGTCAGGTAAGTCACTTAAGACTTGCCTCAAAAGATGTTCCTTAGCCAATGTGAAATTATAGTTATATCTGAAACCTGGTTATTGGAACTTGTTATTTTAAGATGCTATGGTACTATTAACTGACAGTTCTTCTGAATCTGACTCCAGGTATGGATAGCAAGAAAAGCAGTCTGAGCCTCTAATCCATGATGCCAGTAAGTCTGTGAAATGCTGGTATGAACTGAAAAAGGTGATCTCATGGGAAGGTTGGAAGAATGGCTGTTCAGCCTAGGCTGAGGTAGGATTCTCCTGACTCAATTTCCCCACTGACACCTGGCAGACTTTAAACCTGACTAAATGCAAGTTGACAATCTATTCCTGACTGGAACTGACATGAAGTTGGGAAGATATTATTTCACTGCAATATCCCTACTCTTAGTGGCAATTTCCTATAGTTAAAAGGTTTGTAAGCTTAACGCCAGATCTATTAAATTATAGTTTGTTGGTAGGGCAACATCTGAGGTTAAGTCTAAAATTGAGCTATTAATGCTTAGGATTTTAGACCAACAGCAATAAGTTAGGGTCCTTTAATTCTTAATAATAGTGTGGAGACAATTAGGTCCAAGGCTTATAAAGTTAGCATAAGCAGTTATTATTTGTGTCTCAGTTGCTTAATGTTAAAAAAAAATCATTTGTGTTCTATATTGTAAATGCTTTAAAAGAAATATCACCTGACCAAAAAGTTGGAAATGTTTTATGTGATATGAACTGTGTTAAAGATGAAAAATAAAAAAAATAAAAAAGAAGAATTTTGGAGGAATCCTTCTTCCCCAATTTTCCCAAATATTCTATATAGTATTGGAATTAGCTATTGTTTAAATGTTTGATGACATTCACTTTTAAATCCATCTGGCCCTGGAGGTTTTTTTCCTAGGGAGTTCATTGATGGCTTGTTCAATTTCTTTTTTTGAGATGGGCTTATTTAAGTACTCATCTTCCTCTTCTGTTAACCTGGGCAATTTATACTTTTTTAAAAAATAATCCTCCATCTCATTTAGATTGTTGAATTTGTGAGCATACAGTTGGGCTAAGTAATTTTGAGTTATTGTTTTAATTTCCTCTTCATTGGAGTTTAGTTCACCCTTTTCATTTTTGATATTCATATTTTGATTTTCTTCTTTCCTTTTCAAAATCAAATTGACCAATGGTTTATCAATTTTATTGGTTTTTTCATAAAACTAAGTCTCTAGTTTTATTTATTAGTTCAATAATTTTTGTTAATTTCAATTTTATCAATCTCTCCTTTAGTTTTCAATATTTCTAATTTGGTATTTACTTGGGGATTTTCAACTTGTTCTTTTTTGGAGCTTTTTCAGCACATACCCAATTCATTGATGTCCTCTTTGTTTATTTTATTCATGTAGTCATTCAAAGATATAGAACTTCCCCTAAGAACTGCTTCTGCAGTATCCCATAGGTTTTGGTAGGTTGTCTCATTATTGTCATTCTCTTGAATGAAGTTATTGATTGTTTCTATAATTTGCTGTTTGACCCACTCATTCTTTAGGATTAGATTGTTTAATTTTCAATTAATTTCTGGTTTATATTTCTGTGGTCTTTGATTACATATAACTTTTATTGCTTTATGATCTTAGAAGGATGCATTGACTATCTCTGACTTTCTGCACTGGATTGTAAGATTTTTTATGGCCTAGTGCATGGTCATTTTTTGTATATGTGCCATGTACTGCTGAAAGAAAAGGTATATTCCTTTCTATCCGCATTCACTTTTCTCCAGAGATCTATCATATCTACCCCATCCAGAACTTTATTCACCTTCTTAACTTCTTTCTTATTTATTTTTAGATTAGATTTATCAAGTTCAAAGAGAGGAGGTTGAGTTCCATTTCTTCCTGTAACTCCCTTAACTTCTCTAAGAATTTGGATGCTATACCACTTGGAGCATACATATTTAGTAATGAAATTGCTTTGTTATCTATGGTGCCTTTTAGCAGAATATAGTTACCTTCCTTATCTCTTTTGATTAGATCTGTTTCTGCTTTTGTTTTGTCTGAGATTAGCATTGCTACCCCTACTTTTTATACATCAGCTGAAGCACAATACATTTCCTCCAACCTTTTACTTTTACCCTGTGTGTATGCCCCTGTTTCAAATGTGTTTCTTGTAAACAACATATTTTTGGGTTATGATTTTTAATCTATTCTACTATCCATCTTCATTTTATGTGAGTTCATCCCATTCACATTCACAGTTGTGATTATTATTTATGTCTCTCCCTCCATCCCTTTTCTTCTTGCTTATGCTTTTAATTCTTCCACATTTACAGTTTTGGTTATTCCTTCTCCCTTTCCCTCAGAAATAGAGTTTTAATTTTTGACCACTGCCTCCTTCAGTCTTCCTTCCCTTCATTCAGCACCCCTCCCTTTTATTCTCCTTTCTCCTTATTACATCTTCCTTCCCTTTTAGCCTTCCCCTCCCTTTTTACCCCTTCCTCGCATTTCTATACTTAACTAAAGTTTTGTTTCCTCTTTGAACCCAATCAGATGACAGTACCTCTCAAACAATGCTCATCTCCCTCCCCTCTTTCCTTCTACTCTATTATATTTTTGTGCCTCTTCCTCTGATGTCATTTAGCTTTTTCTGACTCCTTTTCACCTTTCTGTTTACAATCCCTTCACACTCTTAAATCACATTTTTATAATGACATCATCTACTTTATACCCCTCCCTCTACCTTGGTATATCTCCTTTTTATGTCATAATAAATATACAGTTTTCAAGATTAACAAGTATCATCTTTCCTCGCAGGGAAGAAAACAGTTTGCCCATATTGAGTAGGAATTTTTTCCCCCTGTTTACCTTTTTATGCCTCTCTTGAGACCTGCTTTTGAAGATCGAATTTTCTAATGAGTTCTAACCCTTTCATTAGGAAGGTCTCGAAATCCTTTATTTCATTGAATATTAATCTCCTGACTTGAAATATTAGGCTCATCTTTTCTGCGTAATTAATCTTTAGGTATGGTCCCATCTCCTTAGCCTTACAGAATGCTGTGTTCCAATTCCTTCAGTCTTTTAATATAGAAACTGCAAGGTCCTGTGTGATCCTGACTGTAGATCCTCAATATTTGAATTGTTTCTTTCTGGCAGCCTGCAGTATTTTCTCCTTCACTTAATAGTACTGGAATTTGGCAGCAATATTCCTTGGTGTTTTTAGTTTGGGATCCCTTTCAGGAGGTGAGTGGTGGATTCTTCTGATGGCTATTTTGACCTCTGGATCTAGGACTTCTGAGCAATTTTCCTTGATGATTTCTTGGATGATGTTGTCCCGGCTCTTTTTTTTTTTCCATCATGGCTCTCTGGTAGACCAACAATCCTTAGATATTCTCTCCTGGATCTGTTTTCCAGGTCTGTTGTTTTTCCTATTCAGTATTTTACATTTTCTTCTATCTTTTCATTCTTTAGATTCTGTTTAACTGATTCTTGATGTCTCAAAGAGTCATTAACTCCTACCTGCCTGATTATAATTTTTATCAATTTGTTTCCTTCAGTTAACTTTTGCAGCTCCTTTTCTTTCTGTCCAATTGTTCCTTTTAAAGCATTATTTTCTCCAATTATGTTTTATACTTACTTTTCCATTTGTCCAATTGTCCTTTTAAATTTTTCTGTGATTTCTTTTTTCTTTTATTTTAAAGTCATTGGTCAGTTGTATTTCTATTTCTCTAATTTGGGTTTTAAAATCCTTCCTCAGCTCTTCAAAGAAGGCTCTTTTTGCTTCAGACAGCTTCCTATTTCCTTCTGAAGTTTCACATTGGAGTAGAGTCTCAATGCTGACCTCTTTGGTATTTGTGTTTTGGTCCTTGTCCTTATAGAAAGACTCTATGTTCTTTTCTTTACTACTTTGCTTCTTACTCATGTTAATCACCTTTCCCTGGCTCTTAAAGTAGATCTCTGCATCTGGGGCACAGAGGACCCTGTCCTATAGTTCTTGTGTTTAAAACTTGAGGCTTTGTGTTTTGTGACTTTTGATTCTTTCACCTAGAAGCTGAAATGCTGCAGCTTACCTAGTGCTGAGTTGACTGGTGATGAAAAGCAAGGTGAGATTTTTTGGGGTTTTCCCTTAGTTACCTTGGAACTAGCTTGTCAAGTGTGGGGAAGGGGTGGTCTGATCCAAGCAGGTCTCCTCTGCTGAGCTAGAGCATCTGTAAGCTCAGCTGTTGGTTAACACATCTGTGTTAGTGTCTTCCTGAGTTCCCTGGGATGTTGAGGCACTCCTGGGGTCCTGGCCTTGGCAGTTGCAGGCTTCATCCCCCTGGGGTGCAGGATCTTCTCCAAGGTTTGATGAGGTGGGGCTGTCTGGGACAGCTCTCATCCTGCACTGGTCCCCTTCATGCACAACAAGAGCAACCCTCCTTAGTGATGTTTCTAGCCTCACAGGCTGAGACTGTTTGCCCCTTCTGCTGCCCCCACTGCTCCAGGGTTTTTCCAGGGGAGATATTCTCTGGCCTCATTAAGGTCAACAAGGGGAGGGAGATAGCAATTACTGATAACTCTACTATCTTGGTTCCCAGAACTTTTGGAAGTCCAAGGATTTCTTCTCTTCAGTGAGTTTTTGTACCTCTTTTTGCATCTGGCCAATTCTGCTTTTTAAGGCAGTCTTCTTCTCATTGACTTTTTGGATCTCTTTTGCCATTTGGGTTAGTCTATTTTTAAAATTTCACTTTCTTTATCCTATTTTGTGTCCCCTTTAGCAAGTATTTGACTTGTTTTCTCGATTTTCTTGCATCACTCTGGTTTATCTTCCAAATTTTTCCTGCAGTTCTCTTACTTGTTTTTCAAAATTCTTTATGAGTTCTCCCATGGCCTGAGGCCAATTCATATTTTTCTTGGAGTCTTTGGATATAGGAGGTTTTAATTTGTTCTTGTCTTATGTTTGTATATATTGATCTGCCTTGCCATCAAAGTAAGATTCTGTAGTCTGATTTTTTTTCCTGTCTTTGCTCATTTCCCCAGTCAATTATTTGACTTTTGAACTGTTTTTCAAGGTAGTTGTTCTCTTGTTCTCTCCTCCCCCCCCATTGCCCACACCTACCACCCTGGGGCAGGACCACTGTAATCTCTCACACTAGTTCTCCAGGTTTTTTCCACTGACCTTAAAATTTGTCCTCAGAATTTGGGGGTTGTGAAGTCTAGCAACTGCCACAGGTGCCAGAGATTCACTTCCCCCAAGGTCCTGTCTTTGTCAGCTCAGTCCATACTGCACAACACTCTGCTCCCAATACAGCATGATAGATGCTTCTCATTGACATTGCAGTCTGCCTTGGATTGGAGATTTGCTTCAATCCTGTGGGTTCTGAAGCTCCAGAATTTTTTTAGAGTCATTTTTTAGAGGTATTTGGCTGGGTTTGGGTGGAGCTCTAGCAAAAATCTGTTTTTATTCCAAAATCTCTTGGCACCCTCGATGTTCTCATTTTTTTAAGAAAATGACATTGTAAGATGACTTTATATGCACCTTCCAGGTCTCGATTCTATTATCCCACCCAGGAGCTTTCTCGCCTCAGGATTATCAATTTTATAATGAAACTCTGCATTGTTAGTTTTGAACAGAGACTCCTGTTTCATTTATGGTACCATCACTTACTATAGTGGAGTAGATCCCGTGTTCTTCAGACAGTTGATCTTATTTTTTTATCCCTTCAAGTCATTCATAAAGAAGTATTCTATACTTGTCTTCAGGACCATTACTATTTTTTCATTATATCATACAGAAGGCAGAGAAAAAAATGACTCATCTGAATATCTTCTAAAAACTGACATTCTCTGTCCTAAGAATCCATTAACATTATATTTTTATGGCCATCATTTATATGTTTTTGCCTTAGCTGAATTTAACTGATATACATTGAAAACAATCTATATTTCAAGTAAATAATGTGTATAATTTCACTGCTATTAAGGACTTCTGTACTGAGGCATTTTGAGCAGGGAAAAGAGGATGGCTAAATATATCTATGTGAATCATATCATTAGGATGAGATTTTGTTTTCTGACAGAAGTAAATCTTATATCAGCTAATCATTTGCCTTCCTTTGAGGACTGGAACACTTTTATTAGAGCTGCTTCTGGTAAAATTCTGATGACCAAAATGCATTAACTCTTGAGGAGAAAAAGAAAAATTTAAGAAACCCAAGCTGAATATAAATATTGAATCTTTCCTTTCCATGTTTCCATATCTGTTAACTCATAGAACTCCCTGCCCAAGAATCAGATATAGTGACTTTCTTTCAAATCAAACTCATGAGCTGTTCTGAGTGGGTGGATATTAGTACTACTGGTGACTTTAGCAACAGACTGATGGTATACATTCCCACTCCTCCCTTTCTCATTTGTTCTGCAAACAAATGTATTGATTTTTAGAAGAAAGAATATTGCATAAAATGATCTTATTCTGTGGGTTTGTGTCTTAAAAAAATCAAACTTGTTCATGTTCTAAGAAATGAGATCAAGAAAACTTGCTAATCATTCACCTGAATTATCAGACCATTCTAACATTTAAGACTTTTTATCACTCTCCTTCCTTCCACCATGCAATATATTTATTTTCTTTTGTAGCAACGCAATGCATGAGAGCTTACAAACATAATTTCAGTAAAATAAAGTCACTAACAACATGACTTATAAGAAAGAAATATATGTTCTTGTCCCATCTCTGCCATTACTTGTTTTTATGACCTTAAAGAAATGTTGTTTACTTTTTCACTCTGACATTTTCTCATCTGTAAAAAGAAGTCCTTAATCAAGAACTGCCCCAGCATTAATAGCCTATTATTCTAAGCCTGGTATTTGACACATCTTGGATGCTAAAGAATAGCTCATTTAAACCAATGGCACCCTGGTGGAAAGCCTCTGAACACCATTTGGACCCCCCAAAATCTAGAAAACACCAGGAACTCAGTGGTCTTAAAAGCAGTATATTGCATTCCCAGACTTGAATGAAATCTCTCTGGATGTCAAATAGATGCCTGATTTCCTGAATTGTCTGGGTCAATAGCTGACAGAGGTTAAGCCTATTGGGTCCTAGAGAGCTGAAAAAGCTCATTAATATATGTTCCCCAAATACCTACTGCTGTGTTCATTACTGCTCATTGTTGTGTTTTCTGGGCTTTTTCTATTCCTATAGTTTGGATGCTACAGTGATTTAGAATGAAGTTAGCTCACAGTCATTTTTGTAGCAATAAAAGACTAGCATAGGATATGGGGTTAGGAGGGGGCCATGGAAATCATCTAGTCCAATTCCTTCATGTTTTGGATGAGGAAACCAAGGCTCAGAAAGTGAAAGTCACACATATAATAAGTAGAAAATCAAGGATTCAAATGCAGAGGAATACAAGATGTGTAAATAACATTATAATTTGAACTAATTTGTCACTTAACCTTGTATTTTTTACTGACTTTTTCTGAGATTTGGAGAGAACAGGAAAGGATAATCAAGGGTCTTTTTTTTTTTTTTTATTGAGTTCAGGACTAGAGGAGGAATTATTCTGATGCCTCCCATCATATCGATATATGTAACCCATACCTATTCTTGGAGCTTGCTAGTGACCATCTGAGAATTCACATGTGTTGAGCTGAATAATCAGATTGCATCCTTTACAAAATAGTCACGTTTGAAGACTGAATCCATCACTGATTTGGCCATGGGAGTCATGTGCAATGTTGTGGTGGTGAGATCATATATCCTTAACTTAACTTCCACGTATCCTTAAAATAAGATGGCTATTTCCATTCAATGCTGCTCCTTGTTCTGAGCATCCACTTTGTTTTTGTACTCTTTAGGCAACCTACTGAAACTTATGGACCTCATCTAAGAATAAAGGTGGTTTTCAAAAGGCTGAAGAAAATGCCAAATTTCAGTTAGAGCCCAGTGAAAATAAAGATACTAAAAGATCTTGTGTGGTTTTCAAAAAACCTTTGCCTATCAAATCAATTACATTGTTTCTCTTTTCTCATCTAAGGGTAACAAGTTTGCCTTTGTTAAAGTTAATTTTATTTATGATATGACACTGAAGTACCAGTCAAATCAGTCATCATGGCAGCTACTAATAAAGCTCTTACAAAATAAATCCTACTTCTTTATGGTCCCACTCTTATTACCTTATTTGTTTTGATCAGGGTACCTATTTTACTGTGAAGCTGGTGCAAAATTACTCCCACTTCCCTAATATTGACCTGTTTTTTATCTCATATTATTTTCACACATCTGGTTCAGTGAACTCTAGAATATCCTCTTGAGGCAGCAGCTTTATCATCCTACGCCTAAGTATTGAGTGAGAGTTCTACCTACTAGAAGTTGTATGTCTTCTGAATTAACATTGCTATAGTAAGGGGGAAGAATCTTCAGTAGGTTCTTGGCTATGACTCCAGGAAGACTTCATTAATATGAATGAGCTGCATTTAGAGAAATCTTAGTTAATTTCTTCTACTCCTTCTTCATACCATCCATTGACCATCCCTGGAGGTTTACATCCTTTCAGAACATTCTATACATATGTAAAAGCAAGGACCGTGACATACACAGGAGGGCCTGCTTTCACAGGTTCTTTGATCTGCTTTTGTAAAAAGAAATGGCAACTTTTGAGGGGTCAACAATACACCCTGAACTTCAGAGAAAATACAGAGAAATCAAAATGAAAAGACATGGCTTCCAAATGCCTGACATAAGCAATACATACATCATAAATCAACAGACAGATCCAAATGTTTCACCATTATATACATACATAGTTACCAGAGAGAGAGGGTTTTCAAAGTCAGTGGCTGCTTAGAAGTCTCTCAGAGTCTATCTTTCCAATCAGTAAACCCCAAAGTAAAACTTCACCTCCAAGAATATATAGATTTTTCAGAGTCAGAGGGCATCACAACTCTTGAGAACCAGTGCCTCATTAGAAAATTAACAAAAGGTGTGGACCATCCTTCAAATCTTCCCAGGCCCATTAATAGATGGGGAAGATCATTTCAATCACATTATTCAATCAAAGGCACTTGATTATACTAAAACAAACACATCAAAAGATCCTACTTTGTTTGCCATTGTAATATCTTTGGAAAATGGTTGAGATTCTCATTAATTGTCATATACCCTATACCATTCTTCAGATAATATCTTTCTAAAAGGAGTTGGAGGACCAAGTGGTGAAATTATTAGATATTTTGCTTTCTCACGATATAGGAGGAGTCAAATTATCTTTTATAATCAGAGTAAGTACAAATTCATCTGGAAGAAAGGGGTTTACTTATATGTCTTGATTTAATGAATGGGGGTGGTCTTTATTTAACCCCTGAAGAAGTTGCAGGGGCATCTAAATAGAGGATCCTGCATCAGCATTTTTTGGGTCTCCTTTAGCAAACTTTTGACTTGCTTTTCATGATTTTCTTGCATCACTCTCTTTTCTCTTCCCAAATTTTCCTCTACCTATCTTACTTGATTTTCAAATTTTTTTGAGCTCTTCCATGGCCTGAGACCACTGCATATCTTTTTGGAGGTTTTGGATACAGAAACCTTTACCTTACTGTCTTCCTCTGATGGTATGCTTTGTTCTTCCTCACCTGAAAGCATGGGAGAAAAATACCTTTTCACCAAGAAAGTACCTTTTTCTCCCCTTTTCAGCATTTTCCCAGCCAGTCACTTAATTTTTGAGTTCTTTGTCATGTGGAGAGTTCTGCCCTAGGCTTCAGAGGTTTTACGCCGCTTTTCTCTGGAATATTTCTAGGGATGTGTAAGTTCTCAGTTCCTCCACGGTGGAACAATCAAGGGAGAGGAGTAAACTCCTCTCCTGAGCTGTGCTCTGGTCTGTGAACAAACAAAAGCACTCTTTTCTACCCTGTAACTATGGGTAGGATTCCCTCCCTACAGCCACCACTAGCTCCTCCAAGTCAGTGCCAGAGCCTTTTCACCCCAGGACTACCATTCAGGATGAAGACCAAAATTAGCCACTCAATTCTGTAGAGTCTTTAAGATAAGGGCTCCAAAAATGGAAATCGCTGCTGCAGTTACTGTCACTGCCTTGGAAAGAAGACTGGGGACACACCAAGCTCCTCTCTCACCCAGGTGAAATAGTTTTTTTCCTGACCTTTGAAGCTGTCTTTGGCATTTGTGGGCTGAGAAATCTGGGATCTGCAGCTGCTACCCATGATTCCATACTGTGAAGTCTGCTTTAGTTCTACCTGTACCACATGGCCCATGCTGGGCTCTGCTACTTTCCAAGTCTGATGAGATAGACCTTTCCTGTTGGCCTTCTCAGCTATCTTGGGCTGGAAATATGTTTCACTCTATCATTTTCTAGTTTTGATGCTCTAAATTTGTTTAGAGTCATTTTTACTGGTATTTTATGAGTTATGGGGGGAGAACTAGAGGAGGTCTGTTCTTCTACTCTGCCATATTTTTTCCAACCTAAAATCAGAATTTTCTAAAAAGGATATTTAAGACCCCCTGGAGGACTTTGAGAACTTTTACTCAGACTGGGGTGGTGTTTCCCTTGAAGGAGTTCAGAAAGTCATCATCGTAGTCAAGAAGACTAGAGGTATAAAAGAACAGCTTGTGGGGGTATGGCATTTTTGAGGTCTGGTGGAATTTCCACTGTTTGTAACCTATTAAATGTGGCAGTGGGAAGGAGACATTTTTAAAGGTAATCATACCCTACTGCTTTTTAAGGTATATGAGGGACAATACTCTTCTAGAATCATTGGTCTGGTTGAGAAAAAAAAATCTGGACCATTTCTATGCATAAATCTATATTTAGCAATAAATCTAGGCTCCTTAAGGATAAGTCTTGTGTAGTTTCTTTGGTCAATGATATGTTCCTGAAATGTTTTCATTTCCACAAACACATATACCTAATACAACTCTTTCTTGAGCATTTCATTTGAAGATACTCTGTTTGTTGTATTCATGTAAATATCCCTCATGAAGGGTTTTATGATTCTACTGTCACATTTTTTTTTAATTTTAGAGTATTCATTGGGAGGTAAACAACTTTGACTTGTATTTCATATATCCAGTGGTCTATACCTGGTTTTTGCTTTTCCTTTTTAATGAAGTGATGTATGCTTATTCCAAAAATATTTCTGTAGAATATGTGCTATATGAATGTCTAACAATTTCCTTTCTTCCTTTCTTCAGATTGTTAAAATTTCTATAATAGCCAGGCAGTCTAAGGTAGTGACTGTACTGGGGAATCTCAAGCATATCAGCCCAGGACAGGAGTCCAGCAGAACTGAGCGGGTGAGAGCCCAGGAGCCCCAGGAATCTGCAGTGGCTACTCCTGAGACTAACAACCCACAGATTAAATGTCTGTAAGTCACCTACTTGAACTTCTGGCAGTGAAAATGGTGGAGTGATCAGTAAATGCTTCCCCGCTCCCTGCCCTTGTTGACCTTGAAAATACCATAAAATATTTCCCCAGAAAAATCCTGGAACAGTGGAATTAGCTGAAGGGGCAAACAATGTCATAATGTGTGAGGCTAGGAAAATCTCTAAGGAGGATCCCTCTTGCTATGGCAGAAGGGAACCAGTGCAGGACTAAAGCTGTCCCAGACAGCCACAC
This sequence comes from Bettongia penicillata ogilbyi, assembly GCA_023548195.1. Lineage (NCBI taxonomy): Eukaryota > Metazoa > Chordata > Mammalia > Diprotodontia > Potoroidae > Bettongia > Bettongia penicillata. The sequence goes on along the minus strand of JAJHZJ010000379.1, from coordinate 669,934 downwards.
CTTAGTGAACCTGGAGGAGATCTGGAGCCCCAGTGGGGTGGAGCCCTTCAACCACCAACACCAGGACCCCAGGGGTGCCTCAGCATTGCTGGAGAAACAGTAAGACATTAGGGCAGATAGGATCACCAACTGCTGAGCTTACCTATGCTCTGCCTCAGCAGAAGAGACATCATGTGGCTAGACCACTCCTCTCCCATGTTTAACAAACTAGTTCCAGGGTAAATCCAGGAGATAAAAAAAAGACTTCACCTGGCCTTTGCTTTCTCACAACAACCAGCTCAGCACCAGGTAAGCAGTAGCTCTTTAGCTTCTAGTTGAATAAAACAGAAGCCACAATACACAAAGCCTCATCATCATGAGTAAGAAGCAAAGCAGGAAAGAATAGACTATAGAATCTTTCTATGGGAACAAGGATCAAAACATGAATACCAAAGAGGTCAGCATTGAGTGTACTCCCATCTGAAACTTCAGAAGGGTCTGTGAAATGGATCCAAGTGTGAAGAGCCCGTTTGGAAGAACTGAATAAGGATTTTAAAAACCAAATTAGAGAAATAGGAGAAAAACTAGCCCATGATTTTAAAAGTATGAAAAAAGAATTCACTGAAGAGAACAAATGGAAAAGAATACACAAAACAATTTGAAAAATTGGACAGATGAAAAAGGAAGTACAAAAATTAACTAGAGGAAACAATTCCTTAATAGGAATAATTGGACAGATGAAAAAGGAGATGCAAAAGTTAACCAAAGAAAATAATCTAATAAAAATAAGACTTGAGCAAGTGGACGTTAATGACTCTATGAGACATCAAGAATCAGTCAAACAAAACTTAAAGAATGACAAGATAGCAGAGTGGAGCACAGCCTAGCCTTGGCCTCAGTGCAGGGAGAAGCAGGGCCAGAGCAGGTTTCAGGGCCCAATCCCCAGTGGCAATGCAGATCCCTCAACCCACAGGTACCAAAGTTCAGTGAGAGGGCTTTTTCAGCTGACTGAGAAGGTAGCAAGATGCTCCCATAGCTCCAGCCCCAGGTAGCAGGAGCAGAGACCCCAGCAGGCAGCAGCCATCATCCCTTGTTGGAGACCTCATAGTAAAGTCCCTGGGGGAATTGAGCAGCTGATCTTAATCTCACACTGAGTGGATGCTCTGCCACCACCTAAAGCCCTTGGAGGAGTTAAGCAGCTGATCTGAATCTCAAAAAGGAAGTTAGTTTAGTGGAACTAGAGGCCAGGTGGTTGTGGAGAGGACAGTCTACTATTCAGAGATACTGGGCAGAAAAGTTTTCTAATTGCTACCAGGCAGGTGTGCAGGCTTGATTGTGCCTCAGGAAGTGAGATCTTACAGGGTCTCAGAGTATATCCTACCCTTGACAAAGAACCCAAAAGTCAAGTAACTGGTTGGGAAAAAGGTCCAAAAAAGGTAAAAAAAAATGAGACTATAGAAGGTTACTTTCTTGGTGAATAGCAATACTCTCCCATCCTTTCAAGTGAGGAAGAAAAATGCTTATCATCAGGGAAAGACGTAAAATTCAAGGTTTCTGTATCTTAAAATATTTGGAATTAGCTGAAGGCTAATTCAATACTTATTTTGCCCTCTGGTTCTAGAATCTCAGGGCAGTTTTCCTTCATAATTTCATGAAAGATGATGTCTAGGCTCTTTTTTTGATCATGGCTTTCAGGCAGTCCCATAATTTTTAAAAGTACCCTGGAACTAGTTTGTTAAGTATGGGAGAGGAGTGGTCTAGCCACATGATGTCTCTTCTGCTGAGGCAGAGCATAGGTAAGCTCAGCAGTTGGTGATCCTATCTGCCCTAATGTCTTACTGTTTCTCCAGCAATGCTGAGGCACCCCTGGGGTCCTGGTGTTGGTGGTTAAAGGGCTCCACCCCACTGGGGCTCCAGATCTCCTCCAGGTTCACTAAGGTGTGGCTGTCTGGGACAGCTTTAGTCCTGCACTGGTTCCCTTCTGCCATAGCAAGAGGGATCCTCCTTAGAGATTTTCCTAGCCTCACACATTATGACATTGTTTGCCCCTTCAGCTAATTCCACAGGTATTCCAAGGTCAAATTATTCTCAAAATAAATATTCAGTGGTCTCAGGCCATGGAAGAGCTCAAAAAAGATTTTTGAAAATCAAGTAAGAGAAGTGGAGAAAAAATTAGGAAGAGAAAAGAGATTCAAGAAAATCATGAAAAGAGAGTCAACAGCTTAATAAAGGAGACTCCAAAAATGCTGAAGAAAATGACATCTTTAAAAATAGGCTAAATTAGCCAAATGGAAAAGGAGGTTCAAAAGATCACTGAAGAACATATTTCTTTAAAAAGTAGAATGGAACAGATGGAAGCTAATGACTTTAAAATAAATCAAGAAATCACAAAACAAAACCATAAGAATGAAAAAAATGGAAGATAATGTGAAATATCTCATTGGAAAAACAATTGACTTGGAAAATAGATCCAGGAGAGAAAATTTAAAGATTATGGGACTACCTGAAAGTCATGATCAAAAAAAGAGTGTAGACATCATCTTTCATGAAATTATCAAGGAAAACTGACCTGATATTCTAGAACCAGAGGGCAAAACAAATATTGAAAGAATCCACTGATCACCTCCTGAAAGAAATCCAAAGACAGAAAGTCCTAGGAACATTGTAGCCAAATTCCAGAGTTTCCAGGTCAAGGAGAAAATATTGCAAGCAGCTAGAAAGAAACAATTCAAGTATTGTGGAAATACAATCAGGACAACCAAAGATCTAGCATCGGCTACATTAAGGGATCAAAGGATGTGGAACAAGATAGTCCAGAAGTCAAAGGAATTAAGATTAAAACCAAGAATCACTTACCCAGCAAAACTGAATATAATACCTTGGGGGAAAATGATCTTTCAATGAAATAGAGGACTTTCAATCATTCTTGATGAAAAGACCAGAGCTGAAAAGAAAATTTGACTTTCAAACACAAAAATCAAGAGAAGCATGAAAATGTAAACAGGAAAGAGAAATCCCAAGTGACTTACTAAAGTAGAACTGTTTGTATTCCTACATGGAAAGACAATCTTTGTAACTCTTGAAACTTTTCTCAACATCTGTATAGTTGGAGGGATTATGCACACACATGTCTGTCTGTGTGTGTATCTATCAATATATAGATATGTGTGTGTGTGTGTGTGTGTGTGTGTGTGTGTGTGTGTATATATATATATATATATATATATATATATATAGAGAGAGAGAGAGAGAGAGAGAGAGAGAGAGAGAGAGCACAGAGTGGGATGAATAGTAAGGCATCATACCTAAAATATAAAATTAAGTTATAAAAATATAAAATATAAAATTAAAATATAGGAATATATTAGGTGGAGAAAGGGAGAAATGGAATGGGGCAAATTATCTCTTATAAAAGGAGCAAGAAAAAGTCTATTCAAAGGAGGGAAAAGGGGGAGAAGTGAGAGGGGAAAAGTGAAGCTTACTCTCATCATATTTGGCTCAAGGAAGGACTAAAATGCACACTCAATGTGGTGTGAAAACCTATCTTACAGGAAAGTAAGGGAGTAGGCAATAATCAGGGTGGGGGGATGATGGAAGAGAGGGCAAATAAGAAGAGAGAGCAATTAGAAGCAAACACTCTTGGGAAGGGACAAGGTCAAAAGAGAGAACAGAAGGAATGGGTATCATTATAGGATGGAGGGAAATATAGTTAGCCTTTCACAACATGACTATTATGGAAATCATTTGCAAAACTACGCATAGATAGCTTATATTGAATTGCTTGCCTTCTCCGTGGGGCTGGGTGGGGCGGGAGGAAGGAATAGAAGCTGGAACTCAAACTTTTAGGAACAAATGTTGAGTATTGTTCTTGCATACAACTGGGAAATAAGAAATACAGGTAATGTGGTACAGAAATTTTTCTTGCCATATCAGAAAAAAGAGAAGATGGAGTAAAGGAAGGGAGGGATGTTAGAAGGGAAGGAAAATTGGTTGTAGGACTAATCAGAATGTTCAGCATTTTGGGGTGAGGGGAAGGGTGAGATGCTGAGAAAATTTGGAACTCAAAATTTTTTGGAAATGAATGTTGAAAACTTACAACAAACAAATAAACAAACAAATGAATGAATGAATGAATGAATAAATAAATAAATGAATAAATAAAAAGAATGAAAAGATAGAAGAAAATGTAAAATATCTAAATAGAAAAACAACTTACCTGGAAAATAGATCCAGGAGAGAAAAATCTAAGAATTATTGATCTACCAGAAAGCCATAATGAAAAAAAGAGCCTGGATGACATCTTCCAAGCAATCTTCAAGGAAAACTGCCTAGAATTCCTATATCCAAGGGGCAAAATATTTATTGATAGAATCCACCACTCACCTCCCATAACAGATCCCAAACTAAAATTTCTATAATATCTTGCAGTAGTGAGTACTGTCTCTTTTCAGTATTATACATATTTTTGGTAGAAAACTCGTGAAATCTTCATTTTATACTTTCAAATGTGTATATTTAGATAGATGTCATTTACATCTCAGATGTTTTAAATGTGCTCTTGCCATTCCACTTTTATTTCAGAATGTTATTAACTCTTATAGTTATTCAACAATTGTCTTTTCCTTGATATCTTTAAATCACTATATGTCTTGCCCATAGATGAACAAGCTTTTTGAATTTATGACTTATATCTACATTATACATGATTATCACATTTTTTCCAGGTTTAAAGTCTTTAAAATGGATACTTTTTTGGAATCCATTAAAATATTACGATATTCTGATTTATATCAGTTAAGTTTTACTCTGTTCTTATTTCTAGTCTTTTCCCAGAATATTCCACATAAAAAGGAATTCCCAAGATAATTTTGAAGAAAATATATTTAAGAAAAAAAGGAAAATTGATTAAATACTGAATGCACATAAAGATGTCAATATATATATATATATGTTGCATATATATATATATATATATACATATGCATATATTTGCAAATATTTCTGTGTAAATACATTGTATACCTTCATGTGTGTATCTATTTATGTGTGTGTGCATATAATCTTTTAATTACCTGTCTATCTTGGATACAAAACTCTTGTCTAATAAATTTGATACAAAGATTTTATTTTCCTATTTAACTTTTTGCTTCTTTCTTAGATGCATTGATTTTGTTTGTGCAAAAGAATTTCAATTTCATATGATTAAATTTATTATTATTATTTTTGTAATAGCTTCTCTTTCTTGTATAGTTAAGAATATATTTCCTACCCAAATATATGTGACTAAAGATGTAATAATTATAAGGTGTTTGATAAACTGTCTGGAATGTAGTAAATGTTATAAAAATATTCACTATTATTATCAGCAATAATAGTATCATTATAATTATTTAAATGGCAAGATATTAAGTAATAAGGGGGAGGAGCCAAGATGGCTTAGTAGAAAGAGACACATATGCCTAACACACAGCCCATAAAATTCCTGTAAAAAAAGAACTCCCAACAAACTCTGGAGCAACAGAATCCACAGAACAATGGAGTGGAGGAGATTTCTGTTCCAGAGAGAACTGAAAAACCCATGGTTCATCACACGCCCAGACTTGGAGCAGAGCTCAGCCCTGCCTTGGCCACGTGACACCAAGAGAGCAGATCACAGCAGGCTTCAAGGACAGAATCTCCAGCAGCTGCACAGTTCCCTGCACCCACATGCGCAAAGGCCATTGAGAGAGCTTTTTAGGCTGGCCAGCCTGCTCGGGAAGCAGGACTGGACAGGAGCTCCCAAAGAAGGCAGGACCTCAGATCCATTGTTGAAGTTCACCACATAAACCCCCTGAGGGAACTGAGCCCTGTGCAGCAGCCCTGCCCCCACCTGAAGAGCAGAACTTAATCCCACACTGAAGACCAGCGCTGCCCCCACCTGAGCAGCTGAATTTAATTTTACACTGAATAGCAGCCCTGCCACTGCTGAAAGCAGCATTTGAATCTCAGACCCCAAGCACGGGCTGAGCAGATGTGGAGGCAGGGCGGGGATGGAGAGGAATCTCAGAAGTCAAGTAACTGGCTGGGAAAATGCCCAGAAAAGGGAAAAAAATAAAACAATGGAAGGTTAGTTTCTTGGTGAACAGATATCTTCTCCCATCCAAATTCCAGAGTTCCCAGGTGAAGGAGAAAATATTGCAGGCAGCTAGAAAGAAACAATTCCAGTATTGTGGAAATACAATCAGGATAACACAAGATCTAGCAGCTTCTACATTAAGGCATCAAAGGGCATGGAATATGATATTACATAAGTCAAAGGAACTAGGACTCAAACCAAGAATCACCTACCCAGTAAAACTGAGCATAATACTTCAGGGGAAAAAAAAATTGTCTTTCAATGAAATAGAGGACTTTCAAACATTCTTGATGAAAAGACCAGACATGAAAAGAAAATTTGACTTTCAAACACAAGAATGAAAAGAAGCATGAAAAGGTAAACAGCAAAGAGAAGTCATAAGGGACTTACTAAAATTGAACTGTTTACATTCCTACATGGAAAGACAATATTTGTAACTCTTGAAACTTTTCAGTATCTGGGTCGTTGGTGGGATTACACACACACACACACACACACACACACACACAAACACACACGTGCACGCACACACAGAGACAGAGACACAGAGTGAATTGAATAGAATGGGTTCCTATCTTTAAAAAAATGAAGTTAAGTGATGAGAGAGAAATATATTGGGAGGAGAGAGGGAGAAATGAAATGGGGCAAATTATCTATCGTAGAAGAGGCAAGCAGGAAACATTTTAGTGAAGGGAAAAAGAGAGGAGCTGAAAGAAAAACATGAATTTTACTGTCATCACATTCGACTAAAGGAAGGAATAAAATGCACACCCATTTTCTTATGAAAATCTATCTTACAATACAGGAAAGTGGGGGAGAAAGGGATAAGCAGGGTGGGAGAGATGATGGAAGGGTGGACAACTGGATGAGGGAAGAACTTGAAATCAAAACTCTTGGGGAGGGACAGGATCAAAAGAGAGAATAGAAGCAATGGGGGGCAGGATAGGATGGAGGGAAATATCGTTAGTCTTACACAATATTACTATTATGGAAGTCATTTGCAAAACTACACAGATATGGCCTATATTGAACTGCCTGCCTTCCCAAAGGAAATCGGTAGGGAGGGAGGGATGGGGAGAAGTTGGAACTCAATGTTTTAGGGACAACTGTTGAGTAGTGTTCTTGCTACTAGGAAATAAGAAATACAGGTAATGGGGAATAGAAGGTTATCTGGCCCTACAGGACATAGGAGAGGATGGGGACAAGGGAAGGGAGGGATGATAGAAGAGAGGGCAAATTAGTGATAGAGAAAATTAGAATGCTCAGTGTATTGGGGTGGGGGGAGGGGACTAATGGAGAGAAAATTTGAATCCCAAAATTTTGTGAAAATGATTGTAAAAAGTTAAATAAATAAATTTATTTAAAAAAATAAATAAATAGACTGGATAAACAAATATATAAAGAAGGGAGTCACAAAAATAAAGATATTTAGTAATAGCACTATATATCCATGTTGAATTTGTTGTAAAATATGCTATAAGATATTGGTGTCTTTTTTCTTCTTCTGGGATACTGCTTTCTAATTTTTCTAGTGGTTTTATCAAATTAAAATTTCCTTTGGGAATGGCAATGGACTAACAGGACTATAGTTGGCATTATAGACACTCATTTTATCAACTTTTTGCGAACAATTCAAAATTGTTTCTAGAATTCATGCTCCATGAATTCCTCTACCAACTGTGCATCATTCTGACTATTTTTTCAGCAGATCTTCTAACAGCTTTCATTTTCCTTATCTATTACCTTTGTAATCCTGATTGGTAGGAGTTGGAATTTCAGAGTTGTTTTAATTTGCATTTATCTATTTTTCAACCACTTCGAGAATCTTTATACGGTTCTAGATAGTACACATTTCTTCACTTGAGAACTGTTTGTTCATAGCCTTAGATCATTCATTAATTGAGGAAGAATACATTCTCTTGAAATTGAAAATTAATTCTTTTTATATCTTGAAAATGAACCTTTTATCAGAGAAATTTGCTGAAAAGATATTTCCTTAGTTAATTGTTTCACTGTTAATCCTTTCAAATCTCTATTGATGCTAGTGCTTCCCGTTCTTGATGATTTCTTACTTGTTCTGGGTATAGTTTGTACACATTTGTTTGTACTCTTCTCCATTAGACTGTGAACTCCTTGAAGGTGGCAACTGTGTTTTGTATCTCTGGACCTTAGTAAACTGCCTGGCATGTAAAGGGTACTTGTTTTATATATTTCTTTATAATATGCATAAATTTATTAACTATTGACTCAGTTACTGCCGCCCTGAAAAAGGGGAGAAGGAGTTTCTGGGGATTTCTCATGTTGTCAGTGACTGTGTCTGCCACTACAAAAATACCATTATAATGGAAATAGGTCATATGTAAATTTGGAACTTATTTTTGTGAAAATTGTGAAATCACTGATTTAAGTTGAATTTCTTTATACTGAAATTCAATTTTCCCACCAGTTTTTTTTTCTCTTTTTTTTTTTATTTTTTATTTTTTATTTTTTTTTATTTTTTTTATTAATTTATTTATTTAGCTTTTTACTTTCATTTTCACAAATTTTTGGGTTCCAAATTTTCTCCCCTTTTCTCCCCTCCCCCCACCCCAATACCCCAAGCAATCTAATTTTCCCTATCTCCAATCTGTCCTCTCTTCTGTCATCCCTCCCTTCCCTTGTCTCTATCTTCTCTTTTCTCCTGTAGGGCCAGATGACTTTCTATTCCTCATTAACTGTATGTCTTCTTTCCTAGTTGCAACAACAATACTAAACAATTGTTCCTGAAACTTTGAGTTCCAAATTCTCCCCATCCCTCCCTCCCCATCCATTCCCTTTGGTACGGCAGGCAATTCATTATAGGCCATATCTGTGTAGCTTTGCAAGTGACCTTCCTGATAGTCGTGTTGTGTAAGACTAACTGAATTGCCATCCCTCTTAACCTGCCCCTCATTGTTTCTCTTCTGTCCTTTGATCCTGTCCCTCCCCAAGTGTTGACTTTCAATTACTCCCTCCTCCCTTTGCCCTCCCTTCCATCATCCCCCCCCCCAATATCTCCTTCTCCCCCGCTTTCTTATACTGTAAGATAGGTTTTCATACCAAAATGAGTGTGCATTTCACTCCTTCGTTTAGTCAAATGTGATGAGGGTAAACTTTTGTTTGTTTGTTTGTTTGTTTGTTTGTTTTTTCCCTCAGCTCTCCTCTTTTTCCCTCCACTAAAAACATCTCCTACTTGCCTCTTAAATGACATATAGTTACCCCCTTCCATTTCCCCCTCTTTCCTCTCACTACATTTCTCTCTCACCATTTACCTTAATTTCTTTTAAGGTATGGTCCCATCCTATTCAGTTCAATCTGTGCTCTCTGTCTCTGCATGTGAATGCATGTGTGTATGTGTGTGCATGCGTGTACATGTGTATGTGTGGTCCCACCAACCACCCAGATACTGAAAAGTTTTAAGAGTTAGAAATATTGTCCTTCCCTGTATGAATGCAAACAGTTCATTTCTGGTAAGTCCCTTAATACTTCTCCTTGCTGTTTACTTTTGCATGCTTCCTCTCATTCTTGTGTTTGAAAGTCAAATTTTCTTTTCAGCTCTGGTCTTTTCATTAAGAATGATTGAAAGTCCTCTGTTTCATTGAAAGACCATATTTTCCCTTGCAGTATTATACTCAGTTTAGCTGGGTAGGTGATTCTTGGTTTCAGTCCTAGTTCCTTTGCCTTCTGGAATATCCTATTCCACGCCCTTCGATCCCTTAATGTAGAAGCTGCTAGATCTTGGGTTATCCTGATTGTATTTCCACAGTACTGGAATTGTTTGTTTCTGGCTGCTTGCAAGATTTTTTCCTTGAGCTGGGAGTTCTGGAATTTGGCCACAATGTTCCTAGGAGTTTCTCTTTTTGGATCTCTTTCAGGTGGTGATCGATGGATTCTTTCAATACTTATTTTGCCCTCTGGTCCTAGAATGTCAGGGCAGTTTTCCTTGATAATTTCATGCAAGACGATGTCTAGGCTCTTTTTTTGATCATGGCTTTCAGGTAGTCCCATAATTTTTAAGTTGTCTCTCCTTGATCTATTTTCCAGGTCAGTTGTTTTTCCCATGAGATATTTCACATTCTCTTCCATTTTATCATTCTTTTGGTTTTGTTTGGTGATTTCTTGGTTTCTCATAAAGTCATTAGACTCCATCTGTTCCATTCTAATTTTGAGAGAACTATTAAATTCAGTGAGCTTTTGAGCCTCTTTTTCCATTTGGCTCATTCTGCTTTTGAAAGCATTCTTCTCCTCATTGGCTTTTTGAACCTCTTTTGCCAATTGAGTGAGCCTATTTTTCAAGGTGTTAATTTCCTCAGCATTTTTTTGGGACTCCTTTACCAAGATATTGACCTTTTTTTCATACTCTTCTTGCATCTTTGTCATTTCTCTTCCCAGTCTTTCCTCCACCTGTCTAACTTGCTTTTCAAAATCCTTTTTAAGCTCTTCCAAGGCCTGAGCCCACCCAACACCCCCCTGGGGTGTCTGGGGTACTGAGGCCCCGCCCTCCACATCTTTCCCTGATGGGAAAAATACGTCCTCGTCCTCCCCATCAGATCCGAAGGTTGGGATCATTTGCATTTGTTGGAAAAAACTCTCTAAAGTCTTATTTTTCTTTCCCTTTCTAGGCATTTTCCCAACCAGTTACTTGACTTCTGAGATTCCTTTCCACCTCCGCCTGGATCCGCCCAGCTAGTACTTGACCTCTGAGATTCAAATGCGCTTTCCCGCGGCAAGCTTTAGTTCTGGCGCAGGGTGGGGGCAGGGCCGCTTCCTAGCTTGGGCCCTCAGGGGCTTTCTGAAGAGACTTTCAGGAACAGAGCCGATGGGGGCGGGGTGGGGGACCCCGCCTGCTGTGCTCAGCTCCCTTGAGGGTTTTATTCAGAGGCATTCAGCAGTAGAGCAGGGTGGGGGCAGGGCCGTCTCCCCTGCTCGGCTCCCTCAGGTTGGAAAGACCTTCAGTATTGAAGATCCTACCTGCTGCTGGGGGATTCCTGAGTCCCGGGCCGTTGCCGCCTCAGCCGCCCGCCCACGCCTCTGCCTCCGCCGCTTCCTGCCCCCGTCTCTGCCGCCGCCGCTTCCTCCCGAGGGGGCCCGCTCCCCTCCCCTAGCGCAGGCTTCTTTTTAACTGACCTTTAGCTTCTGTGGGCAGAGGGACTTTCCCGGCTGCCGGAGATTCTCCCGGAGCTTTCCTCTCTGAAGTCTGCTCAGGTCAGCTTCTCTGGGTCGCGGCCAGGGGTGGGGGTGGGGTCCGCTTTCCTGGCTGCGATGGACCCCGGGGACGGCTCTCCAGGGTTCAGTGGAACGGAAATCTCTTCCCCTATGTTTGTGCACCCCCTGCAGAGATTCAGAATTTATGGGGCTCTCCTTTTACCTCAATTCCATGGGTTGTGGGCTCGGAGCTCGTGAATGTGCGTCCTTCTACTCCGCCATCTTGGCTCCGCCCCCCAGTTTTTTTTTTTTAAATCAAATAGTGAATCTTTGTCTGAGTAGTAAGGGTCTTTGTATTTATCAAATAATGTAGTTTTAGATATATTTGTCTCTGTATATTATATATCTCACCAACTTGTAATACTCTATAAATGTATATAATGTAAAACTAACACATACACACACAATGAAATAACAAAACAGACACAATAGCAAACATGAATATGGAATTTTTCCCAAGCAATTAATTTATTGCAGTTCATTGAACATTGTGTTATTGAGTTCTATTATTTTTGATTCTCATTTTTCTATTCTGTTTCATTTATGTAATGATCTATTTTTTTTAGCCAGCACCAAATTGCTTGCTAACAGATATTTTGTAGTATAGTTTGAAATCTGGAAATGCTGTTCCCACTCCTTTCTTTCCTTTCTGTATTATTTCACATAATATTTTAGATCTTGTTTCACCAAATGAATTTTGTAATTATCTTACTGAGTTATATAAATAATCCTTTCTTTTATTTTTATAGCATTAAATTGCCATAGAATTTATTTGCTAAAGCATTGAAAATGTTATGCAAAAGTGGTGGAATTGTAATTTTTACTTTATTGATAAGGATTGATAAGGTTTAGCCATGATCCCTTAATAATCCCTCTGTTATTTAAGTAATTCTTTATTTATTAAAAAAAAAAGAAAACAAAACAGTTTTCGGTGGATTGGAGGGAGTGACTTGCCTGAGCTCCCTGTAAAGCTTCTCAAAATTCCTTTAAATAATAGTTCTAAACAAATTGTACAGCAGTATAACCTACAAAAGAGCTGGAGTGAGAGAGGAACCCAGTCCAGAACAGGCTGTGTAAAGGCAGACTAGTCACAGAAAACCAGGAGCAGGCCTCGGGCCGTTGAATCAGGTGTAGCAGTGATAGTTTCCAGACCTTTAAGTCCAAAGAAGGTAAGAGGATTGACCAAAAGTTTGCTAGCACCTGGGATAGGATCCATACTTGGATGTAGGTCTTAGTCCTGGGTATTAGTCCCAGTGTGAGGAGGAGCATTAGCACAGCAGCTCTTGCAACCTGAGGGTAGTAGAGATCCTGGAAATAGTTCCAGGGTGGAAAAGAGTGTTTGTAGTAGCTCACAAAGGAGTACATAGTACAGGAGAGTAGAAAACACACCTCTCTGTAGATCATACCACCTTGGAAGATCCCAAAATTTAACTGGTCCCCAAAATTACTTTAGAGAACAGCTGAACAAAAATACAGAAGCTTGAGACAGTGCCCCTCCACTTAGGAAACAGAGTCCCAAGAAGTAGGCTAGAAAATGAGCCAACAACAGACAAAATATCTTAATCATATAAGGTTACTATGGTGACAAGGAAGATAAAAAAACATATTCAGGAGAAGATAAAAAAGTTAAAATTATATATTCAAAATCTCAAAAAAAAATATGAACTGGTCCAAGGCCATGGAATAGCTCAAAAAAGATCTGAAAAATCAAGTAAGAGAGGTAGCAGAAAAATTGGGAAGAGAAATGAGTGATGCAAGTGAAGAAAGAAAATGTGAAAAAAGAGTCAATAGCTTGGTAAAGCAGGCACAAAAAATATTGAAAGAAAGTAATACCTTAAGAAACAGAATACACCAAATTCTTTTTTTAAATTATTATTATTTTTTAATTTGTTTTACTTTTTATTTTTTGAATTTTATTTTTATTTTATTTTTTTAATATAAATTTATTTATTTAACTTTTTACATTCATTTTCACAAAATTTTGGGTTGCAAATTTTCTCCCCACTTGTCCCCTCCCCCCACCCCAATACACTGAGCATTCTAACTTCCTCTATCACCAATCTGCCCTCTCTTCTATCATCCCTTCCTTCTCTTCTCCCCATCTTCTCTTTTCTCCTGTAAGGCCAGATAACTTTCTATTCCCCATTACCTGGATATCTTATTTCCTAGTAGCAAGAACAATACTCAACAGTTGTTCCTAAAACTTTGAGTTCCAACTTCTCCCCATCCCTTCCTTCCCACCCATTCCCTTTGGGAAGGCAGGCAGTTCAATATAGGCCATATCTGTGTAGTTTTGCAAATGACTTCCATAATAGTCGTGTTGTGTATGACTAACTATATTTCCCTCAGTCCTATCCTGACCCCCATTGCTACTATTCTCTCTTTTGATCCTGTCCCTCCCCGAGTGTTGACTTCAAATTGCTCCCTCCTCCCATTGCCCTCCCTTCCATCATCCCCCCCCACCCTGCTTATCTACTTCTCCCCCACTTTCCTGTATTGTAAGATGGGTTTTCATACCAAAATGAGTGTGCATTTTATTCCTTCCTTTAGTCGAATGTGATGAGAGTAAACTTTATGTTTTTCTCTCAGCTCTCCTCTTTTCCCCTCCACTAAAAAGTCTCCTGCTTGCTTCTTGAATGAGAGATAATTTACCCCATTCCATTTCAGGCCCTCTCCTCCCAATACATTTGTCTCTCACCACATAACTTCATTTTTTTTAAGATACGATCCCATCCTATTCAATTCACTCTGTTCTCTGTCTCTGTGTGTGCATGCATGTGTGTATGTGTGTGTGCACACGTGTGTACATGTGTGTGTAATCCCACCAACTACCCAGATACTGAAAAGCTTCAAGAGTTACAAATATTGTCTGTCCATGTAGGAATGTAAACAGTTCAACTTTAGTAAGTCCCTTATGACTTCTCTTTGCTGTTTACTTTTTAATGCTTCTTCTCATTCTTGTGTTTGAAAGTCACATTTTCTTTTCAACTCTGGTCTTTTCATCAAGAATGCTTTAAAGTCCTGCATTTCATTGAAAGACCATTTTTTTCCCCTGAAGTATTATACTCAGTTTTGCTGGATAGGTGATTCTTGGTTTTAGTCCTAGTTCCTTTGACTTCTGGAATATCCTATTCCACTCCCTGCGATCCTTTAATGTAGAAGCTGCTAGATCTTGTGTTATCCTGATTGTATTTCCACATTACTGGAACTGTTTCTTTATAGCTGTTTGCAATATTTTCTCCTTGATCTAGGAATTCTCGAATTTGGTCACAACGTTCCTGGGAGTTTCTCTTTTTGGATCTCAGGCAGTGATCAGTGGATTCCTTCAATACTTATTTTGCCCTCTGCTTCTAGAATCTCAGGGCAGTTTTCCTTGATAATTTCATGAAAGATGATGTCTAGACTCATTTTTTGATCATGGCTTTCAGGTAGTCCCATAATTTTTAAATTTTCTCTCCTGTATCTATTTTCCAGGTCAGTTGTTTTTCCAATGAGATATTTCACATTATCATCCATTTTTTCATTGTTTTGGTTTTGTTTTTTGATTTCTTGGTTTCTCATAAAGTCGTTAGCCTCCATCTGTTCCATTCTAATTTTGAAAGAACTATTTTCTTTAGTGAGTTTTTGAACCTCTTTTTCCATTTGGCTAATTCTGCTTTCAAAAGCATTCTTCTCCTCTTTGGCTTTTTGAACCTCTTTTTCCAATTGAGTTAGCCTATTTTTCAAGGTGTTATTTTCTTCATCACTTTTTTGGGTCTCCTTTAGCAAGGTATTGACCCATTTTCCATGCTTTTCTTACCTCTCTCTCATTTCTCTTCCCAGTTTTTCCTCCACCTGTCTAACTTGATTTTCAAAATCCTTTTTGAGCTCTTCCATGGCCTGAGCCCATCGAATATCTATTTCGGATGTTTGGGGTACAGAGGCCTTGACTTCTATGTCTTTCCTTGATGGTAAGCATTGTTCTTCCTCATCAGAAAGGAAAGGAGGAAACATCTGTTCACCAAGAAATTAATCCTCTATGGTCTTATTTTTTTCCCTTTTCTGGGCATTTTCCCAGTCAGTTACTTGACTTCTGAGATTCCTCTCCACCCCCACCTCACCAATCCTTGGGGTGTGAGATTCAAATGCTGTTCCCCAGCCTCAGGGCTTTCAGCTGGGGGAGGGACTGCTATTCAGTAAGAGATTAAATACTGCTGCTCAGGTGGGGGCAGGGCAGCCTCCCAGGCTCAGTTCCCTCAGGGGTTTATGCGGAGACCTTCAGTAATGGAGCTGATCTCCCATCTGCTCTGTGAGCCCCTGTCTGTCGCTGCCTCCTCCACTGCTTCCTTCCAAGGGGGCCCGAGTTTTGGAGACACCCCGCTCCCCTCTTGGCCAGTCCCAATGTCTCTCTCACTGACCTGTAGCACCTGTGGGTGGAGGGACCTTCGTGGCAGCCAGAGATTCCATTCCTGAAGCCTGATCGGATCTGCTCCTCTTGAAGCTGCGCAGCCAAGGTAGGCCTGGGCTCTGCTCCATGTACGGTGCCTGACGGACCTTTGGGGTCAGTTTTTTCAGGGCTCTCTGAAACAGAAATCTTCTGCACTCCATTGATCCGTGGCTTCTACTGCTCCAGAACCTGTTGGGAGTTGTTTTTATAGGTAATTTATGGGCTGTGGGTTTGGAGCTAGCATATGTGAGTCTTTCTACCCTGCCATCTTGGCTCTTCTCCTACCAAATTCTAAAAAATGCACAAAAAGTCCAGTGAAGAAGTCTTGAAAAGTAGAACTGGCCAAATGGTAAAAAGATATACAAAAATTCATTAAAGGGAAGAACTTTTAATTTATTTTTTTAATTTATTCATTTGTTTGTTTGTTTGTTTATTTATTTAATTTTCTTACATACATTTTCACAAATTTTTGGGTTCCAAATTTTCTCCCCTTTTATCCCCTCCCTCCACCCCAATACCCCAAGCAATCTAATTTTCCCTATCTCCAATCTGCCCTCTCTTCTGTCATCTCTCCCTTCTCTTGTCTCCATCTTCTCTTTTCTCCTGTAGGGCCAGATGACTTTCTATTCCTCATTAACTGTATGTCTTCTTTCTTAGTTGCAACAACAACACTAAACAGTTGTTCCTAAAACTTTGAGTTCCAAATTCTCCCCATCCCTCCCTCCCCACCCATTCTCTTTGGGACAGCAGGCAATTCAATATAGGCCATATCTGTGTAGTTTTGCAAATGACTTCCCTGATAGTCGTGTTGTGTAAGACTAACTGGATTACCATCCCTCCTAATCTGCCCCTCCTTGTTTCTCTTCTGTCTTTTGATCCTGTCCCTCCCCAAGTGTTGACTTCAAATTGCTCCCTCCTCCCTTTCCCCTCCCTTCCATCACCCCCCCTTGCAATATCTCTTTCTCCCCCACTTTCTTATACTGTAAGATAGGTTTTCATAACAAAATGAGTGTGCATTTCACTCCTTCGTTTAGTCAAATGTGATGAGGGTAAAGCTTCTTGGTTTTTTTTTTTTTCTCAGCTCTCCTCTTTTTCCCTCCTCTAAGAAAAACTCCTACCTGCCTCTTAAATGATATATAGTTACCCCCTTCCCTTTCCCTCTCTTTCCTCCCCCTACATTTCTCTCTCACCATTTACCCTAGTTTCTTTTAAGGTATGGTCCCATCCTATTCAGTTCAATCTGTGCTTTCTGTCTCTGTATGTGTGTGCATGTGTGTATGTGTGTGCATGTGTGTACATGTGTATGTGTGGTCCCACCAACTACCCAGATATTGAAAAGTTTTAAGAGTTAGAAATATTGTCTTTCCCTGTATGAATGTAAACAGTTCACTTCTGGTAAGTCCCTTAAGACTTCTCTTTGCTGTTTACTTTTTCATGCTTCTTCTCATTCTTGTGTTTGAGAGTCAAATTTTCTTTTCAGCTCTGGTCTTTTCATCAAGAATGATTGAAAGTCCTCTGTTTCATTGAAAGACCATATTTTCCCTTGAAGTATTATACTCAGTTTAGCTGGGTAGGTGATTCTTGGTTTGAGTCCTAGTTCCTTTGCCTTCTGGAATATCCTATTCCACGCCCTTCGATCCCTTAATGTAGAAGCTGCTAGATCTTGGGTTATCCTGATTGTATTTCCACAGTACTGGAATTGTTTCTTTCTAGCTGCTTGTAAGATTTTTTCCTTGAGCTGGGAGTTCTGGAATTTGGCCACAATGTTCCTAGGAGTTTCTCTTTTTGGATCTCTTTCAGGTGGTGATCGATGGATTCTTTCAATACTTATTTTGCCCTCTGGTTCTAGAATGTCAGGGCAGTTTTCCTTGATAATTTCATGGAAGACGATGTCTAGGCTCTTTTTTTGATCATGGCTTTCAGGTAGTCCCATAATTTTTAAATTTTCTCTCCTGGATCTATTTTCCAGGTCAGTTGTTTTTCCCATGAGATATTTCACATTCTCTTCCATTTTTTCGTTCTTTTGGTTTTGTTTGGTGATTTCTTGGTTTCTCATAAAGTCATTAGACTCCATCTGTTCCATTCTAATTTTGAGAGAACTATTAAATTCAGTGAGCTTTTGAGCCTCTTTTTCCATTTGGCTCATTCTGCTTTTGAAAGCATTCTTCTCCTCATTGGCTTTTTGAACCTCCTTTGCCAATTGGGTGAGCCTATTTTTCAAGGTGTTAATTTCCTCAGCATTTTTTTGGGTCCACTTTACCAAGGTATTGACCCGGTTTTCATACTTTTGTTGCATCTCTGACATTTCTCTTCCCAGTTTTTCCTCCACCTGTCTAACTTGCTTTTCAAAATGCTTTTTGAGCTCTTCCAGGGCCTGAGCCCACCCACCACCCCCCTGGGGTGTCTGGGGTACTGAGGCCCCGCCCTCCACGTCTTTCCCTGATGGCAAGGATACGTCCTCATCATCAGATCCGAAGGTCGGGATCATTTGCATTTGTTGGAAAAAACTCTCTAAAGTCTTATTTTTCTTCTCTTTTCTAGGCATTTTCCCAGCCAGTTACTTGACTTCTGAGATTCCTTTCCACCCCCGCCTGGATCCGCCCAGCTAGTGCTTGTCCTCTGAGATTTAAATGGGCTTTCCTCCTGCCGGCTGTCAATCAATGAGCTTTAGTTCAGGTGCTGGGGTGGGGCCAGGGCCGCCTCCGAGACTCTGATCCCTCAGGGGCTTTATGCAGAGACTTTCAGGAATGGAGTGGGTGGGGGCGGGGTGGGGGGTCCGCCTCCTAAACCCCGCTCCTTGGGGGCTTTAAGCAGAAGCCTTCAGTAACAGAGCGGGGTGGGGGCAGGGCCGTCTCCCAGACTCAACTCCATCAGGTCCTATGCAGGAATCTTCCGTAATGAAGATCCTGACTGCTGCTGGGGGATTCCTGGGTCCTGGTCCGCTGCCGCCTCAGCCGCCGCCCACACCTCTGCCTCCGCCGCTTCCTGCCCCTGTCTCTGCTGCCGCTGCTTCCTCCCGAGGGGGCCCGAGTCAAGGAGATGCCCTGCTTCCCCTCTCCTCCAGCCCGGCCTCTCTCACTGACCTGTAGCTTCTGTGGGCGGAGGGACTTTCCCGGCTGCCGGAGCTTCCGTCTCTGAAGCCTGCTCGGATCAGCTTCTCTGGGGCCGCGGCCAAGGAAGCGTTGGGGGTGGGGTCCACTTTCCGGGGCGCGCCGGACTCTGGGGATGGGTCTCCAGGGCTCCCTAGAACGGAAATCTCTTCCACTCTGCTTCTGCACACCTTGTATTGACCCAGAAGTTATGGGGAACTCTTTTTACATTAATTCTATGGGCTTTTAGTTTCGGAGCTCATAAACGTGCGTCCTTCTACTCCGCCATCTTGGCTCCACCTCCCCGGAAGAACTATTTAATAAGTAGAATTGACGAAATGAAAAAGGAGATGCAAAAGTTAACTGAAGAAAACAATTCCTTTAAAGCTAGATTTGGACAAGTGGAGCCTAATGACTTTATGAGATATCAAGAAAGAATCAAACAAAATAAAATGCATTTATAAACATAAGAAAATGTGAAATATCTCATCAGGAAAATTAAGCAAAAACAAACCACTCACTTGGAAAATAGATCCAGGTGAGAAAATTTAAGAATAATTAGACTACATGAAAATCATGCTAAACAGACTATCATCTTTCAAAAATTGTCAAGGAAAACTGCCCTGATATTCCAGAACCAGAGTGTAAAATAGAAATTGAAAAGATCTGTCACCTCCTAAAAGAGATCCCAAAATGAAAACTCCAAGGAATATTATAGTCCAATTACAGATCTTTCAGTTCCAGGGGAAAATACTGCATGCATCCAAAAGGAAAAAATTCAACTGTCATGAGATTTTCAGTGTCACACAAGATCCTGCAGCTTCTACATTAAGGAATCAGAGGGCTTGGAATATGATATTCTGGAGTGCAAAAGTACTAAGATTACAACCAAGTATCACTTACACAGAAAAACTGAGTATAATTATTCTGGGGAAAAATGGAAATTTCATGAAGTAGAAGAGTTTCAAGCATTCCTGATGAAAAGTGCAGCGATGAATAGAAAATTTGACTTTCAAATACAAGATGCAAAAGAAAAATAAACAAGTAAACAGAAAGGGAAAGCATAAGTGATTAGATCAGATGACACTCTATATTTCTACATGGGAAAATGATATTTATAACCCCTAAAAGCTTTGTCATTATTAGTGCACTTAGAAGGAGTATGCATCAACAGAAAGGTGAGATTTGGCTGTCAGGATATCATTAAAAAAATAAAATTAAGAGATGGGAAAGAAGAATGTGCTGGGAGAAGGGGAAAGGAGGACCTAGAATGCGATGAATTATCTGACATAAAAGAAACAGAAAGATTTTACAGTGGAGGGGGAAATGGGGAAGCAGGAAAGGGAGAACATGAACCTTACTTTTATTAAAATTGGCTTAAAGAGGCAATAATATACACACTTAGTTGGGTGTAGAAATCTATCTTATCACATATAAATGCAGTTGGGGAAGGGATGAGAGGGGGGAGTTGATAGATAGGAGGTCAGTTTGGGGGAGGCAATATGAGAAGCAAAACACTTTTGAGATTATAAAGAATACACACACACACACACATATTTCTCAAACATAAAAATTGAGTCAAATTTATAGAAATGAGTTCTTCCTCAATTGATAAATGCTCAAAGGACATGAAAAGGCAGATTTCAGATAAAGTTATTGAAGTTATCTACAGTCATTTCAAAAAGTGCTCTAAATCACTATTGATGAAAGAAATGTGAACTAAATAGCTCTGAGCTATGTCCTCACACTGGTCTGATGGATAATAAGACAGAAAAGGAAAATGAAAAATGTTTGAGGGATGTGGGAAAATTAAAAACACTTATGTACTATTGGTGAAGTTATGTACTGATTCAACCATTCCAGAGAGCAATTTGGAACTATGCCCAAAGAGCTATAAAACCATGCATACCCTTTGACCTAGCAATACATGTCTGTATGCAAAAAGATAAAATAAAAAAAGAAAAAGGACATACGTGTATGAAAATATTTATAGCAGGTCTTTTTGTGTTCACAAATAATTAAAAATTCAGGGGTTGTTCATCAATTGAGTAATGGTTGAACAAGTTGTTGTATATGACTGTGATGGAATACCATTGTGCTTTGAGAAGTGATGAACAGTATGCACTCAAGAAAAAAATATGGAAAAAGTTACATGAACTTATGCAAAGTGAAATGAGCAGAACAAGGAAAACATTGCGCAGTAACAGCAGTATTGTAGGGTGATTTACTATGAATTAATTAAGCTTTTCTCAGCAATACAATGAACCAAGAGATTTCTATAGGATGTATGATGAAAGGTGCTATCCATCTCCAGAAAAAGTACTGGTAGAACCTTAATGCAGATCAAATATACTTTATATTTTTTTATTTTTCTGTTTTTTTATCTATTTTCTTTCACAGAATGACTTAGATGGAAATGTGCTCTGCATGACTATACATTTATAATCTATCTCAAACTGCTTGCCTTTATAATGGGTGTGGGGTAAACGAGTGAAAGGGTAAATTTTTAACTAAAAAATTTCAGAAAAAAAGAATATTATAATTGTTTTTAACGTGTAATTGGAAGAATAAAACATTAAATAATCTTTTTTTTTTGAAAAAAAAACACTTCTACTTTTCGCAATGGGTTTGCTGCCAGAACACAGGTGTTGTGAAAACCATCGCTAAACTGCCACAAAAATGGGCAAGGAAAAGACTCACATTAACATTGTCGTCATTGGACATGTCGACTCTGGCAAGTCCACCACTACTGGCCACCTCATCTACAAATGTGGTGGAACTGATAAGAGAACTACTGAGAAGTTCGAGAAGGAGGCTGCTGAGATGGGAAAGGGCTCCTTTAAATATGCCTGGGTCTTGGATAAACTGAAGGCTAAATGTGAGCATGGTATCACTATTGATATCTCCCTGTGGAAATTTGAGATCAGCAAGTACTACGTGACCATTATTGATGCTCCAGGACACAGAGATTTCATCAAGAACATGATTACAGGCACATCTCAGGCGGAATGTGCTGTCCTGATTGTTGCTGCTGGTGTTGGTGAATTTGAGGCTGGCATCTCTAAGAATGGGCAGACCCATGAGCATGCCCTTCTGGCCTACACACTAGGTGTAAAACGATTGTTTGTGTGAACAAAATGGATTCCACCGAGCCCCCCTACAGCCAGAAGAGATACAAGGAAATTGTCAAGGAAGTCATTACCTATATTAAGAAAATTGGCTACAACCCTGATACAGTAGCTTTTGTGCCAATTTCAGGTTGGAATGGTGACAACATGCTGGAGCCTAGCTCTAACATGCCCTGGTTCAAGGGATGGAAAGTCACTCGTAAGGATGGCAATGCTAATGGAACTACACTGCTTGAAGCTTTAGATTGCATTCTGCCACCAACTCGTCCAACTGACAAGCCCCTTCGTCCACCCCTCCAAGACGTCTACAAGATTGGCGGTATTGGTACTGTACCTGTTGGCCGAGTGGAAACTGGTGTTCTAAAACCAGGCATGGTGGTCACCTTCACCCAAGTCAATGTTACAACTGAAGTAAAGTCTGTTGAAATGCACCATGAAGCTTTGAGTGAGGCTCTGCCTGGGGATAATGTTGGTTTCAATGTCAAGAACGTGTCTGTCAGAGATGTCCGTGGTGGTAATGTGGCTGGTGATAGCAAGAATGACCCTCCTATGGAAGCAGCTGGTTTCACAGCCCAGGTTATTATCCTGAACCATCCAGGCCAAATCAGTGCTGGTTATGCACCTGTTTTGGATTGTCATACTGCTCACATTGCTTGCAAGCTTGCTGAACTGAAGGAGAAGATTGATTGTCGTTCTGGTAAGAAGTTGGAAGATGGCCCTAAATTCCTGAAATCTGGTGATGCTGCCATCGCTGACATGGCTCCAGGCAAGCCCATGTGTGTGGAGCATTTCTCTGATTATCCTCCTCTGGGTCGTTTTGCTGTTCCTGATATGAGGTAGACTGTTGCAGTTGGTGTTATCAAGGCAGTTGACAAGAAGGCTGCTGGAGCTGGCAAGGTCACAAAATCTGCCCAGAAGGACCAGAAGGCTAAATGGATATTCTGTACAACACCTG
Source organism: Bettongia penicillata ogilbyi (assembly GCA_023548195.1). Classification (NCBI taxonomy): domain Eukaryota; kingdom Metazoa; phylum Chordata; class Mammalia; order Diprotodontia; family Potoroidae; genus Bettongia; species Bettongia penicillata. The sequence goes on along the minus strand of JAJHZJ010000379.1, from coordinate 647,019 downwards.
CCACCCCAGTCTTAATCAGTGGTGGAAGAACAGTCTCAGAACTGTTTGTCTCAATTGGCCATTTAAGTTTAATAGTAAAAGACTGGTTAATGATTACAATGCATCGTAAAAGCTTTAGCAGGAAAGGAATGTTTTTGGGGACCATTTGTTTCGTGGCAGTTTTAAGTTACTAGTTTTTAAAATCAGTAATTTTTAAATGGAAACAACTTGACCAAAAATCTGTCACAGAATTTTGAGACCATTAAAGCAGTTTAATGCGAAAAAAAAGAAAGAAAAAAAAACACTTCTACCCTTGTCATTTACTAATAATGTTATTCTTATGATGTATAAATTATATTTTTAACATTGTTAGAGAGTAAAACAATTCTATGAAATAAAAGATCTCTTCATTTTTTTTGACAGGTCATGAAGTTTGATTTTATTTACATACCTCACAAGGTAAATGCAATCTGGGTTTTACTTTTATTTTAAAATTTGAAGTCATATGTAGTTCTATCTAGAGAGATGATAATAGATTTAAGAATAGACTGAAATGTAAATGACTTTATACTATCTCCTGGAAAAATTTTATTTTCCATATGAACTGTTATTGATATTTTATATGTTACATGAAAGACCAATTTTCCATATGAACATTAAATTCTTGTGTTCTCACTATACATGTGTCTATTTATAGTTTGTGAATGAGCCATGAGTGCAGAACTGTTTTGAAAGATTTTTGATAGTCTATATGTTACAGCACTATATGTAGTGTTATAATGTATAAACATATATGCGTATGTAATAGCATTTTGGAGAAGCATGATGAATAATTATTTAATTGATGATAAGTTCTTATTTACATTCCTTGAAATTTTTCGCACTATTTTTTCACACAATACTTTTTAGTAAATATAATTTTATTATAAGTGTATGTAACTTTTGTTTTCATGAAACAAGCTCCAAATACTTTATATACAGTATATTATGTCATTAAACTATATTTGGAGGCATCACCATTGTTTTCATTTTTAACAATGCATATATCTTATTTTTTAACAGTCTTTTCTGCCTTCTACCTAAATGAACATTAATGGAAAGTCACTCCAGTATATTTGCCAAGAAAAACCCAAAAGAAGTTGTGAAAAGTAGGACACAACTGAAACAACCCAACAACAAGAACAAGGTAAGATTCATAAATTCATGTATCACTATAATTCTTTTGAATCAATAATTATGAAATGTAGCCATCTTTGTTCCTTTCTGGTGTGAAAAGAGAACAAGGTTTTAGTCACCTCTCAATATGATTATTCTATCATTAATCATGGCAATGACACATGTGTTTTATGTTTCTTGTTTGATCTAGATTGTGTTTTTCATTTCTCACAATCTTAAAGACCAGAAACTCTACTCATTTCCTTTTTTTTCAGGAGTTCTGTGTTGGCCCTAATTTCTTTATTTCTCCAGCCTCTGTGGTAAATGTTTTGCATTGCTGCTGAATTGTTTTTGTTGTGTTATTTTATGCTCTCTTTTAATTATTGCTTTCCACAGTTAAGTGGGCGAATCTAGAATTTCTGATAAGCTCTGGTATTCTGGATTTTTGCATATGAATTTTTGTTGCCTTCGATTAGACATTCTGGCATTATTTTTGTTGTTCTTACTTGTTTGTTGATGTTAACTTTCTACCACCTAGACAATGACTTAAACTTTTAGAGCCTTTTTAAAGAATTTCTACTAACTTACTTAAAGTTGTTTCTCTCATGATACTATTTAAGTCCTTACATAAGAGTTTTCCTTTGTTAGTTTTATCTTACCTTGATTCTTAGATATGGTTGACCTCCTTTAATGCTTTGTTCAGGTCATGGTATTTTTATACTTTCTATCAAATACTGCCAGAGAATGACAACTTTGGTTCATACTAAATTTTGCTGCTGAATTATTCTATTTTGGTTAAATTGGTCTGTGAATTGCAGTAGTATCATCAAACTAAAAAAAAAAAATATTTAGAATTACAGTCTAAGTATGCCTATCTCTTTTTCAAAGTTATTTGAGGTTTCATTGCTATTTATTCCATCTTTCTTTTTTTTTTTTTGATCTGGTATAATTTTAGATGTTAGATATTATGCGAAGATTTTCAGTGACCCTAGTGTATTCAATTTTTCTTTCTTCAGATTTTAGTAGTCCCTTGATTTAAAAAAAATTCTTCAACTTAGGTTAAAGTTTCAAGCTTTCACCCCTCGTCTTGATTGCTCCAGATTGATCAACCATATGTTCTTGTATCTCTTGGAGGTGACAGCATCATTGACAAAAAAGCAGTATAAAGTCCTTCCCTGTAGCTATTCCTCCCTATTTTTAAGAAGAAAATGAAATATTGATGTTGTATTTTATACTTGATTTCATTATGTAATTGATTCTGTTCTATAAGTGCTTGAATCATGTTTCTTTGTCCATAAGTTGAGAAGTTCATGAGTTCTGAAATTGTCTTTTTCCTTCAGTTAAGTTTTGCGATTGTTTCCCTTCAAATCACTTTAATTGAAAGAAAACTTTATCTCTGCACCACTAGCTACAATTAGAAGAAATCTCTTATCCTAGAAAGATGCTGATGGAGGTCAGAGAGTCTGGTATGTTATTTTTGCAACACTGTCTGTCCTTCAAGGAAGTTTGGTTTGTTATCACTGTAACATTAACTAGCCATGCAATGGACAACACCAATGAACTCTCCATAGCAACAAGATGGAAGGAGGAATTGCTGGTAGTCCTGTCTTTCAGACTTCCATCCAATTATAGTATTTTCCATCATCTTCAGACTTTGTAATACTATTTTTTCATCTGTGATGCTTCTTCTGCTGTTTTCTTGCACTTCTCAAACTATATGAAGGCTAGCAAGTTTCTATTTCATCATCTTTTGGATGAGTGAAGACCTGAGAGATCTATTTTATAGGTAATATGTAACCTTATCAACAAATTAGAAGTGCTCAAAACTTTGTGCCACAGTTAACCTTAATTTCAATACTGAAACTGTTTTGGTTAAAGTACAGTAATGGCTCATAAAGTCATTCATGTCTTTAATCCTTTTCAAGTGCATACATTGTTTTCCTGTTTTAGTGGTCAGTGCTATCTACACTAAACTTTCTCAGGGGTTTGATCTCATGTCCCTTGCGTTCTTGTTGTATCAGCATGCAGAGGAAAGACTTTCTTTTTTCTGTCCTCTGCATCAGGCTAAGTATTATAGTATTTTTATGTAGGGTCAACCTATAACCTTACTCTACATATTTCTAAGAATCCTGAGAGCAGTTTCATCACAATATTTGAAGTGCTAACCCAATCAATGGTATCATGAAAACCCCGATCTCCATCGTCCTATCTGTCATTTCTTTATTTTGATGCTTGTTTGCCAACCCCAAGGCAATAGGGCTGTCCCTCCTACTCATCATCTTTCTGTTTCTCCTCTTCTTTTACCTCTATCTTGTTCTTTTTCATTCTCTCTTCTTCATTTCCCCATCTAGGTATTAAATAGAATTGAGGAAGAGACCTTGTTTTTGTTTTTATTTTTGTTTTTAATTCCTTCCGTGCCAGCACAGGACATGTATATAGAAAGTTCTTAGTAGTTACTTAAAAAAAAATCACTGTGTTCAATTACTGCAATCACAAATTTAGCACAGAGGCACCTAAAATAAATATTTCCTCAAAAATTTGTTAGCTAAGAATGGAAGGATGCAAAATATTCTAGTTTTGTGTGATCTTTTCACTGGTAATATTTTTGGGTGGTTTTGATATTCTAAAGTTCACTTATTTCATTGCTCATCAGGCTGTACTCTTAACCTCTTCATCCTGTAGGATCCCTTCAGCTCTGTAGCTCACACCTCAGAATTACTCTTAGCCCCTGAAGCCCCTCTCTCTGATTAGATGACTGTTTCCTCCATTTAAGAAGGATGCCCAAACCAATCATGTCTTCATCTATCACCAGGCCTTGTACTCCAGAATTTTTCATCATGCCCTCATTTGCAGTTTATTTTTAATATATTTTTCAATTTATCAGAAAGTAAGCTACATGAGGGCATGAACTGCATTTTATCTTCTTTGTACTTGTATTCTAAGTGCTTAGAATACTGTTTGGCATTTAGGAATCAATCAATGAATGCTTGTTGACTTACTGATGGACATATTGCAGTGTCTTAAAGGGGATTTTACAGTCAAAAAATAGTAATTTAATTCAAATGAGTCATGCATTAAGGACCTACAATATGCAAGGATTATGGAATTTACAGATGAAAGAGATGTTCAAATTATATGTTCTAACAGTTACCAACTGAAGGGCCTTTTTCCTCACTCAGAAGCTTTAGAGCTATTACAGGGTTCTTCAAATCCTTATGTGCCCATGGGGTTGTCATTGTAATCTTTATTTAGTTCTAAAACAATAAACAGTGCAACTGATTACAAAAATAAAGCATACTTTCTATATGTTGGATAAATGATACATTTTTTACATACATTCAGTATCATTTTGAAATCAATACAAATGCTGTTTCAATTAATACAACGCATTTTCAGTTAAAAGTATTACAAATGCATGAGTACTATTTTGTCAGATATTTTCCAAATTAGTGGAGAGTAATGGTGAAAATGTCTTTGTGTAGATATCTACACTTTTAGTTTTTTAGGTTCTGAGCTATCATATTTGAAAATTTGGGAATTATTGATATAGTCTAACTCTCTCACTTTCAAATGAGAAAGTTATGTTTCAAAGAGGATAAATGGCTGTAATTTTGAAAAAATAATTTCATTTTATTTTGAATTCAGCCATCACAACTCAAAAGTTTCAGTATTTCAAAAAGAACAGGAAAGAGATTTGTACAACAAAATGAAACTTTGTTAAATATTGTTCTTTGAAGAACCATATGTTATATAGATAAAGAAATTAATCAAGAATCAACAGAACTGTTTGATTTGTTTGTTTCCCCTTGGACATTTATTTTTATTTTATTCTATGCTTTTTAAAATATTTTCTTTCTCATATACATATCTCTACCCACTAGTCTACCCACCCTACCTCCTCTATACAGAAGAACTAATTAAAACAAATATGTGTAGTAATGCAAAACACATCAACATATTGTTTATTTCTAAGATGAAGTGTGTAATTTTAACTTTTAGTCTTTATCTGAAAGCTGGTTACTTTTGGATTAGAACCAATACTCTAGGTTCTGGAGTCAGGAAGTTCTAAGTTCAAATCCAAGCTCAGACATTTACTAGCTGTATGACCCTGGACAAGTCACTTAACTCTGTTTGACTCAGTTTTCTCATTTGTAAAATGAGCTTGAGAATGAAATGGCAAACCACTCTAGTATCTTTGCCAATAAAACCCCAAATGGAGTAAAAGAGAGATGGTACAATTGACACAATTGAACAACATCAACATTTTTTTGGCAAGGAATAACAGGCACATTTCATCACTAGTGGAAGCTAGGTGGGTTAGTACAGAGAAATCTGGATTTCTGCATCTTCATCATGAAGATTTGAGAACTTGGGTAAGTTACTTAATCTTTGCTTCAATTGTCTCACGTATGAAATGGGAATAATAATAGCTCCTATATTTCAGGGTTGTTGTGATAATGAAATTAGATAATACTTGCAAAGTAATTCATAAACTTTTAAGTGCTATATAAATACTAGCCATCATTATTATTATAATTACTATTACTTTCATGCAGTTTTCTGAACTCATAATTAGTCACAGAGTTATTTGACTTGCTGGTTTCTTATTGCCTTTAATTCTTGATCCAGTGCTCTTCGCATTTTCATAATACACACCAAGTCTCTCTTTTGTGGTTGCTATTTTTGCTCATACATACTGTAATAACTACCTGGTAACCAGGTTGCACTCACACTAGTCACTATCTGGTCCAATAAACATTTACCTTTCCTTTTCCAAGTCTTAGTAGAACCCTTTCCTAATCCTTCCATGAAATTGTTTCAGTGATTAAACATGTCTCTGGTTTCCTGTTTTCAAAACTGGGGATGAAAGCCTTAGCCAGAGTAATAAGGAAGAGTCATTTTTGAAACACAAGTTACTAAATTATGGCACATCCATTTTCCCTAGGAAATTCAATTAATTATTGGGTAAAAATTGTTTCCTATTGATTCTATGTTGATTTCCTTCTAATTTGAAAAATGGAGCTTTGCCATAATGATATTTGAGGATAGCAGACAGGGGCCTCTGTTGTGGAACAAATTTGATAAAAACCATGGCATTTCTCATCAAGAAAGAGATCTGTCTGTATGTGAAAAAGATAGCATTTTCTATTATTTTAAAAATAGTTAAGTTAGTAAGTAGGGGAAAAGTCTTTTTTTTTGCCCTTTGGATTTGGTCAGTCCAATATAAGAGAATCCTGGACAAGAAGACAAAAAACACCCATAGCAAGTTTTAGGAAACTTGTATTTGTAAGAAAAAAGGGGTCCTCCTGTACTTATGCACAATATAGTAAGACAGACAAGTTGCTTATTCCTATGGTAGTGGTGGCACTTATACTATTTTAAACACTAACACCATGTTCCTGGGACGACATGAGGACAATTTGGTTTGGCAACTTTTGGTTTGATTTAAAGGCACTAAGAAGGTGATGTATGAGAGAAACCAGAAGGAAAAGATGCTAATGCTCTTATTTAACTCCATTCAAATTGTGTACTCAGTATTTCTTCTCTGCCAATGAAAGCTACTATGCCTAAGCAACTCTCCACTCATACCATCCCAGTTAATTTACATCAAGCTTAGCTTGTGATCATCCCAGTCTCTCTTGTCTTCAAGAGATCACTAAACATTGGTTTGGTTGTTCTTTCATTTTGGATAGAGCACTAAAAGAAGATACCGGAAACATGGTTCCAAATATTTTCCCCATAGTTACTAATTAACTTTGGGAGCAGAGGCTACAGAATTGTGGTGAGGACAGAATGCATGTGTTTTGTGAACTACAAAGTACTTGACAAATACTTTAAAATATACAAATGTATAATTATTTATACCCACATTCATCATGATAATCACAGAATGTTATTAAATTTGAGTGCAATAAGCAAAAATGTAATTTGCTCAAAGATGTCCTTCTTCTGTTAACTTTTTTTCCAAACCTAGGCAAAGAACACCTATCACAGAGATAGAAGATTCATTAAAATAATGATAATTAAAATAGTCAATTATAATAACATCTTCCAGAAATACAATTTTTCTATAAAGTGTTTTACATTACTTCATTTGTTTGAATCCCATAGCAGCACCATAAGACAGATGTTAAGGATATCAGAGCTCCCATTTTGCACATGAGGAAATTTAGCCAATCAAAGAGCATTTATTAAGCACATACTATGCTAAGTGATGGGGATAAAAAGAAAGGTAAAAAATAGTTCCCACCATCAAGGAGCTGACAGTCTAATAGGGGAGACTATGTGCAAAACCTCTATGCATAAATAAGCCAAAAAACTAAATAAAATAATAAACAGAGGAGAGACACTGGAATTAAGAGGGTTTGGACAAGGTTTCCCACAGAAGGTGAGATTTTAGCTGCACCTTGAAGTAATCCAGAAAAGGTAGAAAGCAGATAAAGCAGAGATACAGAGAGGAAAAACATTTCCTGAAATGAGGCAGCACAAATGTCCAGAGTTAGAAGATGGGGTGTCTTATTCATGGAACAGCCAAGAGGCTAATGCTACTAGATCACAGAATATATAAATGAAGGGAAGGTGCAAGATGCTAAATGTCTGGAGAGATGAAGGGGGCAGGTTATGAAAGTCTTTGAATGGCAAATGGAGGATTGTATACTTGAACTTCGAGGCAATAAGGAACCACCTGAGTTTATTGAGGTGGTAGGAGCCTACACCAAGAGGGGATGGTATCAAAGCACAGAAGAGCAAGTATTTGAGAGAGGCTGACAAAATTAAAGTGGAAAGACTCTGGTAACAGATTCCATATGGAAGGAAGGTTGAGAAAAGGTGAGCAATAAAGGATGATAGATTATGAAGCTGTGTAACAGGAAGCATGGTGCAAGAGATGACACAGCTAGCTTTGGAGGTATGAACTGAATCCAAGCCTTCCTGACTCTGAGGCTAACTTGCCATCTATTATTGCATCTTTTGACTTTAGTATTTTTGCACCTTATACCCCATACTCTAGGCAAAGATTTCACTCTCTGTTTGGAAAGCTTTAGAAAGCAAGCAGTAGACTTTGATTCTGAAAGAACTTATTTGTCCAGTTTCAAACCATCAACTTCTTCAGAGCTGTGATTATTTTTAGATTCAAAATTGATGAAGCTTTGGTGGAATGCTACCTCCTTTAAAGAAAAGTTCTTAAAGCTTGCTAAGGAGGCTCAACTATGTGGACAACAAATCTATACCCTGTTACCTATATTTCTTATTCCCTAGTTGTATGCAAGAACAATACTCAACAGTTGTTCATAAAACTTTGAGTTCCAACTTCTCTTCCTCCCTCACTACCCACTCATCCCCATTGGGAAAGCAAGCAGTTCAATATGTGCTAAATATGTGCAGTTTTGCAAAACACTTCCATAATAGTTGTGTTGTGTAAGACTAACTATATTTCCCTCCATCCTATCCTGTCCCCCATTTCTCTTATTCTCTCTTTTGACCTTGTCCTTCCCCAAGAGTATTGACTTCTAATTGCTCCTTCCTCCCATTGCCCACTCTTCCATCATCCCCCCCACTCTGCTTATCCCCTTCCCCCCCACTTTCCTGTATTGTAAGACAGGTTTTCATACCAAGATGAGTGTGAATTTTATTCCATCCTTGTGTCAATTGTGATGAGAATAAGCTTCATGTTTTCTCTCTCACCTCTCCCCATTTTCCCTCCACTGAAAAGTCTTTTATTTGCCTCTTTTATGAGAGATAATTTGCCCCATTCTATTTCTTCCTTTCTCCTCCCAATATATTCCTCTCTCACTGCTTAATTTCATTTTTTTACATATGATCCCATCCTATTCAACTCACTCTGTGCTCTGTCTTTGTGTGTGTGTGTGTGTGTGTGTGTGTGTGTGTGTGTGTAATCCCACCAACGACCCAAATATTAAAAAAAAAAGTTTCATGGGTTACAAATACTGTCTTTCCATGTAGCAATGTAAACAGTTTAATAAGTCCCTTATGATTTCTAGTTCCTGTTTACCATTTCATACTTCTCTTGGTTCTTGTGTTCGAAAGTCAAATTTTCTTTTTCAGTTCTGTTTTTTTCATCTAGAATGCTTGAAAGTCCTCTATTTCATTAAAGAACATTTTTTTCCCCTGGAGTATTATACTTAGTTTTTCTGGGTAGGTGATTCTTGGTTTTAGTCCTAGTTCTTTTGATTTCTGGAATATCATATCCCATGCCCTTCGATTCCCTTAATGTAGAAGCTGTTAGATCTTGTGTTATCCTGATTGTATTTCCACAATACTGGAATTGTTTCTTTCTAGCTGCTTGCTATATTTTCTCCTTGACCTGGGAACTCTGGAATTTGGCTACAATGTTCCTAGGAGTTTCTCTTTTTGGATCTCTTTCATGAGGTGATCGGTAGATTCCTTGAATACTTATTTTGCCTTCTGGTTCTAGAATCTCAGGGAAGTTTTCCTTGATCATTTCAAGAAAGATGATGTCTAGGCTCTTTTTTTGATCATGGCTTTCAGGTAGTCCCATAATTTTTAAATTGTCTCTCCTGGATCTATTTTCCAGGTCAGTTGTTTTTCCAATGAGATATTTCACATTATCTTCCATTTTTTCATTCTTTTGTTTTTATTTTGTGATTTCTTGGTTTCTCATAAAGTCATTAGCTTCCATCTGTTCCATTCTGATTTTTAAAGAACTATTTTCTTCAGTGAGCTTTTGAATTGCTTTCTTCATTTGGCTAATTCTGCTTTTGCAAGCATTGTTCTCCACATTGGCTTTTTGAACCTCTTTTGCCAATTGAGTTAGCCTATTTTTAAAGGTGTTATTTTCTTCAGCATTTTTTGCATCTCCTTTAGCAAGTTGCTGACTTGTTTTTCATGATTTTCTTGCATCTTTCTCATTTCTCTTCCTTGTTTTTCCTCCTCCTCTCTTACTTGATTTTCAAAATCCTTTTTGAGCTCTTCCATGGTCTGAGACCACTGAATATTTATTTTGGATGTTTGGAATACACAAGCCTTGACTTTTAGGTCTTTACCTGATGGTAAACCTTTTTCTTCCTCATGCGAAGGGATGGGAGAAGATATCTGTGCACCAAGAAAGTAACCTTCTATAGTCTTATTTTTCCCCCATTTCTGGGCATTTTCCCCACCAGTTACTTGACTTTTGGGTCCTTTGTCAAGAGTACAGTCTACTTTGGGGACCTATAAGATCTCATTTCCTACAATGTGGTACAATCAAAGTGTGTACACTGATCTGGGAGCAAGCAGAAATTTTTTGCCCAATATCTGAGTAATAGAGTTACCTCTCCACAGGTACCTGGGCTACAGTTCTGCCAAGGCCAGCCCTGGGAGCAGAGAATCAGATAAGCTGCAGGGGCAGGACCGCCATTCAGTGTGAGATAAGGATCAGCTGCTCAAAGCCCCCAGGAGTATTAGTCGGGAACAGGGCCTGTACACAGGGCTGATGTAAGAATAAGCTGCTCAGCGCCCCCAGGGGTTTTATGATCCAACAATGGATCCAGGCTGCTGTAGGAGGTGCTGTGGAAGTTGCTGCTGCTAGCCAGATGTGGCCTCTGTGGCTGCTGCCTGAGGCCAGAGCTATGGGAAGGCCCTAAACCCTTCTTGGCCAGCTAAAATAACCCTGTCACTGACCTTTGGTACCTGTGGGTTGAGGTATCTGTGAACTGCTGCTACTGCTACTGGGGATTCTACCCCTGAGGCCTGCTCTCTTCCTCCTCATAGAGCCACACTGCATAGCCAAGGCTGGACTTTGCTCCTCTCAGCATCTGGTGCAACAGACGTTTCCCATCGGCCTTTTAGGTTACCTTTCAGGTTAGAAATCTCCTTCACTCTGTTGTTCTGTGGCTTCTGCTGCTCTAGAATTTGTTGGAAGTCTTTCTTTACAGGTATTTTATGGGCTGTGGGGGAAGAGTTAGTATATGTGTGTCTTTCTGCTCTGCCATTTTGGCTTTGCCCCGCAGAAGACCTAAGTTCTTAACTGGCTATGCCACTTAATGCCTGTATGACTCTGAAGAAATCACTCAGTGTTCCTGAGTAACAATTTCCTCATCTATACAATAAGGGGTTGGAATAAATGACCTCTGAGTGCCCTGATAACTAGCTCTAAATCTTATAATACTATGATACCTTGCCTCAGATTTCCAGGCGGCTTTCCTAATTAGTCATTTAACCCTTTATATCTTACATCAGTCTGAGAAAACAGGAAACTCAAAATTCTATCCTTTGTTCTTTTTAACTTATAATGATTAGAAAGTATGACTGAGTGATGCTAACTGTGGCAAGCTAAAACCTTTACAATAAAAGTTGATATATGCCCAAATCTCAAAATTTATAAAAATTTACAAAGGATGGACTGATATTCCCTGTAAATTAAGAAATTTTTAAAGAGAATATTTACTGAAGAAAATGAGTCATTTTGAGGCATAATAGAAGTGTTCCATTTTACTCTCTCCTTGGAGGGAGAATAAATTCATCTAGAGCAAAAACTTCACAAATCTCTAAAGCCACCACTATTCTTGTCTAACACAGAAAATGATGACTCTTGTTTTCTAGATCTTTCTCTCTCTCTCCCTTTCTCTTTGTCTCTCTGTCCTTATTGTTCTCAACTCTTCTTACAGTGGTAAAGGGAGGTTTTCTTTACAAAAATTAATCAATTTAATTACAGTTTTAAACATTCAGCTACACAAGATTTTGAGTTCCAAATTTTTCCCCCATCACTCCCCTTCCCCACCCCAATATGGCATGCATTCTGATTATTCCTATCCCCACTCTGCCTTCCCTTTTATTTCACACCCCCTTATCTTCTTCCCCTTTATTTTTTTGAAGGGCAAGATAGATTTCTATACCCTATTGTCTACATATCTTATTTCCCAGCTGATTGTAAAAAAATTTTAACATTTGTTTTTAAAACTTTGAGTTTCAAATGCTCTTCATTCTTCCTTTTCCAACCATCCTCACTGAGAAGATAAGCAATTCGGTATAGGTTATACACGTGTAGTTATGCAAAACACTTCCATAATAGTCATGTTGTGAAAGATTAACAGTATCTCTCTCTATCCTATCCCACATTCCATTAATTCTATTTTCAATTTTTACCATTTTCCTTTTCAAAAATGTTTGATTCCTACTACCCCCTTCCACATTCTGTCTTCTATCCTATTATCTCTTCCAGCCTTATTTCCTCCCCCTTTTTTGTAGGGTTGGATGTCCACTTGATTGTATATGTCGTTCCCTCCTTAAGTCAAATCTGATGAAAGTTAAATTCACTCATTACCTCTCATGTCCTCCCTCTTCCCCTCTGTTATGAAAACTTTTTCTTGCCTCTTTCATGTGAGATAATTTACCATATTATATCTCTCCTTTTCTCCTCCCAATATAGTCTTTTCCCATTCCTTAATTTTTTATTTTAGTTATCACCCCTTAATACTCAACTCTGCCTGTGCCATCTATGTATCTATGTGTCCATTTATATTTCCTCCAACTACCCTAAAACTAAGCAAGGTCTCATGAATTACACATATCATCTTTACATGTAGGAATGTAAGCAGGTCAACTTTAATAATTCCTTTATGATATTCCTTTCCTGTTTACCTTTCATGCTTCTCTTGATTCTTGTATCTGAAAGTCAGATTTTCTATTCAGTTCTGATCTTTTCATCAAGAATGCTTGAAAGTAAAAAACAAAGAATGCTTGAAAGTTCTCTAGAATTGAAATTCCATTTTTCCCCTGGAGCAAGATATCTTAAAAAGATCACTTTTGTTGGACAGGTGATTCTTGATTTTAATCCTAGCTCTTCTGACCTTTGGAATATATCATATCACAAGTCCTTCATGCAGAAGCTGCTAGATCTTGTGTTATCCTGATTATATATCCATAATGCTTGGATTGTTTCTTTCTGGCTGCTTGAATTATTTTCTTCTTAACCTGGGAACTCTGGAATTTGGTTACATTATTCCTAAGAGTTTTCCTTTTGGGATCTCTTTCAGGAGGTGATAGGTAGATTTCTTCCATTTCTATTTTACCTACTGTTTCTAGAATATCAGGGCAGTTTTTCTTGATAATTTCTTGAAGGATGATACCTAATCTCTCTTTTTTTTTTCTGATCATGGCTTTCAGGTAGTCCAACAATTTTTCAATTATCTCTCCTAGAACATTGTACACAGTAACAGGCACAGTATGCAAGGGCTATTTTTTGATACATTTAGTCCTTCACAGCTATGCTAGGATCCAAAACATTTCCAAAGGACTCATGATGCAAAATGCATCCAGAGAAAGAACTATGAAATCAGTACACAGAATGAGGCAGACTAGTTTCTCTTTCACTATGTTTGGTTATGTTCTGTTTTACTCATGCTTTCTCCCATTCTTTTGAATTCTTCTATGCAACATGAGTAATGTGAAAATATGTTTAATAAGAATGCATGAGTAGAGCACATCTAAGATTGCATACTATCTTGGGGAGAGAAGGGGCAGAGAGAGGGACAAAATTTAAAACTTACGGAAATGATTGTTGAAAATTGAAAACAAAAGAATAAATAAATTTGAAGGAAAAAGAAAAAAATATTTCCTAGATAGACATTTTCCATGTCAATGGTTTTTCCAATGAGATATTTCACATTGTCTTCTATTTTTTTATTCTTTTGGTTCTGTTTTGTAATTTCTTGATTTCTCATAAAGTCTTTAGCTTCCTCTTGCTCCATTCTAATTTTTAAGGAATTATTTTCTTCAGTGAGTTTTTGAACTTTCTTTTTCATTTGACCAATCCTGCTTTGTAAGGCATTCTTTTTCTCATTGGCTTTTTGTACCTTTTTGCCAATCATGTTAGTCTATTTTTAAAGGTGTTATTTTCATCAGTATTTTGGGGTCTCCTTGACCAAGCTGTATGACTTTCTTGCATCATTCTCATTTCTCTTCCCAATTTTTCCTCTACTTCTCTTACTTGCTATTCAAAAACCTTTTGAAATTCTTCCATGGCCTGCAACTAATTCATATTTTTCTTTTTTTAAAAAAATATTTTTCAAGAAAAATTACTTAAAGTTTTGCGTTCTGAATTTTATCTCTCCCTCTCTCCCAGAGATGATAAGCACTCAGATATAGACTACACATATGTAATTATGTAGAACATTTCATATCAGCCATTTTGTACAAAACTACTTGAATAAAAGAAAAACAATGAAAGAAAAAGTGAAAAATAGCATTCTTCATTTTGTATTGAAAAAGTATTAGCTCTTTCCTTGAGGGGTGAGAGTAGGCTTCATCATCAGTCCTTTGGGATTGTCTTTGATCATTGCATTACTGAGATGTATGAGCTAAGTCATTCACAGTTCTTCACTGAACAATATTGAAGTCACTGTGTACAATGTTCTCCTGGTTCTATTTCCTTCACTATGCATCAGTTTCTGTAAGTGTTTCCACATTTTTTTTTCTGAAATCATTCTGATTATTATTTCTTATAGAATAATAATATTCCTTTACAATCATATATCACAGCTTGCTTAGCCAGTCACTAATTAATGAGCATCCCTTTGATTTCCACCACAAAGAGAGCTGTTATAAATATTTTTGTACGAAATAGATCTTTCCACCCTTTGAAATAAATTATTTATTTTCAGTTTTCACCATTCACTTCCACAAAATTTTTGATGTCAAATTCTCTCCCTATACCCCCCCTACCTCCACCCCAGGACAGGGTGTATTCTCTGATGCCATTTCTCTCAATCTGCCCTCTCTTCTATCTCCATCACCCTTCTTTTCTTCCCTTCTATTTTCCTGTGTGGCAAGATAGATTTATATATCCCAATGCCCATATATCTTATTTCCTAGTTGCATGTAAAAAATAAAAAACTTCAAATATTCATTTGTAAAGCTTTGAGTTCCATATTCTCTCATTTCTTCCTTCCTTCTCCCTCCACAGCCGTGGAGTAGGCAAGCAATTCAATTTAAGTTTTACATGTGTGGTCATGCCAAAGACCTCCACAACAGTCATATTTTGAAAAACTACCTATATTTCCCTCTGTCTCACCTCCATTTATTCAGTTCTCTCCTTTGACCTGTCCCTCTGCAAAAGTGTTTGCTTCTGATTAACCCTTCCCTCAATCTGCCATATATTCTATTATTCCCCTCTCTTATCCCCTTCCTACCTGCTTTGCAGTGGAGTAAGACAAATTTCCATACCCAATTGAGTGTGTGTGTTATTCCCTCTTGAAGCAAAATCCAATGAAAGAAAGGCTCATTAATTCCCTCTTATCTTCCTCTTCTTCCCCTCCATTGTAAAAGCTCTTTCTTGCCCCTTTATATAAAATGATTAGCTACATTTCACCTCTCCCTATCACTTTCTACTAGTATATTCCTCTCAACCCTTAATTTTCTTCCCATGCCCTCTGACTCCCTTTGCCATATATACACACATATATACATATGAAAATGTAAACAATACACATATACACGTAAAAATCCCTATATATTCATGTGTGTATATATGTATATACATATATATGTGTGTGTGTGTATATATGTGTATGTGTGTATGTATGTATGTATGTATGTATGTATATACACACGTTCCAACTATCCTAATGCTGAGCAATATGTCATGAGTTACAAATATCATCTTTCCATGTAGGAATACAAGTAGTTCAACTTTAACAGGTCCCTTATGGTTTCTCTTTTCTGATTATATTTTCATGCTTCCCTTGATTCTTGTATTTGAAAGTCAAATTTTCCATTTAGCTCTGGTCTTTTCAACAAGAATTCTTGGAAGTTTTCTATTTCACTGAAGTTCTAAGTTTTCCCCTGAAGTATTATACTCAGTTTTGTTGGATAGGTTGGATAGATTCTTGGTTTTAATCCTAACTCCTTTTACCTTTGGAATAACATATTCCAATAACTCCAGTACTTTAGTGTAGAAACTGCTAAATCCTGTGTTATTCTGATTGTATTTCCATGATACTTGAATTGTTTCTTTCTGCCTGCTTGTAATATTTTCTCCTTGACTTTTGTAAGCTCTGGAATTTGACTATAATATTCCTGGAGTTTCCATTTTGGGATCTCTTTCAGGAGATTATCAGTGCATTCTTTCCATTTCTCTTTTTCCCACTGATTCTAGAAAATCAGGGTAGTTTTCCCTAATAAGTTCTTGCAAGATGATGTTTAGACTCTTTTGATCGTGGGTTTCAGATAGTCCAATAATTTTTTTTAAATTATCTCTCCTGGATCCATTTTCCAGGTTACCTCAATGAGCTTTTGGACCACTTTTTGTAATTTGCCCATTCTGCTTTTTAAGGAATTCTTCTCCTCCTTGTCTTTTTGGACCTTTTCTGCCTTTGGGTTAGTATAATTTTCAAGATTTTCAATCTTCAGCATTTTTTTGGGTTTCCTTTAGCAAGGTATTGTCTTGTTTTACATGATTTTCTTTCTAAAATGATATTATTTGTTTTCAATTTTCTACAATCACTTCCACACATCTTAGATTTTTTCCCCTCTTTCCCACCTTCCTGCCTGAGACAGCATGCAATTTTATATAGGTT
The DNA here is from genome assembly GCA_023548195.1 of Bettongia penicillata ogilbyi. NCBI lineage: Eukaryota > Metazoa > Chordata > Mammalia > Diprotodontia > Potoroidae > Bettongia > Bettongia penicillata. The sequence goes on along the minus strand of JAJHZJ010000379.1, from coordinate 630,352 downwards.
CTACGCATACATTCCTATTAAACGTGTTTTTAACATTAATGATGTTACATACAGGAATTAAAATGAATGGAAGAAACCACAAGAAAAATCAAAACAAAACAAAACGTAACACAAGAGAAAATATTCTGCTTCATTGTGCACTCCAATTTCATGTCGATGGCATTTCGCCTTAAGAGTCCTGTGGGAATGTTTTAGTTCCTTGCATTACTGTGAAGGGTTAAGTCTAGCAGAAAAATTCCTAGTACACTGTGGTTGTTACTGTGTATAATGTTGTCCTGTTTCTGCTCCTTTCTCTCAGCATCAGTTCATATAAGTCCTTTTAGGCCTTTCTGAACAGGAAGTTCAATGCCTGACACTGCACACAAGACTAAAGTCCAAAAGACACATGATCTGGGTATAAAATCTGACAGTATAAACAAATGAGGGGATTATAGAATAGTATGTTTGACAGTTTTGTGGAGTATAGATAAATTTATAACCAAAGAAGAGATAAAAAATATTATTAAATGCAAAATGGGTAATTTTGATTATATGAAATTGAAAAGTTTTTGCATAAACAAACACAATGCAACTAAGATTAGGAAGGAAGCAGAAAACTGGGAAAGAATTTTTATAGGTAGCATTTATGATAAAGGCTTCATTTCTAAACTATAAAGAGAAGTGAATCAAATTTACAACCATACAATTCATTCCCCAGTTGATAAATGTTCAAAGGCCGTGTACAGGCAGTTTTCAAAGGAAAAAATTGAAGCCATCTATAGTTATGTGAAAAAATGCTCTAAATTACTATTGATTATCTAAACAACTCTGAGATACCACATCACACCTATCAGATTGGCTAACATGACAAAACAGGAAGATAATAAATGTTGGAGAAGATGTGGGAGAGTTGAAAAACTAATTCATTGTTGTTGGAGCTGTGAGTTTATCCCAACATTCTGGAGAGCAATCTGGAGCTATGTCCAAAGGGGTACAAAAATGAGCATACCCTTTGACACAGCAATATTGCTTCTAAGACTGTATCACAAAGAGATCATAAAAATGGGAAAGGGTCCCACATGTACAAAAAGTATTCATAGTAGCTCTTTTTGTGTTGGCCAAGAACTGAAAAGCAACTATTGCTCATCAATAGGGGAATGGCTGAACAAGTTTTGGCATATATACATATATATATGAATGTAATGGAAATGACTAACAGGAAGATTTCATGATTTTCTTGCATTACTCTAATTTTTCTTCCCAAATTTGCTCTATGTCTCTTACTTGATTTTCAAAATCCTTTTTGAGCTCTTCCATAGCCTGAGACTAATTCATATTTTTCTTTATGACTTTGGATGCAGGAGCTTTGGCTTTATTTCCTTCTGGCTATATTTTTGGATCTTCCTCATCACCAATGACATAAGAATACATGTCTTCACTGAGACAATAAGAATCTATAGACTGTTTCTTTTTCCATATTTGCTCATTTTCCCAGTCAGTTACTTGAGCTTTGGGCTTTGTAAAGTGGAAGTCTCTAGAAGTAACCTCCATTTCAGTAATAGTTGCAGTTACCTATGACTGGGGCCAGGGCAGGGCTGGCGCTTGGGCTGGATCATGGTCCTCTCTCAGGCAGGTGAGAGATCCCACTGACCTTTGAAGTTGTCTTTAGTATTGGTGGATTGAGAAGTTTGCAATCAGCAGGTACTGCCTGTGATTTAGTACCTTCTGCTTCTGCTTTGTCTACACTGGTGCAACCCACAACAAAGTGTACTCTACTGCTAGCCCAGTGTGATAGACCCTTCCTGTTGACCTCCCAGATTGTCTTGGCCTGGCAATTTCCTTCATTCTGTCATTTTGGGTTTTCTACTACTGTAGAATTTGTGTAGAGTCATTTTTACAGACTCTAGCTGGTCCCTGCTTCTACTCCACCATTTTGGCTCTGCCTTTGCAATTCATGTTTTTCTTGAAGGTGTTGGATGTACTAATTTTGACTTCGTTGTTTTCTGATTGTATGTTTTGATCTTTTTCACTAGAGTAAGTTTCTGTAGTCTGACATTTCCCCTCTGTTTGTTCATCTTCTCAGCCAAATGCTTGGCTTTCTACCTCTTTGTTAAGGTAGGACTCTGTTTCCAGTGGAGTTAGGGGAGTGGGTGTGGGTGGGTATAATGTCTCAGGCTTCAGGTGTCTTGTATCAATTGCTTGATCCCCCAACATCTGTGAGTTCAGAACTCCAGAAGTTGCTGGAGCTTCTGTTGCTACCAGTGCCCCCACTTTCTCCTCCTCAGTCCTGTGGCTGTCACTGAAACTGAGCAGGACTGTACAAGTCCCCCATTCAGGTCCAATAGTGTTTTCCCACTAACCTTCTATGCTGTATTTGACATTTGTGGGTTGAAAAGTTTGAAAACCATCATAGCTGCCAGTGATTCAGTTCCTTGAGGCCTGCTCTACCCCATCTATGCTGCTATGGCCCATGCCAGACTGTGCTCCACTCCACTCTGCTTTCAGTCTAGTGCAACATATGCTTCCTGTTGACCTTCCAGGCTGTCCAGGCTGGACATTTCCCTCACTCCATTACTTTGTGGGTTCTGTTGCTCCAGAATTTGTTTAGAGTAATTTTTTGCAGTTATTTGCAGGCGTGTGGGGAGAACAACTAAAGTAGGACCCTACTTTTAGTCTACCATCTTGGTTCTGCTCCAAGCAAACATCCCTTTTAAAATGGCTAAATAGAATGCTGTATTGAGTGCTGAATTTGAAGTCAGAAAAATTTTCATTTTGTTCCTACCTGTAGACATTTAGTAGCTATTTGTCTCTGGGATAGTCACTTAACCTGTGCTTCAGTTTCCCCATCTATACAGTGGGGATAATAAAAGCCCCTACTTCATAGTGTTGATTTCAAGAGGAAATGAAATAACAACAGATTAATCTTATTACGTAAAACTTGAATGTTAGAGATATTTCAGTGAGTTCGGTAGCTAATAGTTGCAGAGTTACTGTGTCCAGCTCACTACTTCATAGCACTAATTTCACCCAGAACAGAATGAGATGTTTTGATGCAATTGAACTTTATAGAAATTCCATATATTTATCAGTTTTAAAGCAAGTATGAAATTGAGATTAAACTGGATCTGAGCCAACATAGTGAAAGTTTAATAAGAAAGATGAATAAGTAGAATAATTAAAATCTGAAAAGGATTGCAATTATTATAAAATGTGAAGCACTGATTGTTTTGGTTGTAGTCTAAAGTTACTCTTGGCCAGCTGCATCCTCAAATTCCTGAAGAAACCTTCTGTCTTACTCTAAGTAGTAAAATTGTTCAAGATATAATGTATACTCACAGACCTCCGACGACTAATGAAACTAAATAAAAGTTCTTCCTATACCAAAAATCAATAGTTAGTCATCATGAAGTTGTTCATAGCATTATGGTTGAGCCCTAATAGATTCCTGTCACTCTTATTTGGTCAAGAAAACTGGAAGACAGAGCCAAAATATCTGAATCTTACATATGTTCCTGGATTGTCTGGATAAAAAAAGTTGGAAAAGTCAGTCAAGGGTTTTGGCTGTAATAAATAGAGTTTGAGATGATGAAATTGGAACAAATTTATATTTCAGCTTAAAGGTTGAACTTTGAAGTTAAAGTACCTGGATTGTGACATATATAAATGGGTTCAAGTGTTAATCCACATGTTGGAATTATGGACAGGACAAATTGCTTGGTCCTACCAAGAGTATTAAGGCACTGTTGCTTCCTCTTCCATAATCACTAGCTGTCATAATTGCACTTCTTTTGCCTCATTTATTTTTGGGACTATGTAAAACCTTTTATTGAGTTCTAGTTACTATCTCCTTTGTTTTACTTCAGTGTCGCTGTCCTTAGCCATGAGGAAAGACTCATAATATTTTTTTCTTGTTTCCCTTTTCTTGGTTTTCCCAAAGCATGATTCCATACTCTTTGATGACTTTTAAAAGGATTTACTGAAAAGAATGATACATGAAATTTATCATTTTATGGAGGGTGTTATAACATGAAAAGGTTAAGAATACCACAAATTGCAAGGTTATTATAGTTTAATTCTGGTCCCAAGTATCAGTTGTCAGACATTGAGCCTATTTTTACTTTATCATCTAGTCGTCCTTTCTACTAGAGCTTGATTTAATATTAGTTCATGTTCTGCCCTTAACTGGCCAGACTACTACATCTTAATCCTTCTAGAATCTACCTTTTCATCCCTCTTTTATAGATATGGAATTCTAAGACCAAAGTGATTACTTGCTTCACGAATTACATTCCTAACCCACCAATCTTGGTACATTCCACTATCACCCACTGGACATTGGCTAAGGCAAGTTTTTGGGGGATACATTTCTTCCAACCTCCAATTCCAAGCAAAATAGAAGTTATATTTTAATTTTGACCCGCAATAATTCCCTACTTAGGCTTTCAGACATTCTATTTCTCTCATTTCTTATCTGAAGATTTCCATTTTTAAGTACCCTGAAAATAATTTTTTCCCCTCCAGCAACAAGAATTAATAGCTTAAAACTAAACTGTGACTTCTAGCATACTCCATATGTCTATTCATGGTTTCTGAACAAAAGTCTGTTTTTTGAACAAAACATGTTTCTTGAGCAAAAGTCTACTAGTTAGACTTTGTATAGTTGGTTCTGTCCTTGGTGAAGATGCCTACTCAACCTGCAAAACATGGACCTCAGGCCAAGGGATATCACCTCCCCCAACCCCAACATATAACACTGAGCTATATGTTTTTATATTGCTCACAAAAAAGTATCATTCTCCGTGCTAAATTTGCCCTTCTGTTCTAATCCTATGTTCTTTTAAGATCCTACCATATCTCCCCAAATTATCTGTCCACTTATACTAACAAAGACACCAAGGATCCAATTAGAGTGTGTACATTTCCTTGTTCTCCTTCAGGATTTAAAAGTTTATCATTTCAAAGTTATGAGTCATTGGCATGCTTTTCCAAACTATAAATGAAAACATGGAATTGTGGGATCATATGATTTTGAGCTGAAAGGGGCCATGTAGCTCATCTAGTTTAATCTCCTATATATAAGGAAATTGATACTGAGAAATGCGCTCAAAGTCATGTGATGATCAATTGATCAATAACTAGATGATAGATAGAACAATTCAACCCCATGTCTTTTGACTCTAAATGACTTTTTTCACTATACCTTGCTATGAATCAGTTATACATCAGGATACTTATAAACCAACATATTCTCATTGCCCTCTGCCAACGATCATGCATCATGGCTACAGAACTGGAACACAACACAGCATGATCTTCTAAGAACCATTTCTATGAAGTGACTCTAAAAGTGAGCTCCATAGTGCTGACTCAAAGCAATTGGTCACAATAATCTACTGAATAGAATGTAGGCCTGGGAAAGAGGAGACTTTTTTTTTTCTGTCTATTTTACAAAGTAGATGCATGATCTTAAGCAGATCACTTAACTTCTCTATTTTTCTGTTTCTTTATTTGCAAAAAGAACATTGCAATATCTTTTCTGTCTACCTAAACCACTGTGAAGATAGCATGAAATAATTCATGTCTTGGTGCTTTGAGACAGTAAAAATTTTCTAATATGAATGAGAAACAAGTGATCAATTTACTCTCCAAAATAGCCGTGTTAAAAATCATTGTCCTCGTTGCATGAGTGACTAAAGAAGTGAAACTACTGATTTCAATATTTTAAACATGTAGGTGATTCTCTGATAAAGTACTATTTATTGTTCTCAAAGACGCTTTTGTTGGTTTCATATTGATGGGTATCAGAACAAAATCATTTTGACTAAAATGGTGATGTTAATGCATGATGTTAACATAATGTAAATGTTCTCAATGTCCTTTAAAATTCACCTAAGCAGTATTTCATAATTTTTCAGAATGCTATATCTATTGGTGGCTAATGCTAGTGGTCACAAAAATCTCAACTCTGAACTTTGTACTTCTCATTCACTTTTGCTGCCCGGTTGGGGGAGCAGGGGATTAAGGCAATCACAAAGCAGGGACATTTCCACCGAAGGACCAGCTTTTAGCTGTACTTACAATGAATTGCATCCATGACTGAAATTGTTTTGTGTGATGCCTGTGGTGTCATTACCAAGATGCGATTACCAATTGCTATATGAAATTAGTTATGCATGAAATGAGGAGGAAGCATAAATACTTGCTGGGAGAGGCTGAGCACAGACTTTATCCTCATTGTCTTCCAGGTCCACTGATGCCTGTGCATAATTTAGACATAAAACTTAATTTATTTCAAAGTCATAGAACTGGAAAGGACTTGCAGAGGTCATCTAGGACATCCCCCTGTTTCTAGTCACAAAGCAACAGAAAAAAAATACTACTCTTCAGAGCATCTTGTTTCAAACTCCTATCAGTTCCTGGGTGTTGGAATAGAAACATATTCCAGTATTTGGTGATTTCAACAACAGAACATTCATAAATGGCACTTTAATATAGCTGTATATAACTTTATAGTTTAGCACATACATTTACATTTATTGTCTCATTTGAGTCCCACGTTAATGCTGCAGGTATGCATGGAAAGTATTATTAACCCCATTTTCCAGATGAGACCAACAGAGGGTAAGTGACCACATCGCTATTAATGGTGCAGTTGGAACTCAAATTCACTCGAGTCCTAATCCAATTCTCCTCTTACTATACCAGATTATTTCTCTAAAAAAAATTTATTAGGGAAGCCTTAATTGTGATATTATTCATGTGTACACCTACTATGTGTAATATTATTACAGTACATCATTTAATGAAGAAAATATTACCCAAGAGAGTCATTGTCTTTTACAGATTTTAGAGATCTATGTGAAAAATTTATTTCTTCATGTTTTTTTTTGTCCACTCAACTTCTAGGAGAATAAATATCTGACCTGGGTTTTCTTTTCTTCTCTCTCTACATTACTTTAGTTGGTGATCTCATCAACTCCCCTGGTTTTAATTATCATCTCTATGCTGATGTTTCCCAAATCTACCTATCCTACCTCAGTCTCTCTGCTGACCTCAGATCTCTCATGTCCAATTACCTTTCAGATATCTTTAACTGGATGCCCAGTAGATACCTAAACTCATTATGTACAAAATGGAACTCATCTTTTCACTTAAACACTTTCTCCCTCTTACCTTCCCTATTACTATAAGTGTAGGACATGTTCAGGGAAGACCAGTAACTTTGGTGTGATGGCTGCTGAGCCCTTTTTAGGGCTCTTTCCACCTTTGGTGTCCACCTGTTCCACCTAACTCTCACCTGTGACTCCAAGAAGCTGCAGCATGGGCAGTGGCCACAACCTGGTAAGCCATTTTGGCAGATGGGCCAAACTAGGTTGAGGGTAACCAAGGATTCTCAAGCTCATTGGTGAATTAGGGAGGTGTCTACCCCAAACATATGAAGACTTCATCTGGTGGAAAGGGCAGAAGAGAACAATTTGTTCAAAAGGCCATGAAGGAAGATGAAGCAGTCGATGTGGAGTGCTTACAGTTTGGTTTGGACAATGAAGATGTCAAGGTCATCCTGAACCATTGCCAGACATCTTGAGTCTGTCCTGCCACTGGACTATGATGACTCTGGAGGAGAGAGTGAGGCTGATGATTTCATGCGACTCTGCCTCACTTAAATCCAGTCTACTCACAAATCAAAAGCTATCCCCCATGCCATTTCACTATTATGCCTCCAAGTCCTGTGGCGACAGGCAAGTGATGAAACAGTAGGTGTGGATACACTGGGAGCTATAGTCACAACCTTACACACAGGCAGCCCAGGCCATAGGGTCATTTCTCACTGGAAGCAGCAGTGGGACTTGGCAGCCCCCGGGTGTCTGAGCAGCCTTTTAAGGATCTCGCTGCTCACCTCCTGGTGTGAGGAAGGGGGTTAGAAAAGGTGCCCTCACCATTGCCTGCTTACGCAACCTTGGCCTGATTACCACGGTAGGTGGGGAATCCTACTATGTTATTGAAACACAAAAAAAAATGTATAAAAACATCTTCAAAGATGATTGCACTCACCATTGGCACATGGAACGTGTGCATACTAATCTCAACACAAAATCCAGTAGACCTGAAAGAAGAATTGCTCTTCTTGAAAGAGAACTCAACAGGTATTGTATCAAAATTGCAGCCCTGAGTGAAACAAGGTTGGCAAATGAAGGCCAGCTTACTGAAGTTGTAGCTGGATACACTTTTTCTGAAGTGGGCCTATTGAAGGGGAGTGTGTGAAGCTGGTGTGAGTTTTGCAATCAAAACTGATCTAAGCAGCATTGGTATGCCTGCCAAAAGGAGTGAATGTCAGGCTCATGACAATGTGATTGCAAGTCACAGGAAAACACTAAGCAACCATCATCAGTGCCTATGCTCCCATCATGACAAATCTTCATGAAGTCAAAGAAAAATTTTAGGAAGACCTAGAGACCCCTATCATTAGTGTGCCAAAAGAGGACAAGCTTATAATTCTGTGTGACTTTAATGCTAGAGTAGGCTCAGATTACCAGACATGGCAAGAAATCTTAGGGAGGAATGGAGTTGGAAACAGCAACAGCAATGGTCATTTACTGCTGAAGACTTGTGCATTGCTTGACCTTCACATCACCAACAATGTCTTCCATTTACCTAAATGCAATTAAAACTTTCATGGATGCACCCTCACCACAAACGCTGGCATCTAATAAATTATGAGATTGCAAGGAGAAGAGACAGTAAAGATGTAAGTATGACAAAGGCAATGTGTGGTGCATGGTGCTGGACTGATCATTGCCTTATCCTTTCCAAGTTAAATATTAGCATTCATCGAAAGCTCTGCCCCCCAAAGCAAAATGAGTATCAGAAGAATTAATGTCAACAAATTAGAGTTCTTCTCTGAATGTGATCACTTTGCTGCTGACTTGGAGGGAAAGTTGAGCCACCACACAGTTGGTAACAGTGGAACAGAAAAGGAATGGGCAGCTCTCAAGAGATTTGGTGTACAGCATTGCATTTGCACATTTGGGTCAGAACACTCGTAAACACCAAGAATAGAAAATGATGGGGAAATTCAGACGCTGCTAAATGAAAAACATGAACTCCACAGGATTTACCAGCAGAGTGGTTCATAGGCAGCATTTAATTCCATCAAAAGCAAAGTACAAGCAAAGCTAAGAGAGATGCAGGATTCATGGCTCAGTAAGAAGGCACATGAAATTCAGTTTTATCCTGATAGAAACAATCCAAAATACTTTTATGATTCCCTGAAAGCTATTTATGGACTAGAAACCTATGGTGCATCAAAACTACTCAGTGCTGATGGAGCCACATTGATTAGTGATAAAGACATGATCCTAGAGAGATAGACTAAACACTTCCATAGTGTGTTCAACAGACCATCATCAATCAATGCTGAGGCCACTGATGCTTACCGCAGGTTGCAGTCAATCCCTCCTTAGCTGAACTTCCAACTAAAGAAGAGATTTTGAAGACCACTAGGCTCCTTTCATGTGACAAAGCACCTGGTTCTTATTCTATTCCAGCTGAGATTTACAAGGTAGGGCGACCATTGCTCATACAAAAGCTGACTGAAAATTTCCAAAAGGAGATTATCCCCTAGGAGTTTAAGAATGCCTCCATTTTGCATCTCCATAAGGGTAAAGGGAATAGATTGTTCTGTGGCAATCACAGGGGGGGGTCTCTCTCTTAGTCATTGCTGGTAAAATTCTTGCTAGAATAATTAATTCCTCCTTAATAATCTGATTTTTAACTGCAAGATGGCCATACACCCGAGAGCCAGTGTGGCTTCAGAAAGGGCTGAGGAGCAGTCGACATGCTGTTTGCTGCCCGACAATTCCAGGAGAAATGCCAAGAGTAGAACAGAGGTTTGTACACAACATTTGTAGATCAGATGAAGGCCTTTGACACTTTTAGTCTTGAGGGCTTATGGAAAATTATGTCAAAATTTGGTTGCCTGGAGAGGTTCATCAAAATTGTATGTCAATTTCATGATGGCATATTGGCCTGGTTTCTGGATAAGGGACAAAGCTCTCATTCCTTCCCAATAACCAATGGAGTGAAACAGGGCTTTTTGATTGTTCCCATGCTTTTTAACATGATGTTTTCAGCCATGTTGACAAATGCTTTCAGTGAGGATGAACATGGCCTGAAGGTCAACTACTGTACTGATGGTTAGTTCTTCCATTTGAAAAGGTTACAAACTAAGACTAAAGTGGAGGGAGTGTTGATGCATGATTTTCTGTTTGCTGATGATTGTGCACTCAGTGTAGCCTCTGAAGCTAAGTTTCAACAAAGTATGGATCAATTCTCTGCTGTTTGTGCTAATTTTGGCTTAATGATTAACACAAAAGAAACACAGGTGCTCCATCAGCCCACATGAAAAGATTCCTCTGTCCATCTGCTTTTTGAAACCATTCCCCCCTCTTAGCTGATTTTTGTTGCACTGGAAAGGGCATTGGATTTGGAATCAAGATAGGCCTGAGTTCAAGTTTCACCTCAAACACTTACTAGCTGTGTGACCAGCAGAAGTCATTTGCTTCAGTTCAGTTTTCTCATCTGGAAAATGGGTATAATAATAGCACCTACCTTCTAGGACTGTTGTGAGGATCAAGCAAAATTATATATATATATATATAATTATTTACATATATATATACATATATAAAATTATTTACATACACACACACAATGGAGAAATTTTGAATGCTGTGAATAAGTTCACTTACCTTGGTAGTTGTACTTTCCAGAGATGTACACGTGGACAATGAGATTGATGCATGTGTTGCCAGAGCTAACTCAGTGTTTTGGAGGCTCTGAAGAAAGGTTTGTGAGAGAAGAGGTATTAGACTGACTATCAGATTGAAGGTCTACAGAGCCATTGTGCTGACCTTATTGTTATATGCTTGCAAAACATGGACAGTCAACCAGTGCCATGCCAGGAAACTGAATCTCTTTCATTTGAACTGTCTTAGAAAGATTCTGAGGATCCCTTGGTAAGATACAGTACCAGACACTGAAGCCCTTGCTCGAGCTGAACTGCCAAGTGAATGCAAAATGTACGCTTGCATGGGGCAGGAGATAACATGGTATCCTGAAGAAACAATGCATGGTCTCTCTCAAGAACTTTGGATTTAACTGTGCAACATGGTAGACACTGGCACAGGGCCACTCAACATGGCATGCCCACATAAGGAAAGGTGCTGTGCTCTTTGAGCAAAGCAGAATTGAGACAGCACAAAGTAAACTGCAGGATGTGCAAATTTGGGAAATCCACCCCAAGCATTCAAACGGACTATCTGTGCCCAACCTGTGATAGAGCATTCTGAGCTCCTATTGGTCTGATCAGCCACAGTTAGACACACTGAAACTTCACTTTACAATGGTGATGTCATTTTGATCCTCTTTGAAGATGAAGCAACCAACCAAACAAGAGAACAACATCATCATTCCAGTCTCTCTGGCTCACAACCTAGAAATTATCTCTTACCTCTGCCCCCTCCAACACCATCTAAGTTGTCAAAGCCTGTCAATTTCACAATGGAAACGTCTCTCAAATATGACACCTTTTTTCCTTTGACACTGTCATCACTCTAGTCTCTTCCCTTATGTCTAGATTATTTCAATAGCATGCTGGTGAGTTTGACTACCTCACTTCTCACTCTCTCCCCTAATGCATCCTCTATTTAGCTAAAGAGATCTTCTTGAAGTGTAGGTCCAATTATGTTACTCCTCCCCCACTCAATGCATTCCAGTGTCTTCCTATAGCCTCCACATTGAATACAAAATGCTTTGTTGGACATTTGAAGCTCTTCATAACTTAGCTCCCTCCTGCCTTTCAAGTGTTCTTACACTTTACTCCCCAAAATGTACTTTTTGATCCAGAGACACTGGCCTGTTGGCTGTTTCATGAACAAGACAATCCATCTCTCAACTCAGAGCATTTGCTCTGAGACATAACATGCCTTGAACGCTCTGCCTCCTCAGTTCCAACTGCTGATGTCAATGAGGTTTCTTTTCCCTCAAGTTCAAACCAAAATACTGCTTTCTACAGGAAGCCTTCCCCAACCCCTCTTAATTCTACTAGCTTCCTTCTATTAATCATTTTCTCTTTATCCTCTATATAACTTGCTTTGTACATATTTGTGTGTATGTTGTCTCTCTCTTAATATTGTAACTTCTTTGAAGGAAGGGATTGTCTTTTGCCTCTTTTTTTGTATTCCCACTGATTAGCACAGCACCCAGCACACAGTAAGTCCTTAAGAAATGTGAATCAATTGATGAGATAATGCCTGCTTGAATTATCCCTCAGTCTGAAGTACTGTTGCCTTCCTTAGATCTTTATTAATATATACAGTCCCTATGTACTTATGTGTTAAATTATATATGACTGTTTTATGTCTATCTTCTATGTTTGATCTTGGACAAGGTATTTCACCTCTGCTGAACTCAGCTCTCATTTGAAAGATGAAGAATTCAGACTCATGAATCTGTAAGGTCTCTCCCTGTTAAATGGCATAGATTGAAAATACGAGCTCAAACTTCAGATCTACTGCTCATTTCGCTAACCACGCTGTTATCTTAGATGAATTCATTGAATGAGTATTCTAGGAATCACATATACTGTTTACCTGATTATTGGTCATCTCCAGCACTTTGTAAAATATCTTCAATAAGGTCTCACCACATCTTGGAATTGTACTGCCTCCAAAATGCTAAATCACAAAATTTTACTCTCTAACATCATCACATACGTGTAAGGGGCGCTCTGGACCCAGGCCCCCTGAGAGGATAGGAGACGCCAGGAAGTCTGGACCAGCTGACCTGGCTCTGCCACGCTGGCACTGGGGAGGCTTCACTGAGCTGAGCTCCGCCCTCAGGGAGGAACTGGGGAGGAACCTACCCGGAATAGGAGGGCAAGGCACTAGGGATAAAAGGCACACCCAGGAAGGGCTCGGGGGATTCCTTGACTGATCGCCATGCAATAAAGCTCTGATCCACTACTCCGGTGTTCTGCCTGGTAATTCTCCCTTCGTACCCCCGAAGGGAGCTGGAGACGTCCGAAGACCCTGGGCAGGGTAAGTAGAGGCAGTAGTTGGGGCGGCCTCCGACAGCTGGCGCCCGAACAGGGACCGCCAGGAACTGCTAACCCCGAGTCCCGCAGGCGGGAAGGGAAGGCCAGGTAGCCCTAGTAACTTCTAGGAAGAATGGGACAAAAGGTAGTTAGAGCCCGAATTGATCCGAAGGAAAAAGGCGTACTTGCCTGCAAGATTTATAAAACCTGCAAGGCTCAAGGTATTAAGATCCACTTAAAAAGCTGCCGCCAATGGGTAGATAAGATCTGGACGATCAGTCCGTGGATAGAGCACACGGGGATAGATCCACAGCGGTGGACGGTGGTAGGCCAACAAATGGCCTCTTATCACAAAGACAACCCATCTGCCTTAAACCCCTCAGATTTTGTGATATATGCGGCAGTCGGCTCAGCCCTACAACCTGAGCCGCCCGCCCTCTTGGGCGACCAAACCACTCAGGTAAGGGAATCCTTAAGGGGCTCTGACAGTGAGGAGGAAGAAAAAGAAAGTCGAAACACAGCCCTAACAAGACCTGTCTACCCATGGGAGGAGTTACGACAAAGTAAAGAGACCCCAGACTGGGACTTTCCGATTCCAAGTAACAAAGAGAAAAACTGGAAATTCCCTGAGGAAGCTAGTAGAGCACCAACACCCCAGCTCCCCCTAGGGCAAAAAATGAAAAGAGCTCAGATAAGAACAGAAATGGAGAACTGGGAGTGGCCACCCCCTCCAAGTGAAAAACAGGAAGTGCCAGGCAACCCAGCGGGAGCCACCGCCCTTATGGCGCAGTTGTCTTTGGAAGGTGTAAAGGGATTTAGCTACCATTCTAGCACCTCTAAAGGCCCAGTCAAGCCGGTAAGCCTCCTCACAGCTAGTTTACAACAAGCAGTACGTGAAGGAGAGGACATAGATTGGAACGAGTGGTCGTCAGTATTCCCAATCTTTGTAGAACATCCCGGAACTCAGGATGAAAGGAGGCACCATCGCCCTGTTCCCTTTAAGTTCATACGGGACCTGAAAGAGGCCGTAGCAAAATATGGCCCTGGCTCTGCTTATGTACAGACGGCCATACAATCTTGGCGGTCTGGGAGCTCAGGAGACAATCATGACCAGATAGGACAGAGAGGAAAGAGGGAGTTGGCGCAGTCAGAAATTCAACCAGGAAATACATCCAGAGTTGGCCCAGGGCCTGGATTTGTGGCGCAGCAAAAAATTTGCCCCAGGGCCTGGTTTTGTGGCACAGCAAAAAATTTGCCCAGGATTTGTGGCACAGTGGCGAATTCAGCGGCCCGGATGTTCTTCCAGCCCTGGCACTCGGCACAGATCTGTGGTGCAGTAAAAAGTTGCAGGAGTAAGTCTAACAAAGCAATCTTGTACGGGAGAAAGTTTAGACAGGGAATCTTATGCAAGGCTTAGTTACACAGTGATAGAAGTTAAGCCAGAGTTATAATGTGTACAGAGGATTTCTGACAATTTTTCCCCAGTTTTTGGATTCTTTTATTGTCTGTATATGTGTTCTGTCTTTACATGTTCTGTGTGTGTGTGTTTGTGAGTTATTACGGTCAACTCCATGGTAGCTGGACCTTGGAATGTTATCTCTTTTCCTCCCCCTCCTCCCTTCTCTTTGATGGCTGCAGCATCGGGGAGAAGTATGGGAGAGAGAAAGAGAGGAACTAATCTTATATTATTTAGTTTATATGATTGCAAAATGCAATTTTAGATAAGAAATGCAAGGGAATAATATATGTGCAGTTTTAAAGGGACTTTAATCAAAGCCCATTAGGAAAACAACATGGATATGAAGTTTAAGGAAAGCATAAAAGTTTTGGAAATCATTTGAAAGTTTTTGGTTAAACTCTCTCTCTCTCTTTACCTTCCAATCCTGGCCAGATTGTGAAAGTGGAGAGAAAGACAAGAGGAGATCTGAGGCAGGCTGATCAGCATTTTCATTATCTCATGCCTCACCTGAAAGAAAAGTATTTTGTATAATGAGAAGTAACCAAAAGGTAGTTATTCTGGTCACATTTTAAGTGAAACGTGTCACTCCTAATTGGATGTTTAAAACAGATCAGGATTTGTTATATTATTTGGCACTAGGCAAATTGGAAATATGCATAAATCTTAAAGAGACACCTCAGCAGAGATAAAGCTTTTGAAACTCTCCAGTAGAACGGAGGGGACTTGGCGCCACTGGATATTTGTCCAGAAGTCTCCCTCACTTCAGCTGATAGATTCAAAAGCCCTCTCTTTCAAAGATGTTCTTAAGGAGTGGATACGGAAGTAAAATTTACTTGAGTAAATGTTAGAATCATTAAGATTTTTTGCCCTGCAGTCCCAACTCATCAACCAGCTAGGACTACAGTCAATTGTAACTTTTATCATCCCAAATTAGATCAAGGGAAGAGAATGCTAAAGAATAGTAGGGAATTTAATTTGCTTTTCCCGAGGGTAGGGGTTGGGATGAACAGTTCATGGTGGAATTTTCCATTTTACATATCACTGGAATCCCCCATAATCCCACTGGTCAAGCTATAGTGGAACTAGCAAATCGCTCCCTGGACACCTACTTGCACAAAAGAAAGGGGGAATTGTTGAGGGCCAGGGTGGAGTGCAGTTGACGAGATCAGGATAGACCTTTGGGAAAACTGATCTTTGAGACTGTGCTCATTATCATCCGGAATGGCTCTCCATGCCCCCCAGATGTTGTCTCTGTGAGACAAACAAGAGAATTACAGAAAACAAGGGATATGTAGAATAGATGCTCCTAGGTTTGTGGTCTGATTTAATCAGAAGACTGATTTAATCATCCTGATTGATTTAATCACTGGGACACAATAGCAGAATGTCACGTAGACTTGCAGTACCTTGTCTATATAAACCCAAACCCTCAGATCAATAAAAGGAACTGATCTATTCCCACCTCCCGCGACTCTTTTCCTTCAACCACATCACTGAGCCATGTAGGGACACAGGGGCGTCTGCTACATCTGGCGCACTTGCAAAAACAAAAAAGGGGAGGAGTTGGACCAGGAGTTGATGATAAATTCGCAATTGGCTGTTTATACTCCAAATTGATGATAAATTACAATTGGCTTTTGGCTGTTTATACTCTAAATTATTTAAAATTCGATAATGATGGCTTATCGGCTGCTATGAAATTCTTAACATTTCGTAATAAGGAGTCTTCAAAGAATGAATCAGCAATAACAAGTGCCCTGAAAGCAGCCAATAAAGTAATGTGGCATGATGAGAATAAAAATTGGTTTGGTCCTCATACAGTGTTAACGTGGGGGAAAGGGTATGTTTGTGTTTTAACAGGTGATAATAAAGAAGTTTGGGTTCCAGTGAAAAGGATAAGAGTGATAGAGGACAATCGCCAAGGTAAAGTGGTCACAGGGAGTGAGGAGGTGCTATCAGCGGCGGATGAAAAAAACTTCTGGAGAAGCTTAATCAACTAGGTCACGATGACTCCTTTCACTTTTCTCGTACTTATCATGACACTCAAGAATACTTAATGATTTTCAGAAACTAATTGGTTCTATTCAATGGCTACGTTCTGTAATTCCCATACCTGATAAGGAACTTGAGCCGTTGTATCAAACATTGCGGGGCGATTCTAACCTTACCTCTCCCCGAGAATGGACGACTGCAGCCCTTCAGGTTATACAGGATATACAAAAGAAAGCCTCCTCATCATTAGTCCGCTTCAATCCTGAGAGTCCTATTATGTTGGTGGTCCTACAGGAGGACCGAGGTATTGCGGCTCTATATCAAATACATGGTGTTTTGGAGTGGCTATATCGCCCAAAGGCTACTAAAGTTTTGCCTGATAAATGGGAAACCCTTGCGCTCTTTTTGCTCAAAGCGAGTGAGAGGTGCGTTCAGATTTTTGGGACTCAGCCTATCCTCAATCTGTCCGTTACTCCTCAAGCTTTACATCTTCTAGCTCAAAATTCTATTGACTGGGCATCTTTATACGTGACCCATGTCTTCTCTAATAGCTCATTGCCTCCACCTTTACATGGATGGAAAACCTTGCCCCTGTCCACACCCTCGTCCATTGTTTCATTAGCCCCTGTTGAAGGACCGAATGTATTTACTGATGCAACAAAAACAGGAAAGGCATCTATTTATGCTCCCCAGAGACACCTTCTAAAGGTAGTCTCCACAACATATTCCTCGGCACAGAAAAACGAATTAGCAGCCGTAATATGCACCCTTCAATTGTTTTCAGAGGAGCCTTTTAATCTAATTACAGATAGTATGTATTGTGCTAATGTTCTCTTGTTGTTAGTCTCATATTATGGAAAATCGCTCTACTATTGCTCCTTTGCTAAAAACTGCTCAAAAGCTTTTGTTACTTCATACTGATCCTCTTTATGTTCTCCATGTACGTTCCCACACATCCACAGAAGGCCCTATCTTTTGGGGCAATCATGTTGCAGACAATGCCCTTAATAAGGGGGGTGCCTTCCTCCTTTCTTTATCACCACAAGAGGCCCACTCCAAATTCCATTTGTCTGCACGTTCCTTATGGTTGCTCTACCACCTTCCTAGAGAGGAAGCTAGGCAGATTGTGAAACGCTGTACTAATTGCATCCCCTTCCGCCCTTTGCCTCCAGAGAAGGCTTTTAACCCCAAAGGAGAACTACCCAATGATCTTTGGCAAATGGATGTTACACATTATAACACTTCTTATATACATGTATGCATAGATACCTGTTCTTCCTTTGTCATGGCTACCCTGCAACCCAGAGAATCTGTTACTGCAGTTATTTCGCATTTATTACAATGTTTCTCAATAGCTGGAGCCCCTAGCGCTATTAAAACTGATAATGGCCCTGCCTATACTTCACGGGCCTTTGCCATCTTTTCCATGGAATTTGGTATACGTCATATTACTGGCATCCCATATAATCCAACAGGCCAGGCCCTTGTGGAGCATGCTAATAGGACCCTTAAAAACACCATCAAAAAACAAAAACGGGGAGTTCCGGGACGGCTTACACAGGTGCAAGTCGCGCAAGCGGTGTATACCATGAATTTTTTGCAATTTCAGGATGACGGCCTAACACCGGCCATGCGGTTTTTTGGCTACCCCAATCCTGGTAACGCCCAAATAGCGTCCTCTACAATCCCACATCCACAAGGGTCACCACCAACCCCGTGTAAAAAAGGTAGCGTGATTTGGTGGAAGGATGCGAAAGGCAATTGGAATGGACCAGGGACGGTACTAATAAGGGGAAAAGGATATCTTTGTGTCTCCACAGATACCAACCATGAAGGGGTCTGGATCCCATCCCGGGACGCACGAGAGGTCCCCCGGCCAACCCAGAAAAACAGGAAAAGGAGACGAGGGAAGCGAGGAGGAAGGAAGAACCGAACAACTCGGGCGATGGAAAGGGAAGCGAGGACGAAGGAAGAGACGAACAACTCGGGCGATAGAAACAACATACTGGCTCCGGATGCATAACTGATTATTACTGCCGTAGCTGGGACTGGGAAACCACAGATGACACTTATTGGGGTCCTTCTTCCTCCTGGGACTATATTAGGGTTACTGCTAATTATACCATCAAACTTTTCAAAAGCGTCCCTGTACCCCGCTATAATCAATAATAGGCTTTTGCTGTGACTGTGCCAATGACAGGAATATTGTGGCCCCATGACCTGGATAATCATGCCACTGGCTGCAGAGGTACCCAATGACAGGATTATTGTGGGTCCACCTACCAGAAATGCTGGAGGTGGGGGCCACCCACATAGCCTAAGACAGGGGCCCTGCCCACTTTCGGTACCAGGCATGGAGTCAGGCCACATAGCCTAAGACAGGCCTTTCACCTGCCCTTATAAACAAAAAGGGGGAGGGGGAGTTGTAAGGGGCGCTCTGGACCCAGGCCCCCTGAGAGGATAGGAGACGCCAGGAAGTCTGGACCTGCTGATGTGGCTCTACCACTCTGGCACTGGGGAGGCTTCACTGAGCTGAGCTCCGCCCTCAGGGAGGAACTGGGGAGAAGCCTACCCAGAATAGGAGGGCAAGGCACTAGGGATAAAAGGCACACCCAGGAAAGGCTCGGGGGATTCCTTGACTGATCGCCATGCAATAAAGCTCTGATCCACTACTCTGGTGTTCTGCCTGGTAATTCTCCCTTCGTACCCCCGAAGGGAGCTGGAGACGTCCGAAGACCCTGGGCAGGGTAAGTAGAGGCAGTAGTTGGGGCAGCCCCCGACACATATGTACACCTCATTCTAATGCATGGTTGTTAATTAAATGTTAAGATAAGTTATGTGCTAAAAGAATTCAAGTATTCTTAGTGTCCTTTAAATATCACTGACTTAGACTAGACCCCTAATGTCCTTATGGCTTTTGCTGGTCAGATGTTGTCTTTTTAAGATTGACTTTGTACTCCTGTAGAATCACATGATCTCATGGCTTTCTGTTCTAGCTTTAGTTTTCTTATCTGTAAATGGTATAACAATAATATTCCTTTGACAAAGTTTTGGTGAATATCACATGAATGTAAAGTGCTTTGAAAATCTTAAAGTGCTAGCAATTATTAACAACAATAATAATATATTGCTATTCTCTATTGCTGGTTACGATCTACAATCTGATTTCTTAGATTTTCTTTCTTCCAGTCATGCCGTATGTCACTGGAAAAAAAGTCATGGGACTGATCTGATTTAACAATACAAATTTAAAATATATAAATATAGCTTGGACCTTGCCACTGCTCAAAAATCCTTCTTGTTTGTTTCTCATGGCTTCCTATTTTATTTCTATAGTGATTCTTCTAATCCCTTTCTTTTGTTCTTAACCCACAATTATACATCCAAAATTTCCCATAATAGATGACATAATTTCCTTACCTGAATGAGGAGAGGGAAGTCACAGAACAACAGTTCTATTCATGTCTTCATATAATGCATTGAACATAGTTGGTTCTCTTTTAAACTACTTTTATCTCCAAATTTCATATAAAAACTTTTTAATAATTACTTTTTAGTATTTAGAATTTCATTTTCTCTCCCTCCCTCTCACGCTTACTCTTTCCTTGTAAAGAAAAACTACTTGATTTTCACTATACAAATGAGGTCAGGCAAAACATTTCTCTGTATTGGTTATGTTGCAAAGAAAACTCAAAATAAAACAATGGAGTGATTTGCCATTTCCTTCTCCAACTCATTTTACAGATGAGAAAACTGATATAAACAAGGTTAAATGACTTGCTCAGGGTAACACAGCTAGTAAGTGCCTGAGAACATATTTGAGTTCAGGAACATGAGGCTTCCTGATTCCAGGCCCAGCACTCTATCTCCTGGACCACTTAATCTGCTGATGAAATCCTACAAAGTCAATTACAAATTACAGCTTCAATTCCTGGAAAGAGTTTAGTTCTTTAAGGAAGCCAATGTTTGTTTTTGTAAGTGATAAAAATCTTTCAAGTTAGTAGTTACCCATTGTTAATTATTTATTCTATATTAAGTCAGTTTGTAATGAATTATATTTGCTTTAAATAATTTGCATCATGGGGGGGGGAGTCAAGATGGCAGAGTAGAAAGATGCACGTTTACGAGCTCCGAACCCACAGCCCATAGAATTAATGTAAAAAGAGATCCCCATAAGTTCTGGACCACTGTAAGGTGTGCAGAAACAGAGTGGAAGAGATTTCCATTCCAGAGAGCCCTGGAGAACCGTCCCCAGGGTCCGCTGCAACCTGGAAAGCAGACCCCACCCAAGCGCTGCCCTGGCCATGGCCCCAGAGAAGCTGATCCGAGCAGGCTTCAGGGAGGGAGGCTCCGGCAGCCGGGAAGGTCCCTCTGCCCACAGAAGCTACAGGTCAGTGAGAGAGATGTCTGGGCTGGCCGAGACAGGGAGCAGAGTGTCTCTGTGACTCGGGCCCCCTCAGGGGGAAGTGGTGGAGGCAGAGGAAGGGGCAGGGGGGGGCGGCAGAGGCAGCAGCTCTGGCGGCAGCCCGGCCAGGACTCACCCAGCAGCAGGCAGGATCTTCATTACTGAGAGTCTCTGCATAAACTCCCTGAGGGAGCTGAGCCTGAGAGATGGCCCTGCCCCACCACGCTCTGTTACTGAAGGTCTCTGCCTAAAGCCCCTGAGGGAGCTGAGCCTGGGAGGCGGCCCCACCCCCACTCACGTCATTACTGAAGGTCTCTGCATAAAGCCCCTGAGGGAACTGAGCCTGGGAGGTGGCCCTGGCCCCACCCCAGCACCAGAACTAAAGCTCACATTGATTAGCAGCCGCTTGCTGTGAAAAGCCCATTTGAATCTCAGACCCCAAGCACTGGCTGGGTGGATCTAGGCGGGGGTGGACAGGAATCTCAGAAGTCAAGTAACTGGCTGGGAAAATGCCTAGAAAAGGGAAGAAAAATAAGACTATAGAGAGCTTTTTGAACAGATGCAAATGATCCCAACTTTCGGATCTGACGACGAGGACATATTCTTGCCATCGGGGAAAGAGGTGGAGGGTGGTGCCTCGGTACCCCAGACATCCCGGGGGATGTCGGGTGGGCTCAGGCCTTGGAAGAGCTCAAAAAGGATTTTGAAAAGCAAGTTAGACAGGTGGAGGAAAAACTGGGAAGAGAAATGAGAGAGATGCAAGAAAAGTATGAAAAACGGGTCAATACCTTGGTAAAGGAGACCCAAAAAAATGCTGAAGAAAATAACACCTTGAAAAATAGGCTCACTCAATGGGCAAGAGAGGTTGAAAAAGCCAATGAGGAGAAGAATGCTTTCAAAAGCAGAATTAGCCAAATGGAAAAAGAGGTTCAAAAGCTCACTGAAGAGAATAGTTCTCTCAAAATTAGAATGGAACAGATGGAGTCTAATGACTTTATGAGAAACCAAGAAATCACCAAACAAAACCAAAAGAATGAAAAAATGGAAGAGAATGTGAAATATCTCATGGGAAAAATAACTGACCTGGAAAATAGATCCAGGAGAGACAATTTAAAAATTATGGGACTACCTGAAAGTCATGATCAAACAAAGAGCCTAGATATCATCTTCCATGAAATTATCGAGGAAAACTACCCTGACATTCTAGAACCAGAGGGCAAAATAAGTATTGAAAGAATCCATCGATCACCACCTGAAAGAGATACAAAAAGAGAAACTCCTAGGAACATTGTGGCCAAATTCCAGAACTCCCAGGTCAAGGAGAAAATCTTACAAGCAGCTAGAAAGAAACAATTCCAGTATTGTGGAAATAAAATCAGGATAACTCAAGATCTAGCAGCTTCTACATTAAGGGATCGAAGGGCATGGAATAGGATATTCCAGAAGTCAAAGGAACTAGGACTTAAACCAAGAATCACCTACCCAGCTAAACTGAGTATAATACTTCAGGGGAAAATATGGTTTTTCAATGAAACAGAGGACTTTCAATCATTCTTGATGAAAAGACCAGAGCTGAAAAGAAAATTTGACTTTCAAACACAAGAATGAGAAGAAGCATGAAAAAGTAAACAACAAAGAGAAGTCTTAAGGGACTTACCAGAAGTGAACTGTTTACATTCCTACAAGGAAAGACAATATTTGTAACTCTTAAAACTTTTCAGTACCTGGGCAGTTGGTGGGTCCATACATACACATGTACATGCATGCACGTACACACACATACACACATGCACACACATACAGAGACAGAGAACACAGATTGAATTGAATAGGATGGGACCATATCTTAAAAGAAATTAAGGTAAATGTTGAGAGAGAAAGGTAGTGGGAGGAAAGAGGGTGAAATGGAATGGGGTAATTATATGTCATTTAAGAGGCAAGTAGGAGACTTATTAGTGGAGGGAAAAAGAGGAGAGTTGAGAAAAAAAAACAAAACAACAAAAAAATAACAACAAAAAACAAGAAGTTTACCCTCATCACATTTGACTAAAGGAAGGAATAAAATGCACACTCATTTTGGTATGAAAACCTATCCTACAGTATAGGAAAGTGGGGGAGAAGGAAATAAGCAAGGGGGGGGGATGATGGAAGGGAGGGCAAAGGGAGGACGGAGCAATTTGAAGTCACACTTGGGGAGGGACAGGATCAAAAGACAGAAGAGAAACAATGAGGGGCAGGTTAGTATGGAGGGTAATTCAGTTAGTCTCACACAACACGACTATCAGGGAAGTCATTTGCAAAACTACACAGATATGGCCTATATTGAATTGCCTGCCTTCCCAAAGGAAATTGGTTGGGAGGAAGGGATGGGGAGAATTTGGAACTCAAAGTTTTAGGAGCAACTGTTCAGTATTGTTGTTGCTACTAGGAAAGAAGACATACAGTTAATGAGGAATAGAAAGTCATCTGGCCCTACAGGAGAAAAAAGAAGATGGAGACAAGAGAAGGGAGGGATGACAGAAGAGAGGGCAGATTGGAGATAGGGAAAATTAGATTGCTTGGTGTATTGGGGTGGGGGGAGGGGATAAAAGGGGAGAAAATTTGGAACCCAAAATTTTGTGAAAATGAATGTAAAATGTTACATAAATAAATGAAAAAATAAAAAAATAAAAAAAAATAATTTGCACCATGCCCTTTATTCTAGATTCAAATATTTTAACTAGTGAACCAAAAAGCTAATCCACTGTCATTTTGCTCAAAAAACAAAAAGAAATTCTTAGTAGCATGTGGACAGATGATAAATGAATCAGTACCTTTACTGTAGTGTCCTAGGAGAGAAAAAATGAAAGAAAAAAAGAAAGGTAGTTTGTCACAGTTAAGCCCATTGTAACATTTGCCCACCTTTATCCATGCCTGTTGTACCAGGTTTATTTTAGAGCATTAATAATATAACCACACAGATTTTAATGACAATGGGTCAAAGACATAAGCTCTGTGTGAACTTAGACCAAATATAAAATTAGATTTTTATTCCATTGGCTTACATTATTGAGTCTGTCACATTTAGAAGTCATATCTAATTATAGAATGGCAAAAAAGAACTAAGTATATAGTTTTGTATATTTTCATACTACTTAATATCCATTATCCCATTTAATCTTCAAAATCACTCTGTGAGTTGTGTTATAAATTTTATTAACCTAATTTTTAGATGAGGACACCGAGGCCTAGAGAAGTTTAGGAGAATGGTTTATGTTTATACTAACTAGTAGAGCTGCGATTCAGACTTAAGCCCTCTAATTCCAGGTGCAGGGAGGGTTTTTTGTTTGTTTGCTGTTGTTTTGCAAACAACACTTTTTTCTCTTCAAACTTTTGGCTCTAGAGTTCATTCATTCACCTTGCACGTTTAAACCTCTTCCAGTTGTCCTCTACGCTCCCTTATCTTCTCATTACTCATCCCTTTCCAAACCCTAACTGCAATCTGTGTGCTTTCTCTCCACCAGTCATCCTACTCCTGCTCATAATATAGAGAAGTGCTTGAAGAAATAGATTCATTGTACTGAATGGGTCCACTACAAAATTATTTTATCCAATCTCAGCTGAGTCTTTTATATGATGAGTCACTAATTAGTTTACTTGTACTTGACTGATTGTCTATTGTTCTCTTGAGTAGTTTGCTGTTCTAAACTTCTATCCTCAAATTACCCAGACCAATCCTTCTCAGTAAAGTATCTCAATTCACAATTATGACTTCACTTTCCTGTTTACCTTTTCATGTTTTTCTTGATGCTTGTATTTGAAAGTCAAATTTTCTATTCAGCTCTGGTCTTTTCAACAAGAAAGATTTGAAGTCGTCTATTTCACTGAAATTCCATTTCCCCTCCTGAAGTTTATACTCAGTTTTTCTAGGTAGGTGATTCTTGGTTTTAAGCCTAGCTCATTTGACCTTTGGAATATCATATTCCAAGACCTTAAATCCTGTACTGTGGAAATTGCTGAATCCTGTATTATCCTGATTCTATTTCCATAGTATTTGAATTGTTTCTTTCTTGCTTCTTGTAATATTTTCTCCCTTACCTCAGACCTCTGGAATTTGCATACAATAATCCTAAGAGTTTTCCTTTTGGGATCTCTTTCAGAAGGTGATCAGTGGATTCTTTCCATTTCTATTTCATCTTCTGGTTCTGGAATATCAGGGAAGTTTCCCTTGATAATTTCTTCAAAGATGATATTTAAGCTCTTTTTTTGATCAAGGTTGTCAGGTAGACTAATGATTTTCAAATTATCTCTTCTGAATCTATTTTCCAGATCAATGATTTTTCCAATGAGGTATTTCACACTGTCTTCTGATTTTTTTCATCTGTTTGTTTTATAATTTATTGATTTCTCATAAATTCATTATCTTCCATCTGTTCCATTCTGATTTTGAAGGAATCATTTTCTTCAGTGGAGTTTTGGACCTCCTTTTCCATTTCACAAATTGTCCTTTTTTAAGGCATTCTTCTCATTGACTTTTTGGTTTATCTTTTGCCATTTTGATTAGGCTTTTTTAAAAGGTGTTATTTTCTTCAGTATTTTTGGGAGTCTCCTTTAGTAAACTATTGACTTGTTTTTCATGATTTTCTTGCATACTCTTATTTCTCTTCCTGTTTTTTTCCTCTACTTCTCTTACTTGTTTTTCAAAATCTTTTTTATGCTCTTCCATGGCCTGAGAAAATTTTATATTTTTCTTGGAGGCTTTGGATGTAGGATGTCTTGATGTCTTCCTCTGCATATATGCTTTGATCATTCTTGTAGTAAGAAAATACCTTTTCATTGAGAAAATAGTCTTCTATAGTCTTATATGCCCCTGTTTTGGTCACAGTCAATTACTTGACCTCTGAGCTCCTTGTTAAGTGTAGGGTACACTGACCCAAGTTTCAGGAACTTTGTGCAACTACTTTCAGAGACATCTCCAGGAACCTGTAAATTCTCAGCTCCTCCAAAGTGAAGTAAACAAAGGAGAATTGTTTACTCTTCTCCTGGCTTGCATTCTGGTCTGTGAGCAACCACAAGCACTCTTTTCTGCCCTGGGTCTGAGAGTAGGATTCTTTCTCCACAGTTGCCACTAGCTCTGCCAGGACTTCCAGCCATGACTGTGACCTAAATCAGTCACTAGATTTCCCCCACTTTCTGTAGGCAGAGAGTCCCAGAAGCAACCAGAGCTGCAGCAATGACTACCACCACCATGTGGCTGGGACCAGATCGTCTCCCTCTTTCACCCTTGTGAGAGAACTTTCCCACTGACCTTTGAAGATGTCTTTATGATTGTCGGTTGAGAAGCCTGAAAACCACAGTGCAGTGATTCAGTGTCCTAAGACCACCTCCAGTCCTGTTTTTGTGTGTCTGGCCCAAACTGGGCTGTGATCTGCTCCACTCCCAGTGCAGTAGACTACTACTGTTGGTATTCCAGATTGTCTTGGGCTGAAAAATCTGTTTCACTCTGTCTTTTTGTGGTTTTTATTGTTCCAAAATTTGTTCACAATCAATTTTACAGGTATTTTGATAAGTTTGGATGGAAAGCTCAGGCAGAAACCTGCTTTTATTTTGCAGTCTTGGTTCTGCCCTCTCTAGATCTTTCATCTTTAAAAACTAATCCAACATTGTATCCCACCACACTCTCAATATATATTTTCCCTCCTTTCCCCACAAAAACTCTTAGCCTATATTTGTTGCCTACACTTTTTCATCTACTTTTCACATCTTATTCCTTTGAAGTCTGGCTTCTTTTCTTGTAACTTGAATGAAAATGTGCTCTCCAGGGTCAGCAAAAAAAAAAACAAAACAAACAAACCAAAAAAAAAAAATGAAAAACCAAAACCAAAACAAAACAAACCAATAGCATCTCTTTATTGCTAAATTCATTGGCACTTTCTCTGCCTTCACCCCACTTGAGTTCTCTGGAGTGTCTAGCACTATTGAGCAGAACCTCTTTTCCTATTTTTCAAATACTCTTATCCTTCTCTTCCTCTTTGTTTAATTTACCCTCTCTTGTTTTCTTTTCAGGATCATCAGTCCTTATATTTGTGCTCCCTATTTGTACTCCCTAGACATACCCCAGACTTTTTTTTTTTCTGATTCTGCCCTTCTTTCCCTACATACTCTTTAATGTTATCAGACCCAATGGATTCAACTCTTAGCTCTATGCACAAGATTCTTAAACCTACAAATTCAGTCTTGTCTTTCCTGAGACCCAGGCCTTTGTCTCCAATTGTATATCCCAGAGTCATCTCAAACTCAGTATTTCTGAAACTGAACTCATTAGCTTTCCCTGTAAATCACCCTATTTTTGTTGAGAGCAAAAGTATTTATTTTTAAATCAGTAGGTTGAGCTCTTTTTGTACTCACTGATTATTTGACAAAGTCTCTTTCCTCAAAAAAATTAATTTAGTCAGCAATAATACATACTCATTGATAAATGTAACATAAATTGAATGTGGTAAGTTCAGAAGATTAAGACAAAGTAAAATAAATCATATGAGGTAGAGAAAATGCTTTGTGCTTTGGGGGCATAGGGAATTCAGAGAAAGTAACACTTTAATTGTGCTTTGAAACATCGATAGTATGAGAATAGGCTGAGATGGCAGGTTAGGGCATTCCAGGAATGAGATAAAAAGTGTGAGAAAAGTTCCCAGTGTCAAGAGGATAGTGAATGTATTTGGAACACGGTGAAAAGTCTACTTGACTTTAAATGTAGAGTACATGAAATAGATTAATATTCTACATAACTGGAAAAATTAGTTGAAGACAGATTCTGGTGAGTCTGGTAACCTAGACTAAGGGAATGGATTTTAATCAATAGTCAATAGCAACATAAAGCCATTGAAGATTTTTGAGCAAGAGTTATATGATTAGACTGGTGTAGTAGGAAGATGAATCTGATAGCAGTGTGAAGGCAAAGGATGGATTGAACAAACATGGTCTGTACAACAGTAAACTTAATAGAAAGTTATTACAGTATTCCAGATTAGTTTTAAATAGAGGTCACCACAGAAGCCATAAGAATAGAAGGAAGGGCATGGAGGGGGAGAGGAAATGATAAACGGTGATTCTGAGATTTCAAGCCTATATGACTGGTAAAATACTTCTATTTGCAAGACTGTTCTTGAAATATAATATAAGGTTTTTTCTTCCTTCCTTGTCTTCTTCTTTCTTTGACCATTTTCATGCCTTGCTACTACAAAGATTCATTTATCCATCCTCTTCCAACGCTGGCTGTGAAAAATGCAATCAAATCAATAGCTGAAAAAAAATCTCTTCCCTGACATATTTTATGCATGCTTTCTTTCCCTATTCTTGAATGTTTATATATCTATCTTTTTAAATTTCACTTTTGTCGCCAGTACTTAATCCAGTGTCTAGCATATTATATATACTTAGTAAATGTATTTTCATTCCTTCTCCTTAATCCACATACAAGTCTGAAGATTATTTACTTCATTGTATTAGTGAATATTTTAAGATTCAGTTACAAATATTTATTGGGTATTAAAAAAAAAAAAACTTTCCAAGAGTCTATAAAATACATAGAACTTGCCTTTACCACCTAACACCTAGTCCTAGGAAGTAATGGAAAATGCAGCAGAAGTGGTAGACTATGGACACATTTGGGAATCAGCAAAGGTACTAATTAGGGTAATCATTTTAACAAAGTCTCAAATTAAAAAATAAACCCTCAAATCTCAATAGCAAGTTACTATCTTTTGGATTTTTACAGCACTTGGAATGGGGGTCCAGGATGACTCACAGGTTGCAAGTGTGAGGGACTGGGAGGAGACTGTTGCCCTTTAGAGTGATAGGATGAGTGGAGGCAAGTTGGGAGGAAAGATGATGGGTTCTCTTTGGGGAGTATTAAGTCTAAGAAGCCTACTAAACATCTTGTTCAAGATGCCTGAAAAGCAGTTTGAGATATCAGATTGGAAGTCAGCTATGAGTTTGGGGCAGGATGCATAGATTTGAGAATCATCAGTATAGAGATAACAACTAAATCCATGGGAGCTGATGAGATCACCAAGTAAAATGGTGTGGAGGGAGAAATAATAAGGCTCAAGGCAGTACCCTGGGGGCCTTATATGGTTAGAGGCTGTTACATGGAAGATGATGTATCAAAGGAGGAAGAAGAGTAGTCTGATAAAGAAAAATAAGAACCAGGAAACCATGAATGTCCTAAAAACCTAGAGAGAAAAGGAGAACATGTTTTATAATATCAAAGGCTGTAGCAAAGTCAAGGAGAATGAGGGTGGAGTAAAGGCCTTTAGATTTGCCAAATTAAAAAAAATTCAGTGACTTTGGAAGGAGTGGTTTTTAGTGGAATGATAAGATCAGAATACAGCTTGTAAAAGCTTAAAAAGAGAGTGTAAGGAGAGAAAGTGGAGACATCTATTGTGTGTGGACTTTTTGGGGAGTTTAGCTACAGAGCAGAAGATCTATAAAATGATAATAAACATGCAAGAATCGAGAGTATTATTTTTTTCAGGATGGAGGAGAAATGGGTATGATTGCAGAAAATAAAGAATGAGTCAACATAAGGGGAAAGATTCAAATTAAGTAACAGAGTAGAGATGACAGAAGAGGCAATCTTTTGGAAAAGATGAAATGGAGTAGGGTAACTTGAACAAGTAGGGGGGTTAGCCTTGATAAAGAGTAAAGTCACTTCATCATATGAGATTGGTGAAAGAGGAAATAGTTGCAGAAGTCATGCATATGACTGATAGATGAGGAAGAAGGGAAAATAGGCATCTGTAGCACCAATGTGATATTCACAGTGGCTACAGTGGCCATGAATACCCTGGCACAATTTTGAATCATGAGATACAACAGACTCTCAACATGGAAGGGAAAACCAAAACATTTAATTAGACAACAGTAAGCCAAATCCATAATAGCAACAAAAAGTTTATACACAATAACAATACAGAAGACAGCACCATCCCCAAGTTTCCCCCCTGTTAGACTTCCCACAAACCAGATCCATTAAACAAATCACAAGTAGGCCCCCTTAAACAAAATCACAAAGCTCTTTCACTCACATTAGCCATCTGTCTGCTTGCCTGCATACTTCCTACCTCTTACTAGACTCTTAACAATTTATTCTCAACTCTGTGTCCACTCTTCAATAAATTCTTCCCACCACAGACTCCCTGTGACTCAGACTAATGTGATGCAGGCCATGTGATCCAGGCAGGTCACATGAACCTATTAATGGATGGGAAATATCTTGCCATTTAAATTAATATTCTCCCACAGAAAATCATCTTAATTTTTGAACTATAAAATATGAAGCAGTGTTCTCTGCTAAAAGACTTCAAGGAGAGCAAGCCATGGAAAGCTGAAGGGGAAATTAAAAAAAAAAAGTTTGGGACAACTGCTATGGCAAATGGGACAGGGAGTTGACCAGGAAAGTATACTAGGATTACCTTTAATCTGTGAGGACTTAGTTGAAATTGCATAACATAAATTTGTGAGGCAGCCACTGAAGAATTTTTGTGTGCTTTTCTCCATCTTTATTCAATACCATGTGTGTAGGAACTAAGGTAGCAAGTAATAGAAGTTAACCAAGGCTGAGGCTTAGCTGAATAAAATTTGAGTAATTTGGGAAGGAGGGACTCTGGAGAGGAGGACAGCATAGATCTGAATTGGTTCATCAAAGGGTCAGGATGGAGAAGAGGGAAGAGATTGGTTAGTGAAGGGTCTTTGGTCTGGGGTGGGTGGGAGGAACCAAAGAGTCAAGGTATTGAAAATAATAGGGCAGACAAAGAATAAGATTTGGTAAAAGGAAGTCTGAAGAAGAGCTGAAAAACCAATAAATTATGATAAGATGAAGGGGATTTAAAAATTCTCAAATAGAGGTGGTACATTTGTGATTGATGACAAGATCAAGGATTTAAACATCTTAAGGCTTGGGTGAAGTGGAGGAGTAAATCATGAGAAGTGAGTAGGTTGAGGGACTGAGTAGTTAAAGTATTTGAGGAATCTAGTATGTATATTGAAATCTCTCAGTATGAAAGCAAAAGTTGGAGGGAGAGACAAAAAATGTGAAAAATTCCAGGTACCAAACTCATTGAGAAAGGAAGGATAGAAATCTTGGGAGGGACAAAATTAGCTAACATGACTGAAACTGGGTGGCAGATATGAATAGCAAAAAGCTCAAAGGGATAGAAATTGCTAACTGATGGAGGTAGGGGAAAAACCTGGAAGTGGCAATGAGGAACAAGGAGTATATACTAACTCGCTTGCTTCAACCAGTGAGCCAAAAACAATGAGTGTAGGTGCAGCCAGTAGTGTAAAGAGTTTCTAGGGAGGCTGGTAATCAAGAATAAAACAGGTTTCAGTAACAGTCAGAAGATGGAAGGAGTGGGAAAGGAAAAGTTTTAAGATGAAGGGAAGTTTATTGCCTAAGAAACATGCATCCTAGAAGGCACAGTGAAAGAAATGGCTGGTATGTTGTCAAAATGTAGGAGTGGGAGATCTGAGGTGGATAAGAATAAGAAATCAGTTTATTGTAAATAGAAATGGAGTTTGCATAATGATCTACAGTAGTCAGCATCACTGGAATGTGAAAAGTAGGATCAATTATGACAACGTTCATCACTGATGGAGGATCCCACTCTTATTCCTAAAAAAAGAAAAAAATAAGAAGCAACTTAAGTAGCTAGAAGAACGTTCAGTGCTATGACAGGGCAGTGCCAATGTAATAAAAATGACAATACTACCAATGTTAATATGCAAACTTAACGATGTACCAATTTACTTATCAAAAGAATAATTTATAGAACTTAATTCAAGAATTAAAATAAAGTACACTTGGAAAAAATGAAATATCTAGACCATCAAGAGAAATGAAGAAAAGAGGTAAAGAAAGGAGAGGATATTACTTACAAACTTCCAACCATGTTGTAATATAATAATTATTAAAAACCATCTAATAATGACTTCCAGAGCCAAAGTGGCAAAGTAAGGCAAGAACTCCCCCAAGCTCTCCCAAATTTCCTTCAAATTCTTGAAACAAATTCTAGGCATGGAGTCAAGAAAATGATAGGGTGAAACAATTTTCCAGTCCAAGACAACTTAGAAAGTCGAAAGAGATTGTTTGGCTCACTGAGGTGACAGTGGAATGCAATCCGGCATGGGAGTCTGGGCAAGTCAGAAGCAGGCTGTATTTCAGCAAGTAAGAAGTGAGGCCCAAAATCCAGGCACAAGCCAGCAGTAGACCCCACTGACCTGGAAGTCTAGAAGTGGAAATGGCAGCCTGGGAGCAACTGAGTCCACAGCAGCAACTTACTGAGCTCTTAAACCATAGATGGTAAAAGCGATTGGACAACTGGCCAGAAGGAGTTTCCAGAGGAAACTTTTCTGTCACTATGGGCAGTAACAGACCTGATTGATAGTCCCAGGGAGAAGAGAACCACTACCATATTAGAGAATGACGCCACAGAGGAATGAAGCTCCTGGTCAAAAGTTCAGGGCAGAAAAGAGTGCTTTTGGTTATTTACAAACCAGTGCATATGTCCAGGCAGAAATGACCCTCTTCTTGGATCATGCCATTTCAAAAAAAATGGAAAACATGCAGGTCACCAGAATTAGCTCTGAAAAGAGTGCCATGAAATATCTGAAAATTGGAACAATCTCAGGATTGGCGCCCTACTTTAAAATAAAGTTAAAATTCAAGAAAGAGGCTAGAACAAATGAGCAAACAAAAATAACAACAAAATATGACCATACAAAGTTACCTTGGTGACAGCAAAAATCAAAACACAAATTCAGAAGTCATAATGAGTACATGTGAAACCTCAAAGAAAATTGTGAAATGGTGTAAGATCCCAAAAGAAATCTTGGAACAGTTCAGAAGGGATTTTAAAAAAACAAATAAGTGAGGTGGAAGAAAAATTGGGGAAAAAACTAGAGAGACTCAAGTCTAAGAAATTCATGAAAAAAGTCAACAGGTTGTTAAAGGAAGCATAAAAATGAAAAAAAAATACAAAATTCACAGAAGAAAACAGCACCTTAAAAAGTAGAATTGATAAAAAAAAATCACTGAATAAAAGAACTGGTAAAAAAGTAGAATTGACCAAATGGAAAAGGAGGTATGAAAGCTCACTGAAGGAAACAATTCCTTAAAAATGAAAATCAGGCAAGCAAATGACTCCAGGAGATATCAGG
The DNA here is from genome assembly GCA_023548195.1 of Bettongia penicillata ogilbyi. Classification (NCBI taxonomy): domain Eukaryota; kingdom Metazoa; phylum Chordata; class Mammalia; order Diprotodontia; family Potoroidae; genus Bettongia; species Bettongia penicillata. The sequence goes on along the minus strand of JAJHZJ010000379.1, from coordinate 597,226 downwards.
AAATAATTGAACAATTAATCTAATGAAAGAATAGAAGAAAATGAGAAATATATCATTGCAAGAGCAGCTGAGCTGGAAAATAGATCAAAGAGAATGTGATTTAAGAATTATTGGAATAATTGAAAGTCATGATCAAAAGGAGCATAGACAGAGTATTTCAAGGAATTATCAGGAAAATTTCCCTCATATCCTAGAATAAAAGCGTAAGATAGAAATTGAAAGAATCCACCAATCAACTCCTGAAAAAAATCCAAAAACTAAAAACCCCAGGAATATATAGTCAAATTTCAGAATTCCCAGATCAAAGAGAAAATACTGCAAGTAGACAGAAAGGAACAACCCAAATATTATGGAACCACAATCACGGTTACACAGGATTTAGCAGCTTCTATATTAATGGATCAGAGGGTATGGGATATTATATTCCAGAAACAGAGGATTACAAGAAAGAATCCCCTATCCAATAAAGCTGAATATAATCCTTTGCAGGGTGGGAGAAGAATATTTAATGAAATAGGGGACTTTCACGAATTCCTGATGAAAAGATCAAAGCTTAACAGAAAATTTGATTTTCAAATACAGGACTGAATAGATACATAAAAGGGATTCAATAAGGTTAAACTGTTTGTTTTTCTACATGAGAAGATGATATTTGTAACACTTAAGACATGTAACACTACTAGGGTAGTTAGAAGGAGTATGCATAGAAAGAGGATGTGAGTATAAATTGGTTTTTGATGGTGTAGTGCCAATGTGATATTCACAGAGCCTACTATGGTCATGAATATCCCAGTACAATTCTGAAACACAAAATACCATAGGCTCTCCTCATGGAAGGCAGAACCAAAACATTTATTCAGACACCAGAAATCCAAATTCATTGCACCAACAAAATCTATATCCAGTGACAATGTAGTGGACAACACCAGCAAACAATAAATCACAAACAAGTTTTATTTAAATTAAATGCCCTTCTCACACTCAAAGCCAGCTGTGAACTTGCATGTATCCTTCAGTTCTGACTGCTCTCAAGACTAACTTCCTCTCAGCTCTCCTTTAGTTCTGCCTCTTCCTGCTCCACCCTTCCTGTTTCACCCATTCAGCAAATTTCTCCCACTTAATGCTCCATGTGACTCAGACTCATGTGGCTGAGCCAGGTCACATAAGCCTATTAGTGAATGAGACAGATCTCCCCATTTTAAATTACTATTAAAGATGGTATGATATAAAAAAAAAATCAAAGGGTGAGAAAGAGAGATGCACTGAAAGAAAGAGCAAAGGAAAGATAGAAAGGAGTAAATCATTTCACATTTAAAAAAAGGCACACAAGAGGGAGATATGCAGGGAATAGTGGATAAGAGTTGAAATTTCAATACACTATAGGAAAATAGAAGGGAGAAGGCTAAGGAAGAGAGCACTAATGAAAGGTATGGAAAATTTAGAAAGGTGGTGATCAAAGGTGGTGGTCAAAACCCTTGTAAAGAGAGACACATTGAAAGAAGAGAGAAAAAGAGAGAAGGACACATACACACACTCAGAGAGAGAGAGAGAGAGAGAGAGAGAGAGAGAGAGAGAGAGAGAGAGAGAGAGAGAGAGAGAGATGCTGCTGCAGTAGAATCTATTATCCTTCAACTAAAGTAAAAATAAAAGCATATGTAGCAATCACGATCTTAGAGAAAGCAAAAGCAAAAATAGAGTAGTTTATGGATAACAGAAGAATTTAGGACCAAAGAAAATATAGAGTATCATAAAATGTAAAATAATCTCGATTATTTAAAATTTCAAAAGGTTTTGCACTAACAAAACCAAGGCAACCAAAATATAAAGAAAGCAGAAAACTAGAAAACAATTTTCAGACAAAGTAATCAAAGGTATCTGTAGTTATATGGGAAAAATGTTTTAAATCACTATTAATTAGAGAAGTGCAAGTTAAAAAAAAACTTTGAAATACTACCTTACATGTATTGGATTGACTAATACTGACAAAGAAAAAGAAAAATTTTGGAGGCAATGTGGGAAAATTGTGATACTAATGCACTGCTAGTAGAGTTATGAAGTGATTCAACCATTTTGGAGAGGAACTTGAAACTATGTCCACAGGGCAATCAGTCCATGCATACTCTTTGATCCAACAATAGACTACAAGTTCTGTATCCAAAGAGATCATAAAATAGGGGAAAAATAACCTGCAGACACAAAAATATCTATAGGAAAACTTTTTTGTGGTGGCAAAGAATTGGAAACTGAGAGGATATCTATCAATTGGGGAATGACTGAACAAATTGTGGTATATGATTGTGATGGAATACTATTGTGCTGTAAGAAATGATAAGTAGGGTGATTTCAGAAAAAAAAAAGAACAAACTTGGAAAGACTTTCATGAACCAACGCAAAGTAAAGTGAGTAAAACCAAGGGAATATTGTACACCATAACTGCAATATTGCACAATGATTGACAGTGAAAAATTTAGCTCTTCTCAGTAATACATGATCTAAGACAATTCTCAAGGACTCATGATGAAAAATACAATCCTACTCCAGAGAAGGAACTGATGGAGTTTTAATGCAGATCAAAACGTACTATTTTTCACTTTCTTTATTTTGTTTTATTGATCTGTGTAGCCTTTCAGACCATGGCTAATATGGAAATATATTTTACATAATTACTTGTTATAAATGTCTTGCCATCTTAGGGTCAGGTGTAGGCAGGTAGGGATGGAGAGAATCTGAAACTCAATTATTTTTAAATTTAAAAAATTGTTTTACAAACAAAAGAAAATATTCACTTTTGTTAAAATTTTATATAAATATTGTATAAAATAGAAAAGCAGATCAAGGAATAGACTAGACAAGGGAGAATAACAAACAAATGAATTCAACAATCCAGAGTTTATTTTACCTTCACAACATCTTTCATGCTCCTTTTCTGACCATGCTACCACTTTGATAAAGTTTACTCTCATAACTTCATGCTTGGGCTACTGCCATAACTCATTATTTGATTGCCCTGCCTATAGCTTCCCCTCACTCTAGTCCATCCCCCATTCAACAGTTAAAAATTGTTTTCCTAAAGTGCTGGTCTTATCATTTCACACCTTATGCTTTACTGATTATCCATCTTTAGTAAAATCTAGTGGCTAATATTACCTGAAAGACAAAATATAAAATCCCTTCTTCTGATTTTAAAGCCTTTTTAAAATGGCCTCTTCCTTTTCAGTCATCACTCTTCTCCATGTTTTGTTTGATTCAGTGACACTGGTCACTCTGCTATTTCTGGAACAAAACACTCTTATTTTGACACCATCCAGTTTCACTGGATGTCTCTGATTACTGGAATTCTCAAACTTCCTCAACTCTGCTTCTTCACTTGTCTGGTTTTCTTTGGATCCCAGATAAAACTCTACCTTCTACAAGAAGGGTCTCCTGAAACTTCTTCAACCCCCCATGCTAGCACCTTTTCTCTGTGATTGTCTCCAATTTATCCTGTTTGTGTATATTTAGGTGTGTGTGTGTGTGTGTGTGTGTGTGTGTGTGTGTGTGTGTGTGTGTGTGTGTGTACATATATACTTGTCGATTAAAATTGTTAGTTCCTTGAGGGAAAGGAGAGTTTTGACATGATTTTTTTGCTTTGTTTTGTTTTGGTTTTTGTATCCTCAGTGTGTAGCATGATCTGTGAAACATATTAGATGCTTAATAAATGCTTTTGATTTTATTTATTCCAATGTTGAGTGTTGTGCAATTCTAGAGATTCTTCCCCCGCAAACTTTTGCTTGGAGAGAAATGCAAACCAACAATCTCCCTTCCCCCTTTTAAAATGTGAATCCTTAAAAGAGGCTGGTGATCTCTTAACATGAATGCAGTACTTATTTTTGAATGGAGTATGTCATGAGAATTGCTCCATCAAGTACTTTTTAGATTCAGTGAATTATTTTATAAGCTACCTTACCTATTTTAATCTGGTTATATTGTCCTATAAAACAGAAGAGAAATGTTTGAATAAAAGCGGGTTCTCCCATGCCTCAAATCAACCCTTTTCTCCCTTACCAACAACACCCCAGAGTGCTTTAGATAATTAGGAGACAATAAATTCTATAGACTCACAGTATTTTATAGGAGTCATGACAATTCTACTTCAAAACCTTGAGTCATAGAAAAGTCTCCTACCTATCAGGGTATCTTATTCTACTTTTTGACAGATTTCATATTAAAAGTTTGTTTTGACTCAGCTGAAATCTGCCTCTCTGAAATTTCCACCAGTTACTGACAGTTCTGCTACTAAGGCTAAGCAAAATAAATATATTAATTCTCCTCCATTGCAGTCCTTCAAATACTTGAGGATAGCTATCACATTCCCTTTAAGCTTCTTTTTTTGCAAGGGAAAATTTCCAGTTCCTTCAGCTGATCCTCATAGAACACAAATCCAAGTTCTCTTACCTATTATGTATCAGTTACTGTTACTACTTGGGACACAAATATAAAATTGAGGTTACATTTGCATTCATTCTAATAGAATTATACATGCACATGTATTTATACCATCTATATCTACAATATATAATATGGGAGAGTTGTACAGTGTTGTCCAGAAGTTGTACTGCTCTTGATTGTATTTCCACAATAGTCAAATTGTTTCTTTCTGGCTGCCTCCAATATTTTCTCCTTGATCTGAAAACTCTGGAATTTGGCTACAAAATTCCTCGGAGATTTCCTTTTTGAATCTCTATCAGGAAGTGATTGGTAGATTCTTTCAATATTTTTTTTACCCTCTAGCTCAAGAATATCAGAGCAGTTTTCTTTGATAATTTCATGAAAGATGATATCTAGGCTCTTTTTTGGATCATGGCTATCACGTAGTCCCATAATGTTTAAATAGGATCTATTTCCCAATCCAGTTTTTCCAATAAGATATTTCACATTGTCTTCTATTTTTTCATTATTTTGGTTTTGTTTTACAATTTCTTGCTTTCTCATAAAGTCATTAGCTTCCATCTCCTCCATTTTAATTATTAAAGAACTATTTTTTCAGTGAGCTTTTGAGCCTCCTTTTCCATTTGGCTAATTCTGCTTTTTAAAGCATTCTTCTCCTCACGAGGTTTTTGAGTCTCTTTTGCCATTTGAGTTAGTCTATTTTTAAAGGTGCTATTTTCTTCAGTGTTTTTTTGGGTACCCTTTAGCAAAGCTGTTGGCTTGCTTTTCATGATTTCTTGCATTTCTCTCATTTCTCTTCCCAATTTTTCCTCCACCTCTCTTACATGTTTTTCAAAATCCTTTATGAACTCTTCCATGAGCTGCGATCAATACATATTTATTTTGGAGGTTTTGGATGCAGAAGCATTTTATGTCTTCCTCGCATGATATGCATTGTTTATCCTCATCTGAAAGGATGAAAGAAAATACCTGTTCATCCAAAATGTAATCTCTATAGTCTTATTTTTTCCCCTCTTTTGGTCATTTTCCTAGCCACTTACTTGACTTTTGAGTCCTTTGTCAAGAGAAGGTTATATTCTGGGGAGCTGTAAGTTTTCAGTTTCTCCGAGGTGGCACAATTAGGGGAGAGAAGTTTACTCCTCACCTGGCCTGCTTTCTGGTCTGGGAGTTACCAAAGTTTTTCTGCCCAGGATCTGAAAGTAGAATTCCCTTTTCTACTGCAAGTAGAATTCCCTTTTCTACTGCAAGTAGAATTCCCTTTTCTCCCTCCATCAGCTCCACCATGCCAGTACCCTTCCTCACCCCAGGACAACCACTTAGGTTTGAGAACCACATCAGTGGCTCAATTCTCCCAGGGTCTTCAGGTGGAAGGCTCCAAAAATGGAAGCTGCTGTTACTGCTGCTACCTGTAGCTGGGGCTAGGAAAGGACCCTGTTCCCTTTTCACCCAGGTGAAATAGCCCTTTCACTCATCTTTGAAGCTATCCTTGGTGTTTGTGGGCTGAGGGATCTGGAAACAGCAACCACTGCCAGGGACATCATCCCGAGGCCTACTGGGGTCCTCTTCCTGCTGTTGTTGCATGGCCAAGGCTGGATTTGGCTCTGCCCTCTCTCTCCTCCTTCCCCGTAGCTGGTCTATTTTTAAAGTGTTGTTTTCTTTAGAATTGTTTTGGATCTCTTCTAGTGAGTAGTTGACTTGATTTTCATGATTTTCTTGCATCATTGTCATTTCTCTTCACAAGTTTTTCTATATTTCTATTACTTTTCAAAATCCCTTTTGATCTCTTTAATGGATTGAGACAAAGTCATGTTTTCTTGGAGGTTTTGGATTTAAAAACTTTGACTTTGTTGTCTTCTGTTTATATACTTTGGTCTTCCCTGTCACCAAAGTAAGATTCTGTAGTCTGATTCTGTTTTTTTTTTTAAGATTTTTTCTCATTTCCCCTGCTATTTACTTGGCTTTTGAGCTCTTTGTCAAGGTAGCTCTATGCTTCCAGTAGGAGTGGGGGATGTACTGTTAGCCGATTTATCCCTCTGCAATCTGTGCACTTAGAGCTCCAGAAACAGTCACTGCTGCTGCTGATACCCGTATCCTGCAGTTGCTTTCATATACTCCTCCTCCACCAGCTCCTCCACCTCCTCCACTGTCCTGGGGCTCCATCCCAACCACTTACTCTTCCACAGGTCCCACAGGTCTTTTTCACTGACCTTACAATTTGTCCATGGTATTTTGGGGTCATGAAGTCTGGAATCTGGAAAAAGTTCCTAAGATTCAGTCCCTCCAAGGCCTGTCCAGGTCTCATCTGGGCTGGCATGGCCCATGCTAGACTGTTCTCTGCTCCCAGGGTAGCGAGATAGACACTTCCTGGTGACCTTCCAGACTGTCTTGGGCTGGAGATTTACTTCACTCAGTCATTCTCTGCTCCCAGGGCAGTGAGATAGACACTTCCTGGTGACCTTCCAGACTGTCTTGGGCTGGAGATTTACTTCACTCAGTCATTCTGTGGATTCTGCAGTTCCAGAGTTTGTTTAGAGTAATTTTTTACAGGTATTTGACTGGGTTTGGTGGAGAGAATGACAGAAATTTTGTGCTGTTACTCCACCATCTTGGCTCTGCCCCTATTTGTTGATTACTTATGTGTAAATGCTCGCCCTGAAAATTTAGCCATCACCTCTGAGAACCAGTATAAGCTGCCTCCATCACATCCATGGTAAGAAGAATCATTTCTTATCTCCCCCCTCTTCCCTCATACCTTCCTAGGTCCAGTCAATCCATTTATTCAAAGTTCATACTCAAATTTTCAGTCTACTACCAATCACTTTGATTGGTGTTAGCAGAAGAGTGTAACTGGAATATAACCTCACTCACTTGAAAAATCATACTGCTGTCGATTCAATAAAACAGAATTTGCGATTTAGGTTGTCTCTCCATGCTCTTGCTTCATTTTATACTGCCAGACCCTGAAAATCCCTAAGTCTTTAATATTATGTTTTTAATGAGCAATTTTCCCTCACTGTTATGTTCTTCTTACTTGAGCATGTGAACCATTGTATAAAAATTGTGATACAAGGGGCTCTAGAACTATGGTTCTATTACACCCCTACTCTGTCACCCAGGGCACCTTACCTGAAAGAATTATAGGATTAGGACTGGAAATCACCTGAGAAATCATTTAATTCAACTCCCTTATTTTATAGATGAGGCAAATGAGACTTAACAAGATAAAGTAACATTCCACAGTGTCAACCCTGAAAACAAATGACCAAAGACTCATTGAGGTTTTTTAACTTCCATTAACTCTAAAAATATCAGAGATCACACAGGTTTTCGCAACCACAGTTAACTCTAAAAACGAAAAGAAATAACAGTGGTCATAAACAAAAAGTTTTCTTTATTCTATTGGAAGTGGGAAACCAAGCATATGTGCCAGAGTCTCCTCTAGTAAGAGATTTGTTTCAATGTGGGGAATTCTAAATACATACACCAATGACTACATAGTCTTCTGTAGCCTTGACAATGAGAAATAACAGTAGAAATGAGACAAGTTTGATGCAAGCAGGACTTCATGACCAGAATATGGGTGTTGCAGGAGCTTGTTTGAGCTCAGAGACCACCTGGACCTATGAAAAAACAAAGGTTTGTTGTCCTGCATAGCTCAGGACACAACTTGCTTGCTGGGCCTTAGCTCTGGATTTTATTTAATAAAATAATAAATTATTTAATTTAATTTATTTTATTTAATAAATTATTAAATAATCTTTATATAATAGTAAAAAGAGGAGTAAAAAAAAAAAGGGATGGTTGTGGCATGGGCACCCTGACAACAGATAAAATAGGAAATAAATAGAAGACTACAAATCCAATCATGCCATTAGCAAACAGGGATAGTTTTGTTCCCCCTTTCTCAATCTTTAAATTCTTTCTCTAGTTTTGTTGCTATTGACAGCTTTTCCAAAATTATATCAAATGATAGTGTAGAGAGTGAGCATCCTTCCTTTACTCCCATATTTACTGGGAAATATTCTGGTTTATCCTTATTGCATATGATGTTTCAATTTCTTTTTGTTTTAGGTATTTATGATAAAATTAAGACTATCTTTTCAATGCCTATACTTTAGAGGACATTTAGAATAAAAGAATGTTAAACTTTGTCAAAATTTTTTTTCCTTCATCTATTAAAAAGTTCATAAGGTATATGGTATTTTTATTTTTAATGTGATTACATATTTTGATTGATTTCCTAATGTAGAATAATACTTACAGTACTGGTATGAATACAAGTTGATCATAATGAATGACATCCTGTAGTTTGTTTATAGGATTTATAAAATATGATTTTATATTATTAATTATATTGATTTATAAATATTTTGTGCTTGATCCTTCCTTGGTTAGATATTGTATTTGACTCATAAGAAGAGAGAAGTAGCATTATTTCTTTGTTAACTTTTGGGAGCAATTTATGTAGAATTGGTAATAATTGTTGTTTAAAATTTTGATAGACATTGAACAAGCCATCAATGAACATCTTAGGAAAAAATCTCCAGGGTCAGGTGGATTGACAAAAGAATTTTATCCAGCATTTAAAGAACAGTTAATTCCAATACTATACAGACTATTTGGGAAAATTACTGAAGAAGGAGTCCTACCAAATTTTTTATGATACAGATATGGTTCTGGTACCTAAACCAAGAAGAGTCAAAAGAGAGAAAGGAAATTATAGACTAATTTTTTAAATGAATATAGATGCAAAATTTAAAATAAGATATTACCAAAAAGAATACAGCAACTTATCACCAGAATAATACATTATGATCAGGTAGGATTTATATCAGGAATGCAGGATTGCTTCAATATTGAGAAAATTATTAGCATGATTAATCATATCAACACCAAAATCCTCTCATTCCCCTCTTCCCCTCCGTTGAAACAGCTTTTCCCTGCCTGTTTCATGTGAGATAATTTGCCTCATTCTATTTCTCTCTTTCTCCTCCCAATATATTCTTCTCTGACCCCCTAATTTTATGTTTTAGGTATTTTATTTCTTCATCTTCAACTCACTCTGTGCTCCCTGTCTATATGTATATGATCCCTCCAACTATGCTAATACTGAGAAAAGTCTCAAGAGTTACAAATATGATCTTTGCACTCTGGAATGTAAGCAGTTCAACTTTAGTAAGTCCCTTATGATTTCTCTCTCCTCTTTACCTTTTCATGCTTCTCTTTATTTTTGTGTTTGAAATCAGATTTTCTATTCAGTTCTGATTTTTTTTGTCAAGAATGTTGAAAGTCCGCTATTTCATTGAATGCCCATTTTTTCCCCCTGAAATATTATACTTCGTTTGGCTGGATAGGTGATAATTGCTTTTAATTCTACTTCCTTTGCTAGATCTTGTCTTATCCTGATTGCATTTGTGCACTGCATGAATTGTTTCTTTCTGTCTGATTCCAATATTTTCCTTGACTTGGAAGCTCTGGAATTTGGCTACAAGATTCCTAGGAGTTTTCCTTTGGGGATCTCTTTCAGAAGGTAACAGTGGATTCTTTCATTATATTTTTATCCTCTGTTTCTCCAATATCATGGAATTTTAACTTGATAATTTCTTGAAAGATGCTGTCTAGGCTCTTTTTTTTTTGATCATAGCTTTCAGATAGTCCAACATTTTTAAAATTGTCTCTCCTAGATCTGTTTTCCAGGTTAGTTGTTTTTCCCATGAGATATTTCATATTGTCTGCCATCTTTTTCATTCTTTTGATTTTGTGTTATAATGTCTTGATTTTTTCATAAAGCCATTAACTTCCATCTACTCTATTCTAATCTTGAAATAATTATTTTCTTCAGTGACCTGTTTGGGCCTCCTTTTCTATCTGGTCACTTCTGCTTTTTAGAGCATTCTTCTCCTCATTGATTTTTTGGATCTCTTTTGCCATTTGGGTTAGTGTATTTTTAAAGTGTTACTTTCTTCAACATTTTTTGATCTCCTTTGGCAAGAAATTGATGTGTTTTTCACATCTCAATTCTCTTCCAAATTTTTGCTCTACTTTTCTTATTTGATTTTCAAATTCCTTCTTGAGCTCTTCCATGGCCTGAGACCAATTCATATTTTTTTGGAGGCTGTGCATGTAGGAGCTTTGATTTTGTTGTCTCCTTCTGGGTGTACGTTTTGATCTCCCATGTCACCAAAGTAAGATGCTATAGTTTGATTTTTTTTCAGATTTTTCTCATTTCCCCAATTTACTTGACTTTTGAGCACTTTGTCTAGGTACTTGTCTGCTTCCAGTAGAAGAGGGAATATACTGTTAGCTGCTTGATCCCCACCCTCCACAATTTGTGGGCCTAAAGTTTCAGAAAGAGTTGCTGTTGCTGCATCCTCTGCCTCTGCTGCTGCTGCCACCATGTGTTCCTCCTCCACTGACTCCGCCACCTCCTCCAATACCCTGGGGCTCTGTCACAACCACTTTACTCCTTCTCACAGGTCACACAGGATTTTTCCATGGACCTTCCAAATTTTCCTCAGTGTTTTGGAGTCGTGAAGACTGAAAACTGCCACAGGTGCCTGAGATTCAGTTTCCCCAAGGCTTGCTCATGTAATGTCTGTCTTGGCTCAAACTTGGCTGCACTCTACTCCCAGTACAGCATGATAGACACTTCTCCGCCACATCCCACATAGTCTTGGGCTGGATATTTGCTTCACTCAATCATTCTGTGGGTTCTGCAGATACAGAATTTATTTAGAGTCATTTCTACAGGTATTTGGTTGTATTTGGAGGGAAAGCAGTAACAAGTCAGTGCTATTACTCTGCCATCTTAATATTAGTCTCTATTTTTAAGGTGTTATTTTCTTCACTATTTTTTTGAGTCTCCTTTAACAACCTCTTGACTTGTTTTTCATGATTTTCTTGTAAAAATCTCATTTCTCTTCCTAAGTTTTCCTCTACTTCTGTTACTTGATTTTCAAAATCCTTTTGATCTCTTCCATGGCCTGTGACGAATTCCTATTTTTTCCTAGAGATTTTTAATGTAGGGGCTTTGATTTTATTAAATTATCAGGTTGTATATTTTGATCTTCTTCATCACTAAATTAAGTCAATAAAGAAATTAAGATTCTATAGTCTGTGATTTTTAACACTGTCACTCATTTTCCCAATTAGTCGACTAAAACAGGACTCTGCTTCCATTTTGGAGGATATAGCATCCCAAGCTTCAGTTGTTTTGTGTAGCTGTTTCAGAGATTCTTCTAGGGGTCTATAAATTTTCATTTATTCAAAGATTGTATGATCAAAGGAGAGGTGTTTACTCCTCTTTTGCCTTATGCTCTGATCTGTGAGTGGCCACAAACCCTGTTTTTTGCCTTGGAACTGTGAGGATGATTCCTTGTCCCCAGCTGCCACAAGATCTGTTAAACCAGCACTCCTCCTCCCCCACAGACAACCTCTCAGGACTGTGACCCAGATCCAAGGAGGGTTAATCATGAGAATCCTGCTTCAGCACTAGGAAAGAGATCCCTGCAATCCCTCTCTGATCAGCTGCTCTATCTGCCCACTCTATGTGAATCAAGGGCTCCAGAAGCACCCACTGCTGCACCATCTACTATCCTGGGGCTTGATCAAGCTTCTCTCTGACCCAGGTTCTTACATTCCTTTCCTACTAACCTTTTAAGTTGTTTTTGGTGTTTCTCGTTGAGCAGTTTCCAAACACCACAATTGCCAGTAATTCAGTCTCCTGAAGGCTGTTCCCAGTTTGCCTGGGGGGCCCACTCTGTGATTGTAGAGCTCAATCTAGTCCCATTACAGCCTGGAGCAATAGACCTTTCCTGTTGACCTTCCAGGTTGTCTTGGGTTGGAAATTTGTTTCACTCTGTCATTTTATGGGTTCTGCTGCTCTAGAATTTGTTTAGAGTAATTTTTCAAAAAAGTATTTGGAGGTATTTGGAGGAGAATTCAAGCATATCCCTGCTTTTATTGTGACATCTTAGCTCTGCCCTGGCAGGCTCCTTCTAATATGGGTTTTTCAGAAATCCAGAAGTTTAAGGAAGGAAATGATACCTTGATAATCATAATTGGGCAAAGGGAAGCCAGTGAAGTTATAAGGTTCAAGAAATAATGAAATAAAATAGAGAATGGAAGAAATAGAAGATAATGTAAAATATCTCATAAATTAAGTAATAAGAATGCAAGGTAGGAGGTAGAAGTAAAGCTGATTTATCAAGAAGAATAGAAAGTAAGAGATATGCAGAAACATAAAATACAGATAAGGAGTAAAGTTTGTAAGGGAAAAAGGAGCAGTGGTGGTAACCATGATCTTGGACAAAATCAAGGACAAAATAAATTTTATCAAAGAGAAAAATTAGAGAACTACACTATGTGTAAGCCATATTTATTGACATTGTCTTGCACAATTTAAAACAACTAGACAGTATAAGGTGGGAATATTGCTGTGGTGTAGGAAATTATGAGTTGCTGGTTAGAAAAATATGGAAAGGAAGGGGCGGAGTCAAGATGGCGGAGCAGAAAGATGCACGTATGCAAGCTGAGCTCCGAAACCACAGCCCATATATTTAATGTAAGAAGAGTTCCCCAGAAGTTCTGGATCACTGCAGGGGGTGAATAAACATAATGGAAGAGATTTCCATTCCAGAGAGCCCTGGAGAGCCATCCCCAGGGTCCATTGCGCCCTGGAAAGCAGACCGCACCCCAGAGCTGCCCTGGCCGCGGCCCCAGAGAAGCTGATCCGAGCAGGCTTCAGGGACGGAAGCTCCGGTGGCCTGGAAGGTCCCTCCACCCACAGAAGCTACAGGTCAGTGAGAGATACAACTGAGCTCACCAAGAGGGCAGTGGGGTGTCTCCGTGGCTCGGGCCCCCTCGGGAGGAACCAGCGGAGGCAAAGGCGGGGGCAGGAAGCGGCAGAGGCAGAGGCGGGGGCAGCGGCGGAGGCAGCAGCTGCCCGGCCGTGGTGGCCTGGGACTCCCCCAGTAGCAGGCAGGATCTTCATTACTGAAAGTCTCTGCATAAACCACCTGAAGGAGTTGAGCCTGGGAGACGGCCCTGCCCCACCCGCTCCATTTCTGAAGGTCTCTGCATAAAGCCCCTGAGGAAACTGAGCCTGGGAGGTGGCCCTGCCCCCACCCCAGCACCAGAACTAAAGCTCCCATTGAATAGCAGCCGCTTGCTGCGGAAAGCCCATTTGAATCTCAGACTCCAAGCACTAGCTAGGCAGATCTAGGCAGGGGTGGACAGGAATCTCAGAAGTCAAGCAACTGACTGGGAAAATGCCTAGAAAAGGGAAGAAAAATAAGACTATAGAGAGTTTTTTTGAACAGATGCAAATGATAGCGACTTTTGGATCTGATGACGAGGACATATTCTTGCCATCAGGGAAAGACGTGGAGAGCGGGGCCTTGGTACCCCAGACAACCCAAGGGGATGTCGGGTGGGCTCAGGCCTTGGAAGAGCTCAAAAAGGATTTTGAAAAGCATGTTAGACAGGTGGAGGAAAAACTGGGAAGAGAAATGAGAGAGATGCAAGAAAAGTATGAAAAACGGGTCAATACCTTGGTAAAGGAGACCCAAAAACATGCTGAAGAAAATAACACCTTGAAAAATAGGCTCACTCAATGGGCAAAAGAGGTTCAAAAAGCCAATGAGGAGAAGAATGCTTTCAAAAGCAAAATGAGCCTAGTGGAAAAAGAGGTTCAAAAGCTCACTGAAGATAATAGTTCTCTCAAACTTAGAATGGAACAGATGGAGTCTAGTGACTTTATGAGAAACCAAGAAATCACCAAAAAAACCCAAAAGAATGAAAAAATGGAAGAGAATGTGAAATATCTCATGGGAAAAACAACTGACCTGGAAAATAGATCCAGGAGAGACAATTTAAAAATTATGGGACTACCTGAAACTCATGATCAAAAAAAGAGCCTAGATATCATCTTCCATGAAATTATCAAGGAAAACTGCCCTGACATTCTAGAACCAGAGGGCAAAATAAGTATTGAAAGAATCCATCGATCACCACCTGAAAGAGATCCAAAAAGAGAAACTCCTAGGAACATTGTGACCAAATTCCAGAACTCCCAGGTCAAGGAGAAAATCTTAGAAGCAGCTAGAAAGAAACAATTCCATTATTGTGGAAATAAAATCAGGATAACTCAAGATCTAGCAGCTTCTACATTAAGGGATCAAAGGGCGTGGAATAGGATATTCCAGAAGTCAAAGGAACTAGGACTCAAACCAAGAATCACCTACCCAGCTAAACTGAGTGTAATACTTCAGGGGAAAATATGGTCTTTCAATGAAATAGAGGACTTTCAAACATGCTTGATGAAAAGACCAGAGCTGAAAAGAAAATTTGACTTTCAAACACAAGAATGAGAAGAAGCATGAAAAAGTAATCAGCAAAGAGAAGTCTTAAGGGACTTACCATAAGTGAACTTTTTACATTCCTACATGGAAAGACAATATTTGTAACTCTCCAAACTTTTCAGTATCTGGGTAGTTGGTGGGACCACACACATGTACACGCATGCACGCACACATACATACACACATGCACACACATACAGAGACAGAGAGCACAGAGTGAATTGAATAGGATGGGACCATATCTTAAAAGAAATTAAGGTAAATGGTGAGAGAGAAATGTAGTGGGAGGAAAGAGGGTGAAATGGAATTGGGGTAATTATATGTCATTTAAGAGGCAAGTAGGAGACTTTTTAGTGGAGGGAAAAAGAGGAGAGCTGAGAAAAAAAAACAAGAAGTTTACCCTCATCACATTTGACTAAAGGAAGGAATAAAATGCACACTCATCTTGGTATGAAAACCTATCTTACAGTATAGGAAAGTGGGGGAGGAGATAAGCAGGGGGGGTATGATGGAAGAGATGACAAAGGGAGGAGGGAGCAATTTGAAGTCAACACTCCCGGAGGGACAGGATCAAAAGACAGAAGAGAAACAATGAGGGGCAGGATAGGATGGAGGGTAATTCAGTTAGTCTTACACAACACGACTATCAGGGAAGTCATTTGCAAAACTACACAGAAATGGCCTATATTGAATTGCCTGCCTTCCCAAAGGGAACGGGTGTGGAGGGAGGGATGGGGAGAATTTGGAACTCAAAGTTTTAGGAACAACTGTTTAGTATTGTTGTTGCTACTAGGAAAGAAGACATACGGTTAATGAGGAATAGAAAGTCATCTGGCCCTACAGGATAAAAGAGAAGATGGGGACAAGAGAAGGGAGGGATGACAGAAGAGAGGGCAGATTGGAGATAGGGAAAATTAGATTGCTTGGTGTATTGGGGTGGGGGGAGGGGATAAAAGGGGGAAAAATGTGGAACCCAAAATTTTGTGAAAACGAATGTAAAAAGTTAAATAAATAAATAAATATTTTTTAAAAAAAGAAAAATATGGAAAGACTTGGATTTCTGAAGGAAAAGGTTATCCACCCTCAGAGAAACAGGGAATAAATAAGTATGATGTATCTATGTACATTAATCCAAGTAATTATTAATTAACTAATTATTCATTTAAGTAATCTATAATTACATAGATACATATGAATTTTTATGTCTACTTATTACTATACTCATCAATATCTAAGCATATATTTGTGTATGTATGGCCATATGGGTGTATGTGTATATATTCATGTGTATATATGCCAATATGTGTACATATGTGTATATATGCATACATACATACATACATGTCTCTGCACTTAATTGTTACCTCCTGAGAGGTGAGGATGAGGTTTAAAAGCACAAAATAAAAAATGCATATCAGAGGACAAAAGAAAACTTTCAATAAAAGAAAGAAAAGATGGACAGTCTTCAACGCAATGCCTTGAATTTATTATATAGGTTTTTCTGAATTGGAAATTTATTGCTGTGTATTTTGAATCCTCTCTCACATTCTACTATGCTCATGGCAATGCTTTTTCCCCCTTTTCTTACAGTCTATTATTTTAATTTTAATATTTAAGTCTGTTTCTTTTTTTTTCTTATTTTTTTATTTAAGTTTAAGAAAAAAAAAGAAAATTGGTAAGGTTACAAAAAACATTTTGAGTTCCAAATTTTTTTCTCCTTCCCTTCCTATTCCCCTCCCAAGACAGTAGGCAATCTGATATAGGCATGTGTATTATCATATTAATCATATTTCCACATTACTCATGTTGTACAAGAAGAATCAGAACAAAAAGAAAAAAAACCACAAGAAAGAAAATAAACTAACCAAAAAGAGAAAATCATATGCTTCAATCTGCATTCAGAATCCATAGTTCATTCTCTGAATTTGGATTCCATCATGAATCTTTTGTAATTAGATCACTGCATTGCTGAGAAAAGCTAAGTCTATCCAAGTTGATCATTTCACTATGTTGCTGTTAGGGTGTTCAATGTTCTCTTGGTTCTGCTCACTTCACTCAGCATCAGTTCAGGTAAGTCTTTCCATGCTTTTCTTTGATTTATAGTAGCAAATACCTCAAAAGAAAGTATACAATATGTTTCAGAATATCATATTGTTTTGTTTGATCTTTCTCAAAGGTGCCTAGGGAAGAACTGAATATCAACCAGATCCAACTAGGCCACAGGCAACTATATGAAAGAAGAGTGGACATCTGAACAAATGTAATAGAGAGGCAGAAGGTGAAGGAATCTTTCAAGTAGAAGATTTCCTTACCCCAAATTAGACACAAATGTTAATTGATAATTAGTTATACTAAAGCAGATGCAGAGGTGGTATGTCTTGGGGAGGTTGGCAAAAGAAAAGTGCTCTGTGTGTGTATGTGTGCATGTATTTGGTGTTAAAAGTTGTATAGACTCCTTCAAAGAGCAATACATCTGTGTACATTCTGGATCACTCCAGAGATGAGCTTACTAGCAAGGGTCTAATAAAAGTTCTATCAAATGCTTACATCATAAGTATGTCTTCAAGAGAAGTCTATAACCATTGGGAACGAGAACTGGGGTTAACAGAAACATTTTCACCCCTCATCTCATCTCCCAGATGTGATTGCTTCTACAGTTACAATTGACCTATTGAATTTTTTCAGAGTAATCAAGTGGTTAGTTGAGCTTACAGTTCATGACTTTGTCATCACTGGGGATGAATCCAACACATTTCATTATCTGTGTGTTTGAAACATTTCTGTGTTCCCTGATGTGTAATGGGTAAGAGCCTAGTTTAATCGAAATGAAAAGAAATATACATCATTCTTCCAAGCTCAGGCACAGGGTATCATTGTAAATGACAAGCTCTATTAGTAAGAGGCAAAAGTATCTACCATGTGACTCACTGGTGTTAACTTTTTGCAGAGTTTTAAGGTATCTCATGTATGCAGAAGTCATTTGGCCCACCTCTAATTAATACTTCATCTAATCTTCTAGTAATGTTGCTAATTGTTCACAAACTGGCAATTTAATCAACACTCTCCAGCCCAGTAAAGTTTTTTTTTTCTCTCTCTCTCCACTTTTCTGTGCTCTGACACAGTATGAACTTAGGCAAATATGTCCCAATTGCTTTGTTTCCATGTAATTTAACAGCAAGACATTATTTTCTCATAAGAGGTGCTTGGAATTTTTACTGCTAATGAATAAATTAACTAAAAAAGGTTAATCTGCCTACATGTTTATGAAACATTATGCAAATCGTTCTCCAAAAGGTTTAATGGTAATTGAAAGCAATTGAAAACCATGGTACATTTCACTCAATTTCCATTTTTTTAAAGTATACAGATTACACAGATTTTTACATTTTACAGATGTATGTAGAGAAGGGACTTTTGGAGCTTCAAGATCATTAGTATGTTTGAGGCACAGTTTTAAATAAAGTAAGGTGGCTAATACCTGTCTACTTTTGATGGAAAACAAAGCTGAAAAATATGAGGAGAATGTACATGATTAATATTGTTATAATGAGTACCAAAGGAAGTAATTATGTTTAGACACTTATTGTAGAGCCCTGGCAAAATGGTTCTTGCCTCAAGTTCAAATTACACGCAGTTTATGACCTACTATTCACTTTAGAGGTATTTTCTGTGAATGACACAGGTGTTTCAGGACTGAAAAGACCTGAATCAATGAATATTTACTTGAGTGTTGCTTACATTCGTAAAGACAATTTTCCCTAATAAAGGGTTTGATTTTCTCTTTCTTTTCTGCCTCTCATACACAGGGAGCAGGTGGGTTGACATAAAATGGGCAAGGATGCTTTAGGCAGGGAATTCTATGACCTCAAAAGGAGACTTAGTCTAGTGGGTAGATCCTGAATCAATGTTTCCATCTTATTCTGTGGGGTGATGTACCCCAATATATCCCATATACCCCAAAAGTATGATCCTTGGAAATTATTAGGGACTTTGCATGTCTCTGCTTTAGTACCCAAGACTGGGGAGGCAGTTTGTGGGTATCCTTTGGGCCCACAAGAATTTCTATTTCTTCCACAAAACAATATTACACAGACATTTCTCTTTTGTGTTAAAAACATAAATCAAAAGAATACTATGAAACCAGCAAGATATATACTTTGGGAAACCTGCTAGAAGATATGTATTCCTATTAAATAGAGGAAAATATGTAACTCCCCATGAAAGATACAGGAAATGGTAAGTGTCATATATATTATCAAGAAATCAGAAAGGAAAGTGGTCTTATTAGAGTAATATATGACTGTATGACAAGATGAAAGAGCAATTAGATTCTCTTATATCAGAGAAGTTCCTTTTCTGGGAGTAGAAATTTTAATTGTTCTTCTTGGAGTCCACAGGCTGAAAATCCATCCATTTCCCTTTGTCTCTTCGGAGGTATACTGATAATGCAGAAAAGCTTGTACAGATATGTGGGCCAGGTTGCATTGCTCAGTGGAAAGGGGAGTAGAATGATGATAGGTCATGAAACAGATATGAGTAGATGGAGTCAAGGCAAAGTCACTGGCAGACTGTAACTGATCAGCTGGCCAGAGACCAAGAGTCTTATGAGGTGTCAGTGAGACAATTGACACTTTGAAAGTCATCTTTGTTTCTCCTACTTATCTGGAATTTATAATGTTGAAGCTTCTTCCTTGTTTTTCTATTTTACTATTTTCTTTCATTACCTCTCCAAGGAAGGGTGGAAATCATGGAAAAGGACCCAGGGTCTTTCTTAGATGGGATATTTACTACTGCAGCTTGCAATTGAAAGCTTGTTCTTTTTAATTTCATTTAAAAAAGCCAAAATTTATTGGTATCTTTTGTTGTTAAATCACATACGTTTTCTACTGTACCCTTTCCAGGGAGCCATCACTCTTCTATAATAAAGAATAAATTGAAATCTTTTTTTTCCAGAGAGCTATGTATTTTACTAAGAATAAAAAGAAAAAAACAGAGCAAAAAAAAACCAAGGACTATTTCCTAGATGCCTATTTGTGTTTCTATTTTACTTAGAACTTTGATTAAGCCATGGTCATTTGCTATGACTTGTGTCTAAATTCTTGAATGTGAAGTGATGAATTGTGAAAGAGGAAATGTATCCACGGAATAAGCGATTTTTTTCTCTCCTTCAGATTAAGGTGTAGGGGCAGTAAGCGACTTTCTGTGATTTATTAATACCTTTAAAGACAGCTAGGTGGTGCAGTGGATAGATCACCAGTGCAGGAGTCAGGAGTACCTGAGTTCAAATCTCACCTCAGACACTTGACACTCACTAGCTGTGTGACCCTAGGCAAGTCAACCCCAATTGCCTCATCCTGGGTCATCTCCAGTCATCCTGATGAATATCTGGTCACTGGATCCAGATAACTCTGGAGAAGAAGTGAGGCTGGTGATCTGCACAGCCCTCCCTCACTCAAAACAAAGTCAAATGCAAGTTATGTCACCGTTTCTCTGATGGCATGGTCTTTTTTGGCAACGAAGGATGAACACGCAATATGCCTTTAAACACCATTGCTTTGAATATGATAAGAAATGGCAACAGGAACGAGTCTGTTGCATGTGGAAGGGAGTTGTATTTTGCCTGAATACAGCTTTATGGCTTTTCTGGAGGAGGAAATGGAGGAATGGAGTGATTGCTCTTAAGCATTTAGGTCTTGGAGCTATTGCTCATCCAAGCAGGTTTAAGATTAAATGAATCCTGGGGAACTTTTCTCATGGGACACACTTAAAAAAGACAGGCTTTATCATTCAATAAGAGCACCACCACCAACCATTTATTCAGAATAGATGATGGGTATAAATATTATACATACATATATATATATATATATATATATATATATATATATATATATATATATATATATATATCACAGGCCCTGGGTGTAAAAAGACAAAGACAAACAGAAATAAACAGCAAAATACATCCCTCCAAAACAAAACAACAACCCCCACAAATACAGACTGTGCCTTCAAGGATTATTACGTTTGTTGGGAGAAAACATTAAATAAAAATGTATACAAAGTTGATACAAATAAAATTCTCAGAGGAGAATACTAGCAACTGGCAAGATCATATTCTTTTTTTATAAGAAATGATACCAAAAGGAACCATAAAGTGTACAAGATATTCCATGAGACAGAGGTGATGAGCAGATGTATTTCATGCATGCAATGTGCAAAAGATTGGAGATGGGTAATAGAATATTGTATACTGGCAACAGAAAGCAGGGAGGAGAATAAAGTTCAATAAGCCTGGGCATGTACTAAGGAGAGAGACTTTGAAGGGCTTTAAAAGCCAAACACAGTTTGTATTTTTTCACCCAGAGGCAAAACAGAGATATTACTACTTCTTTACCATGTCCATGGCAAAGTTAGACCTGCTTTGTAGGAATATAAACTTGGCAGTTGTGCAGAGGATGTATTGGAAAGGGGAGAAACTTAAGGGTGGCAGAAAAATAAAACGGTTGTTCAAAATTCAGGAGGGAGGTAATGAGGGACCAAGCTGGGGGCCGTATGAGATGAGACAAAAGAATTGATATGTGGTACAAGGGAGGGGGAATAAAAAATAAAATACTTGACAGCTAATTGGAATGGGGAGTGAGGGGAAATGTCATCAATCACTCTAAGGTCATGGTCCTGGAAGACAAATAATGGTGATATTCTCAACAGAAATAGGGAAGTTAGGAATAAGAGAACATTTTTGGGAAGGGGGGGACAAGAATATCTGTAATTTACAGAACTAAATTTTCCTCTAAATAAGGGGAATAAGCCTTGGATGCATCCTGTAAATTTTGGCATGCTATCTCATTGTTATTATTCTCTTTAGTGCAATAATTATTTCTATGATTTGTTTTTGATCCACTTATTCTTTAGGATTAGATTATTTAGTTTCCAGTGAATTTTTAGTCTACATTTCTACTGCCCTTTGTTGGATGTGATTTTTATTGCATTCTGATCTGAAAAGAATACATTTGCTACTTTTGCCTTTTAAATTTGATTTTGAAGTTTTCATGTCATATTCCATATTGAATTTTTTGTAGATGCCATGTAGGTATAGGTACCACTGAGAAAAAATGGTATATTCCTCACTGTTCCCATTCAATTTCCTCTGTCATATCTAACTTTCCTAATATTCTATTCATTTCCTTAGTTTCTTTCTTATTTTTCTTGTTGGATTTATCAAGTTCTGAGAGGAGACAGTTAAGGTCCCTCACTGGTACAATTTTGTTGACTCTGCAACTCACTTGATTCTCCTTTACGAACTTGGATGCTATACCATTTGATGCATATATGTTTAATGTTGATATTGCTTCATTTTCTATGGTAACTTTTAGCATGATGTAGTTTCCTTTCTTATCTCTTTTAATTAGATCTATTTTTGTATTTACTTTGTCTAAGATCAGGATGGCTACCCCTGCTTCTTTTTGTTAATTTTAGCTGAGGGATGATAGATTCTCCTCCAGCCCCTTACCTTTACTTTATACGTATGTCTCTCTATTTCAAATGTGTTTCTTGTAAACAACATATTGAAGGATTCTGGGTTTTTTAAATCCACCCTGCTGTCTTCTGTTTTATGGGAGAGTTCATCACATTCACATTCACAGTTATGATTATTGTGTATTTTCCTCCGTCCTACTTTTCCTCCTGTTTGTCCTCTCTCTTTTCCCTCTTTCCTTGTTTTACTTTTGTCTACCACCTCCCCTAATCTGCCTTCTCTTCCCTCAGTACCCCCAACCTTATTTAATCTACTCATCTCCTACTTCCCTATCCAGTAATATATTTCTATATTCAGCTGAATTTGTATATTATTCTCTCTTTGAGACAATAGAGTAAGGAGCCAATGAGAGTAAGGTTAATATGATGCTTGTTGCACTCTCTCCCACTTTCCCTCTACTATAATAGGTCTTTCTTGCCTCTTCATGTGAATTCATTTACCCCATTCTACCTCTCCTTTCCTTTTGCACCCAATATGCTGCTCTTTCTTGTACCTTAACTTTCATGTCATTCTCTCAAATTTACCTTACACCCATACCCTCTGTCTATGTATATACCTTCTAACTGTACTATTAGTGATACAATTTTCAAAAATTACAAGTATCAAATTCCCATGTAAAGATGTAAACAGTTTTACTGTATTGAATCCCTTATGTTTTCTTTTTTACCTGTTTCTTGGGTCTTGATATTGGAGGTCAAATTTTTGAGTAATTCTGGTCTCCTTATGAAGGCTTGAAATCCTTCTATTTCATTGAATGAACACTTTTTCCCCTGATGTTTAATTTTTCCAAGTAACTGATTTTTTTATTGTAGTTGTAGCCCATTTGCTCTCCAAAACATCAAGTTCAACCTCTGATCGTTTAATGTTTCAACTGCCATGTCTTCTGTGATACTGATTTTGGCTCCCCAATATTTGGATTGTTTCTTTCTGGCCACTTGTATTTTTTCCTTGACCTGATAATTATGAAATTTTTCTGTAATGTTCTTTAGGTTTTTTAATTTGGCCTCTCTTTGCTGAGGTGATTAGTGGATTTTTTTCAATGTCTATTATGCCCTCTGGTTCCAGGAACATCTAGACAGTTTTCCTTGATAATTTCTTAAACGATGCTCTCCAGGTCCTCCTTTAGATTATGGTTTTTCATGTAGTCCAATGATTCTGATATTGTCTGCCCTACATTTATTTTCCAGTTCAGTTTTTTTCCCATGAAGTACATTTTCTCCCATTTTTTCATTCTTTTGAATTTGATTGGTTTTTGATATCTCATAGAGTCATTAGCTTCCACTTGCCCAGTTCTAACTTTTAAGGTATTATTTTCCTCAATTGGCTTTTGTACTTTCTTTTCCATTTGGCCATTTGTATTCTTTAAGAAATTACTTCCTTCATCACATTTTTGCATGTCCTTTATCATTTGGCCAATTCTACTTTTTAAGCACTTTTCCAAGCTGTTAAGTCTTTTCTTTTCATAATTCTCTCACATCACTCTCATCTCTTTTCTGTTTTTTTCTTCTACTTCTCTTATATGATTTTTAAGCTTCTCTTTGAGCTCGTCCATGTGTTCTTTTGGGGTTTAAGATCACTTCCTGTTTTTCTTCCTTGTTTTGTTCATAGGTATTTTGACATTTTTGTTCTCTTCTGAGTTTCTCTCTTGGTCTTCCCTGTCACCATGACTTTCTATGGTCAGATTATTTTTTGTTGTTTCTTGCTCTTTTTTCCCCTTTCCTTTAAATTTGATCACTGTTTCCAGTGTGAATGGGACTCTGCCTCAGTCTTCTTGTGCCAGTGGCCGCAGGTACTGGCTGTTTACATAAGCTGTTCTGATGTTGCCCAGAGGTCCAGGGGGACCCTCCTGTCTGGTGTTGTGTTGAGGGGGTGAGATGTTGAGGGTGGGTGCTGCTTTTGGAGGTCATAAGGATCTGGAAGCTTACTTGGTGTTCACCTGGGGTTCTAGTGGTGGCCATCTTGTTTGTGCTGAGGCCAGGTGGAGTTTTTCTGTATTTTCTTGGGGCTACACTGAAACATGTGGAAGTCTGGACCCTAGAGAGTGCCTGTTTGCCCTAGTCTGTGCTGCAGCACTTGGAGGTCTTAATTTCTTGTGACCCTGGAGGATGCCTGTTTGCTTAGAGCTGTGCTGAAGTAAGTAGAGAGCTGACTGCTGGAGTATGCCTGTTTGTCCAGGGCAAAGCATAAGCACAAAGCATTTTTCAGAGCTGGAGTCTGCCAGTTCCTCTGGCTATGCTGAGACATATATAGACTTCTAGTGTTGATGTTTACATGTTCCACCACACTGGAGTTCAGGATCTTTCACTGGTTTGCTTAGGAGAGGCTTGTTTCTGAATTGCTGGGATGCTTCATATCTTGAACTGTATTCCCCTTTTACCTTAGTGAGACAGATCTTTCTTGCTGGTCCTTCAGGTCTCCTGGGCTAAAATACTGTTCAACCTCATATTTCTGCTGGCTCTACTGTTCTAGGATTTTTCCTGGGGTGTTATTTTACAGTTGTTAGGAAGTGATCATGGGAGAGCTACAGGAATTTACTGTTTACTCCTCCACAATCTTGGCTTCCAGAAGTGAAAGAAGAAACTTAGAGATGTTGAATTTAAGTTGGACATCCATATAGGTCTGTCCCATTGGACTGTTGTTCATATGGGATTAGAATGGGGCTCAGTATACAACTCTGGGGGTACTCTGTATAGAGATATTTTAACCTATTGGAGTTGATGAGATCAGCAAATGAAAGAGTATAAATAAAGAGAAAAAGCCCTAGGATAATACTCTGCTGCACATCTGGGCATAGTGATTTGGACAAAGATGCTAGTACACTAAAGGAGAATATCAATAAGTGAAAAGTAGAAAGAGAGTCAGGAATGAACATGAAATATAGGGAGGAGAGAGTGTATCTAGGGTATCAAGAATTGGTCAAGGAATAACAAACAGGGTCCAAGGAAACAAAAAGGTGAAAAGTTATGAGACCTGAGAAAAGATCATAAGATTTGGCAGTTGGGAGACCATTGGCAACCTTAGAGATAGAAGTTTTGATGGAGCAATAATACTAGAAAGTTGCAAAGGAATGAAACATGAATGTGAAATGAGAAAGTGGATGCATCAAGAATAAATAATTTTTTCTAGTACTTGGACTGTGAAATGGGAAAGAGATGTAGGTTGATAAGACTCAGTAATATTTACTGAGAAGCAACCATATCAAGGGATGTGCAGGGATTCCTGTCTTTAAGAGTTTACAATTTATCCAGTGTTCTTACCTCCCTTCCTAAAAATGTAAGGAAGACCATGAGGAAAGTAAGATGGACCCAGAGGATCCAGGTGATAAATTTAATTGACAAGAATTTATTACACTTTACATTTGCTTATTTTTTAAGAGAGAGAGAGAGGAAGAGAGAGAGAGCGTGTGTGTGTGTGTGTGTGTGTGTGTGTGTGTGTGTGTGTGTGTGTGTTAGTAACCAGGGAAGGGGAAGGAGAGGACTGTAATTTCAGTCCAGAGAATTTTTATAGACTGAAGCATCCTTTTCACATTGCCTTGCAAACAAATGTTAAGACTTGAAGCTTTTCAAATCTACTTGCAAATACAAAAATATGAAGAAAAGGATTGACACAACACTTAGAAACACATGAAAAAATCCACTAATTAAAGTTTATTTGTGGAGAGGAGACTATAATTTGAATATGGCTCAAAGCAAGACAACTACTCCATTACCCTGGAAAAAAATTTAATCATACCTCCTTAATTTCTGACATGTCTTTGCCCCACAGATCCAATACTAATGATAATAGCAATATTTTTTTATCAGAACTTCTCCTGGTTTGTTACAGAAATGATTTTTACTTCCAGACTCTATAAAATACACATCTATGTGTGTGTGACAAGTAGCTGGATCTTATAAACATGGAAAAAAGACAGAAAGTTCAAAGTCTGTCATAGGCTATCAGTTGTAAATCTACAATTGACCTAAGAGGTCATCCAGTCCAACCTCCTCACGTTATAGATGAGGAATGAGGGTTAAGTGAGTCTCCCAAGGTCACACAGGTTGTAAGAAGTAAGACTGTACTATGAATTTAGGAACTAAGATACCAAGTGTAATGCTAATGAGATTTAAAGATTTTCCCCATCCATTAATGCATCTGTCCATAAAGGGAAGCTTGATTGGGGGGATTTTTTGTTGTTGCTAGAAGGCCCACACTTTTTTGTTGATTTCTAATGAGACACTGGTTCTCAAGTGTTATGATGCCCTCTGGCTCTAAAAAGTGTTTATATACTCTGAGGTGAGGTTTTACTTTGGGGCTTACTCATTGGAAGTGTTTGTTTGGCCAGATAAGTCTCTGGGCAGCTGCCAAGGAACCCAGAAGATTTTAAAGCCCAGGTGCTGTGCTTCTTTCTCTGGTAACTAGGTATGTATTGCTTATGGTCAGAGAGTTGGAAGCCCTGCCTGTTGATTTTTGTTTTTCTGTATTTTCTCTGAATTTGATGGTGCTGACTTTTTCTCCTGAACTGAATGGATGATATATGTGCTTGATTAAAGTATTTTGTGGATCCCTTAAAAGTTGATTTCCTTTTAGAAAAGCAGATCTAAGAACCTGTACAGCAGGCCCTTCTATGTATGTCAGGGTCCTTGCTGTTGCACCAAGTTAAATCCTATCACTCTTACACCACTATATCTGCTCTTCAGTGTGACAAAGCAGAAAAAAAAGACCTCTAAATCCAGGTACTAATCTGGATACTGTTGCTAACTCACTGTGTGCAATTAAGCAAATGACTTTATCTTTATTGCCCCAAGTTTCTCATCTGTA
Source organism: Bettongia penicillata ogilbyi (assembly GCA_023548195.1). NCBI lineage: Eukaryota > Metazoa > Chordata > Mammalia > Diprotodontia > Potoroidae > Bettongia > Bettongia penicillata. The sequence continues at coordinate 570,100 of JAJHZJ010000379.1, read as the reverse complement.
AAATGAGAAAATTGGACTAGATGTTCTCTATGGTCCCTTTTTGGTATTAAAATTAAATGATTATATGATAATGTCTTTTAAAACAGTGAATGGAAGTAAGCTGCTTTTATATTATCCAAAGTTGTATCCTTAGACATATGAGTTAGAAGTCTGTATATTGTAGGTTCTCAAAAGTTCTATGGATGAGAGATGGGTGGGAAATTGTCCCCACTATTATAATTTTTTATCTCTGAACACACATCCTAAAGAAGCAGCTCCCCAGAGGTTGTGATTTCAAGTGGGACAATTAAAAAGGGGACATGGGTCAAATATGTTCCTTTTTGAGTTGGGGAAGGGTTATGAATCTGTTATTCAATCTGTATAGGCATTGCTCCATGAGGAAATTCCTTTGGTCAATGCAGGTGAATAAGTCGTGTGCAATGTGAAGTATTTGAAAGTTGTGTGGGGGCACCAAGTGTTTAAGAATCTTTCCCACGGATGCATAACTGCTTTATGATATAGACAGTGCTTGAAACCAGCTCTTTGCAGAGTAGGACTTCTACCCACTACACCATGCTGTTTTTAGATTAATAGTTGTCCTTTAGAATGTACTCCTTTCAAGAGGAAAAACTGGAGCCTAAAATTTCCTGTAGAAAATATGGGTACACAAATATAAGATCCAAATCATACAACCGAGTTAGTTGCATAGTCATCAGAAAAAAAAAATATTTTAAAAATTAGGAGTCTTTGGGATCCTGACTATATATTCTAAGTATAATTTAGAGGTTATTCTTAATTGAGGATCTGATTTAATTGAAATTTAATTTCACGGAAGTTGAAAATGAACACTCATTCTTATAATGATAATTGTTCTAAGAAAGAAGAAGTAAGTGGATTAGTTTGGATAATAGTGCTAGTCAAATGCAAAATAATTATTTGCAGTACAAAATACAGCTGAAGAAGTAAAAAAAGAAAATAATCTTTAGATTGAAATTATGATGAATTTTATAAGGTATGCAACTATGAATTAGACAACAAAAAAGATTAGAAAATATTATCACCAGTTTAATTTTGTGAATACTGTGAATACAAGTATGGTTTCTTTAATGAGCAAATAAAGTTCGAACCTGATTAGTAGAAACAATGAATCCCCTGAAATATTGAATTATTTGAATTTCCTGGATATATTTTTATTGAATTGGAACCAAATATGATATTTTACAAAATTATACCTTCATATAGAGTGAATTCAAATGTATATGACAACTTCACTTGATTCATTATATATACTAATCACAAAAAATATAAAATCTGGAAGATTCTGATATCTTGTGATATTTATTTTCCTAGAAGATTTTTGTCCTTATTACTAATTTCTCTTTTACTCCCCCTTTTAAAAAAATGTCATTTTCAGTTTTCAACATGCAATTCCATAAAATTTTGAGTTCTAAAGTTTCTCCCACTCCCAGCACATTCCCCCCTCCCCAAGATTATTTTCTTATTAGTCATGTTGTAAGGAAGAACTAACAACAGGGGGAGAAACCACAAGAAAAGAGAAACAGAGAGGGAAAGAGAGAGAGAGAAAGAACGAGAGAACGAGAGAGAGAAAAGGAGAGAGAGGGAGAGAGGGAGAAAGAAAAGGAGAAAGAGGGAGAGAGAGAGAGAGGGAGAGAGAGAGAGAGAGAGAGAGAGAGACAGAGAGAGAGAGAGAGAGAAAAGGAGAGAGAGAGAGGAGAGAGAGGAAAAGAGAAAGCAAATAGTATGCTTCAATCTGCATTCAGATGAGAAGATCTAAACCTATCAAAGTGAGTCATTGCACAATATTGTTGTTACTATGTACAAAACTCTTGGTTCTGCTCACTTCTCTTGGCATCAGTTCATGTGTAAGTCTTTCCAGGTTTTTCTGAAGTTCACATGTTCATCATTTCTTTTTTTTATTTTTTAAAAATTTATTCATTCATTCATTTATTGATTGATTGATTTTTACTTTTCAACGTTCATGTCCACAAAATTTTGAGTTCCAAACTTTCTCCTCATTTTGCTCCTCCCCACCCCAAAACACTATGAATTCTGATTACTCCTTCCCCCAATCTGCCCTCCCTTCTATCACACTCCTCTCTTCCACTATCCCCATCTCCTCTGATCTGTATTTCTTATTTTTCAGTTGCATGCAAAAACAGTTCTCAACATTCATTCCTAAAACCCTGAGTTCCAACTTCTCTCCCTTCCTCCCTCCCCTCCCCATCCCCACTGAGGAGGCATGCAATTCAATATAGTCTATACATGTGCAATTATGGAAAAGACTTCCATAATTGTCATATTGTGAAAGACTATGTTTCCCTCCATCTTGTCCTGCCTCCATTTATTCTATTCTCTTTTTTAACCTTGTCCCTCCCCTAAAGTGTTTACTTCTAATTACTTCCTTCTCCCTTTGTCCTCCCTTATAACATTCCCCCACCCCACTTATCCTCTTTTCCCCTACTTTCCTGGAGTGTGACAGATTTTCATACCAAATTGAGTGTGCATGTTATTCCTGCCTTAAGTCAAATGTGATGAGAGTAAGCTTCACTTTTTCCCTCTCACCTCCCCCCTTTTCCCCTCCACTGAAAAAGCTTTTCCTTGCCTCCTTTATGAGAGATAATTTGCCCCATTCCATTTCTCCCTTTCTACTAATATATTCCTCTCACTTCTTAATTTTATTTTTTTTTAGATATCATCCCTTCCTATTCAACTCACCCTGTGCCCTCTGTCTATATGTATGTGTATAATCCCTACAACTACCCACATACTGAGAAAAGTTTCAAGAGTTACAAATATTATCTTTCCATGTAGGAATATAAACAGTTCAACTTTAGTAAATCCCTTATGATTTCTCTTTCCTGTTTACCTTTTTATGATACTCTTGATTTTTGTGTTTGAAAGTCAAATTTTCTATTCAGCTCTGGTCTTTTCACCAAGAATTCTTGAAAGCCTTAGATTTCATTGAATGATCATTTTTCCCCCAGCAGCATTATATACTCAGTTTTTCTGGGTAAGTGATTCTCGGGTTTTCATCCTAGTTCCTTTCCATTTTAGAATATTATATTCTAAGCCCTTTGATTCCTCAATGAAGAAGCTGCTAGATCTTGTGTTATCCTGATTGTATTTCCACAATACTGGGATTGTTTCTTTCTAGTTGCATGCAATATTTTCTCTTTGGCCTGGGAACTCTGGCTACAATTTGGAATTTGGCTACAATATTCCTAGGAGTTTCTCTTTTCAGATCTCTTTTAGGAGGTGATTGGTGAATACATTCAATTTTTATTTTACCCTCTGATTCTAGAATATCAGGGCAGATTTCCTTGATGATTTCATGAAAGATATGTAGGCTCTTGTTTGATCATGACTTTCAGGTGGTCCCATAATTTTTAAATTGTCTCTCCTGAATCTGTTTTCCAGACCAGTTGTTTATCCAATGAGATATTTCACATTGCCTTGTATTTTTTCATTCTTTTGGTTTTGTTTTGTAACTTCTTGTTTTCTCGTAAAGTCATTCGTTTGCATCTGCTCCATTCTAACTTTCAAAAAACTATTTTCTTCAGTGAGCTTTTGAGCCTCCTTTTCTATTTGGCTAATTCTGCTTTTTAAAAGCATTCTTCTTCTCATTGGCTTTTTGAACCTCTTTTTGCCATTTGAGTTATTCTATTTTCTTCAGCATTTTTCTGGGTTTCCTTTAGCAAGCTATTGATTCACTTTTCATGATTTTCTTGCATTGAACTCATTTCTCTTCCCAATTTTTCCTCCACCTCTTTTACTTGATTTTCTAAATTCTTTTTGACCTCTTCCATGGCCTGAGACCACTGCATATTTGTTTTTGAGGTTTTGGATACAGAAGCTTTGGCTATTATGCCTTCCTCTGGAGGTATGCATTCTGCTTCCTTATCTGGAAGAAAATACCTGTTGATTAAGAAAGTATCCTTCTGTAGTCTTCATTTTCCCCCCTTTTTAGGCACTTTTCCAGTCAATTACTTGACTTTTGAGTTCTTTGTCAAGTGGAGGGTATACTTTAGGGACCTGTAATTTCTCAGTTCCTCCAAGGTGGCACAATCAGGGGAGTGGAGTTTGCTCCTCTCCTAGTCTGTGCTCTGGTCTTGAAGCAATCACAAGCTTTTCTACCCAGGATCTGCAAGTAGAATTCCCTCTCCAGAGCCTCCACCAGCTCCACCAGAACAGTCAGCACTCCTTCTCCCCCAAGGACTGACACTCAGGGCTGAGTTCCAGATCAGTTCCTTGATTGTCCCAGGGTCTCTACCCTGAGGGTTTCAAAGATGAACGGTGCTGTCATCTGAGGATGAGGACCAGACCACATTCCCTTGTCACTTAGGTGAAAAAGTTTCTCACTGATTTCTGAAATTATTTTTGGCATTTGTGGGTTGGGGAATCTGGGAACCACAGCTGCTGCCAGAGATTCAGTCCCCTGAGGCATGCTGAAGTCCTTTCCTAGGACTTCACACATCCAAGACCTTAAAAAACAAGTTAGTAGCTTACTAAAGGAAAAACCAAAAAAAAATTGCTGAGGAAAACAACAGCTCTTGACCTAATTATCTCCACAGTATTATGAAGAATTAAAGGACCACAACTTATTGTTGTTGGTCTAAAGTCCTGTGCCTAATAGCTTAATTTTAGACAACCTCAGATGTTCCCCTACTCATAATCTATAATTGAATAGATCTGTATTAAGCTTACAAAACTTTTGACTATAGGAAATTGCCACCAATGGTAAGGACATTACAGGGATACAATATCTCCCCAACTTCATGTCAATTCCAGTCAGGATTAGATTATCCACTTGCATTCAGTCAGGCTTAAAGTCTATCAGGTGTCAGTGAGGAAATTGAGTCAGGAGAATTCCACCTCAGCACATGCTGAACAGCCGCTCTCCCACTCTTCCCTTGAGATCACCTATGCAGTTCATACCAGCATCTCATCAGCTTATTAGCATCATGGATTACAGGCTCAGATCGCCTTTCTTGCTACCCATACCTGGAGTTACACTCAGAATAGTCACTTAATAGTGCCATAGCATCTAAAAATGCAAATTCCAATAACCAGGTTTCAAATATGATTATAGTTTCACTTGGCTAAGGAACATCTTTTGAGGCAAGTCTTAAGAGACTTACAAACCTTCCTATACATGTTCTAGTTCCTGATTAAATAGCAATAACAAAATCAAATTTACTATTAAATCTTTAACTTTTCCATCAATGCCAAATTTTACCCAAGGTTACCTTCCTCTAGGAAGTTTAGACTGAAATTCTTTTTTCCCAAACTAAAGATGTCATTGATTTATTCTCAGTAATTAATTCAGTCAATTGTTTTAATACTAATTGCTTTACCTCACTTTGTAACATGTCAAATTTTTCTCCCCAGTACTTCCCTTCCCCCACTTCCTAATACCTTTCATTCTGATTAGTCCTTCCCTCAAGGTACCCTCTCTTATATCACACCACCCCCTTCCCTTATCCCTATCTTCTCTCTTTTCTTGTAGGGCAAGATAAATTCCTATACCCCATTCCCTGTAGTTCTTATTTCCTGATTATATGCAACAAAAATTCTGAACATTTGTTTCTAATAGTTTGAATTCCAACTTCTCTCCCTCCCCACCCCCACCAGCCCCACTGAGAAGGAAAGCAATACAATACAGAATAAATATGTTTTCTTTTGCAAAAGATTTCCATAATAATCATATTGTGTACACTAATTATATTGCCCTCTGTCCTACTCTATCCCCCCTTAATTTTTCCCCACACCTTGTCCCTTCTTGAAAGTGTTTATTTCTAGTGACTCCCTTCTCCCATTTGCCCACTCTTCTAACATTCCCCTTACCACAACTGTCACCTCTTCTACTACTTTCCTGTGGTGTGATACAAATTTTCAATCAAATTTAGTGAGCATGTTATTCCCTCATTCAGCCACATGTGGAGAGAGTAGCTTCATTTTTCCCCTCTCCCCTTCTGCCTTTTCTCCTCCATTGAATAAGATTTTTCTTATCTCTTTTATGAGTTATAGCTTGCCCTGTTCCATTTCTCCCTATCTCATCCCAGAATTTTCCTCCTTCACCCCTTAATTATTATTTTATTTTATTTTTGTGTGGATATCATTTTTTCTGATATATAACACACCCTGTACTCTCTATCTGTATATGTGTATGTGTATGTGTGTGTGTATGCATAATCTCTCCATCTACCCAAATACTGAGAAAAGATTCAAGAGTTAAAAATATTTTCTTTCTATGTAGTAATGTAAATAGTTCTGCTTTAGAGAGTCTTTTATGATTTTTCTTTCCTGTTCACCTTTTCATGCTTCTCTTTATTCTTGTCTTGGGAAGTCAAATTTTTCTATAGAGATCTGGTCTTTTCCTCAATATGAATGATTCAAAGATATCATTGAATGACCATTTATTCCCTTGAAGTATTATACTCAGATTTGCTGGGTAGGTGATTCTTGATTTCAATCCCAGTTCTTTTGACCTGTGAAATATCCCATTCCAAGCCCGTTGATCCTTTAGTGCTAAACCTGCCAGATCCTGTGTTATTCTGATTGTATTTCTGCAACACTCAAATTGTTTCTTTCTAGCTACTTGCAGTATTTTCTCCTTGATCTGGAAACTCTGAAATTTGGCCCCAGTATTCCTAAGAGTTTCTCTGTTCAGGTTTCTTTCAGGAGGTGATCGATGAATTCTTTCAATATTTATTTTGCCCTCTGATTCTAGAACATCATTCCTTGATAATTTCGTGGAACATAATGTCTAGGCTCTTTTTTTTTTTTTTTGATCATGGCTTTCAGGTAGTCCAATAATTTTTGCATTATTTCTCCTGGATCTGTTTTCCAGGTCAGTTGTTTTTCCAATGAGATGTTTCACATTATCCTCTATTTTTTTCAAATTTTTGATTTTGTTTACTAAGCTTGGTTTAACTCAAAGTCATTCATTTCCCTGAACTCCATTCTCTCTTTCAACAAATTATTTTGTTCAGTGAGCTTTCAAAACTTCTCCTCCATTTGGGTAATTCTGCTCTTTAAAGCCTCCTTCTCCTCACTGGCGTTTTGGACCTCTTTTTCCAATTGAGTTAGCCTCTTTTTAAAGCTATTATTTTCCTCAGCTTTTTTTTTTTTTTTTTTAGTTCTTCTTTAGTAAGCTGCTAACTTGTTTTTTAAGGTCTTCTATTGCCTGAATTCAATTTAAGTCCCCTTTGGAGGCAGAGGCCTTGACTTCCTCTGACAGTATGACTTGTTCTTCCTCATCTGAAAGGATGGGGGAGATACCTGTTCCCCAGAAAGTAACCTTCTATGGTCTTATTTTTTTTCCCCTTTTTTGGGAATTTTCCCAGCCATTTACTTGACTTCTGAGTTTCCTCTCCACACCCACCTCACCTCCAATTCTGCTGAGTCAGTACTAGGGGCTGAGATTCAGATGATCTGCTCCAGAGCCTCAGGGATTTTAGGTGGGGGCAGGGCTGCTATTCAGTATGAGATTAAGATCAGCTGCTCAGTTAGGGGTAGGGCTGCCACACAGGGCTCAGATCCCTTAGGGGGTTTATGATGGGACCTTCAATAATGGATGCGGGCTACTGCTTGCTTTGGCAGCCCTGTCCACTGCTGCCTCTATTGCTGCCTCTCGAAGAGGCTTAAGTTATGGGGACACCTTGCTCCCCTTTTGGCCAGCCAAAAAGCCCCTGTCACTGACCTTTGGTGCCTGTGGGTTGAGGGATCTGCACTGCTGCTAGAGATTCTGTCCCTGAAGCTTGCTCAGATCTGCTCCTTTTGGTGCTGCATGACTAAGGCAAGGCTGGGCTCTACTCTGCTGCATGCCTGGTGTGCAACAAACCTTTCCTATCAGTCTTTCAGGTCTCTATGGGATAGAAATGTCCTCCACTCCATTGTTCTGTGACTTCTGCTGCTCTAGAATTTGTTGAGAGTTCTTCTTTACAGGAATTTTGTGGGCTGTGGGGTAAGAGCTAGTATATGTGTGTCTTTCTACTCTGCCATCTTGTCACTTCTCCCTCTATTAAAATTTTTTTCCCCAAAAAATCCACTTAATCAATGGTTTATCTATTTTATTGTGTTTTCATAAAACCAATTCTTAGTTTCATTTATTAGTTCAATAATTTTCTTAATTTCAGTTTTTTAATCTCTCCTTTGGTTTTCAAAATTTCAAGTGTGATATTTACTTGGTGATTTTTAATATGTTCTTTTTCTAGCTCTTTTAGTTGCATGTCCAATTCATTGATCTCCTCTTTATTTTATTCATTAATGCATTTAATGAAATAAATGCTCCCTTAAGAACCGCTTCTGCTGATTCCCATAAGTTTTGGTACGTTGTCCTGTTATTGTTATTCTCTTGGATGAGGTTATTGATGGTTTCTGTGACTTGTTGTTTGATCACTCATTCTTTAGGATTACATTATTTAGTTTCCAATTAATTGTTAATTTATCTTTCAGTGTGCTTTTATTACATGAAATTATTGCATCTTTATCTGAAAAGGATACCTTTAATATTTCTGTCTATCTGCACTGGATTGTGAGTTTTTCTGTCCCAATACAGGGTCAATTTTTGTGTAGGTGATGTACCACCGAAAAGAAAAAAGAGGCATATTCCTTCCTACCCCTATTCACTTTTCTCCCGAAGTCTACCATATCTAACTTTTCTAAAATTTTGTTCACCTCCTTAACTTTTTTTTTTATTTTGTGGTTAGATTTATCTAGTACAGAGTAGGGGAAGAGGAGGTCCAACACTAGTATAGTTTTGCTATTTCTTCCTGTAATTCTCCTAATTTCTCCACTAAAAATTTGGATGCTATGCTGGTGGGTGCATGCATATTTAGTAATGATAATACTTCATTGTGTATAGTATCTTTGAGCAGGATATAGTTTCTTTCCTTATCTCTTGCAGTTAAATCTTTTTTTTCCCTTTGCTTTAACTGAGATCAGGATTGTTACCCCTGCTTTTTTTTTCCTTCAGGTGAAACATAATATATTCTGCTGTACCCTTTTACCTTTATTTTGTGTGTATCCCTCTGCTTCTAATGTGCTTCTTGTATACAACGTATTGTATGAGAATGGTTTTTAATCCATTCTGCTATCCATCCCTGTTTTATGGGAGAATTCATCCCATTCACATTGACAATTATGATTACTACCTATGTCTTTTTCTCCGTACTATTTCCCTATCCCACTCATTTTTTATTTTCTCTCCTTTCTCCCATTCTCCCCTCATTAGAGATTTCCTTTTGACCACTGACTCCCTCAATACACCCTCCTTATATCAGTCCCTCTTTTTTCTTTCCATTTCCCTCACTACTTTTTCGCACCCTTCTATCTAACCTTTCCCCTTTCTTTCCCCTTTCCCATTCTACTTTCTATAGGATAATTTAGATTTCTACACCTAACTATGTTATTCCCTCTTAGACCCAAGTCTGATGAGAGTAAGGCTCAAACATTGTTCATGTCCCTCCTTTTTTCCCTCTACTGTAGTAGGTCTCTTGACTTTTTGTGTGATGTAATTTACCCTTTTCTCACTGTACAATTCTTTTTTACCTCTTAATTAGATTTGTTTTCATCATCACACCAATGTCAATTTATACCCCCACCCTCTGCCTATGTATACCCCTTTTACATGTTCTTATGAAAATACCTCAAGAGTTACAAGCATCCTCTTCCCATGTAGGGATGTAAACAATTTGTCCTTATTGAATAACACATTTGTTTGTGTTTTTATTTTCTGTATACCTTTTGTGCCTTTCTTGAGTTTTATATTTGAAGATCAAATCTTCTGTTGAGCTTTGATCTTTCTTCAGAAAGGTTTGGAAACTCCCTGTTTCAATGAATGTCCATCTCCTGCCTTGAAAGTTTGTGCTCAGTTTCACTGCGGGGTTGATTCTTGGTTGTAATCCAAGCTGCTTTTCCTTATAGAGTATCATATTCCAAGCATTTTGATCTTTTAATGTAGGAATTGAAATGTCTTGCATAATCTTGACTGTGGTTCCACAATATTTAAATTGTTTCTTTCTGACTTCTTGCAATATTTTCTCCTTGACCTATATTCTGGAATTTGACTATAATATTCCATGGCATTTTCACTTTGGAATCTCTTTCAGGAGGTGATCAATGTATTTTTTCAATGACTATTCTGCCCTTTGGTTCTAGAATATCTGGGCAGTTATCCTTGATGATTTCTTGAATGATGCTGTCCAGGCATTTTTTTTTTTTTTGTAGCATGGCATTCATGTAGACCAATAATTTTTCAGTTCTGTCTCCTGGATCTATTTTCCAGTTCAGTGATTTTTCCAATATGTTAATTTTCATTTTCTTCCTTTTTTTTCATTCTTTTGATTTTTTTTGACCGATTGTTGATGTCTCATAGAGTCATTAGCTTCCACTTGCCCAATTCTAATTTCATCCAGTAAGTTTTTATACCTCCTTTTCCATTTGTCCAATTCTACTCTTAAAGACATTTTTTATTTCTGTGGCCTTTTGTTTTTCCATTTGCCCAAAAAGAATATTTCAAGGAATTGTTTCTTTATAGTCAATTTATGACCTTCCTTTTCTAAGCTGTTGAATCTCTTTCATACCTCTTATTTATTTTACCAATTTTTCCTCCTATCTCTGCTATTTTTCTTTTCAAATCTTCCTTGAGCTCTTCTATGAAGGCTTTTTTAGATTTGAAACCAGTTCGTATTCCACTTTGAGGTTTCAGATGCAGTTATGTTGACAATGCTCTCTTCTTTTGAAGTTGTGTTTGATCTTCTCTATCCACATAAAAAGAATCTATGATCATTGCCCATTTATGCTATTTGTCCATGATGTTTGCCTGTTTCTTGGCTTTTAAATTTGAGTTCTCTTGCTAGATCACAAGAGGCACTATCCCAAGCTTCTTGTACTGGGGATCAGTAGTCTGGTCATTGGTTTTATGTGCTGGGGCCTCAAGTGCTGGCAGCTCTAGGTTATCAGTGTCTTGCAGCTTACCTACTACTGAGCTAGTATGTGCTGAGATCAGGTGGGGTTTTTCTGTCTTTCTCCACAACTACACTGAATCTCTCAGGGTGGAGAGTGGTCTGGTCACAGGAGAATGCCTGCTTACTGGAGTTGTACTGGAGCACATGGTGGTTGTGGCTGCTTGATGACTTCTGCCCATGAGTGCATATGTTGGTTCTCTAATCTTTAGTCTACTGGTTCCATTGGTTGTGTCAAGGCATGTGATGGATCCTGATTTTGACATTTGCCTGCTCCACTACCCTGGGGTTCAAGATCTCCCACAGGTTTGCTGAAGAAGGGCTTGCTGAGATGCCTCCTGCCCTGTACTTCTCCCCTTCCACCACACCACAGTGAGAGGGACCTTTCCCATTAATCCTCCAAACCTCCTGGGATAAAATGCTGCCATGTCCCATCTTTCTGTTGGCTCTGCTCTTCCAGAACTGTTACTGGAGTAATATTTTATGGGTTTTTACAGGTTAATAACAGACAGCGAGAGCAACTTATTGCTTACTCTGCCATCTTTGCTCTCAGAAGTCTTCTAAAGATATTGTTGCTCATTTCAATGTAATCACCAGAAGAAAGTATTATCAGAAAAGGTTTATAGTTTATACATTGAAAACCAATATAAAGAATCATATATGATGGATGACAGAGAGCTAGACTCAGAGTTAGAGAGGCCTGGGTTCACCTAGGTTAGCATCAGACCAAAACTTATCATTCTGGATAAGTCTTATAATCTCTCAGTACTCATGCAGCTCTTGAAGTTTATACATTTCAAAAGCAGGTGCCTGTTGAGAGAAGGAGTTTTCTGAATAGAAATTTCTTTTATAAATGAAATTGTATAAATGAAATTCATTTCCAAATGAAGTCTATTAAAAAAAAAACAAACACAGAAGCACAATTTTAGTTACTTTTTTTCAGTTTACATTTGTGATACAATTGATGCATATATGTTTCTGAATTTTACTTCATATCATGAACTGTAGTAGAAAATAATCATCAAATAACTTGGAATAAGCAACCTTATATAATACCTTACATTTGAAAAGGGATGTATAATATCCTAAGTACAAACTTCAACTCATCCAATCTTTGCAACTAGCCTAAGAAACTGAAGTGGAAGACTTAAGATGTTCATTTTACATATGAGGACACTTCAGTTTTCCAAGGTTGCACAGCTAGAAAATGGTTCCAGTGTTACTGTAGAACCCAGTTTTCCAATTGTTCAAACAATGTTCTTTCCATTATAACTCAGTTCATAAAAAGGAGGAATTAAGTATATGTGCAGTGGTGTGCTGGACCTTGCTTGCATTGATTCCTCAGAGCTGATTGTTAAATTTTCTATGCAAACATTTATACCTCAGAAATTGGTAAATGCTACAAATCAGAGCTTTATTATTTTATTGATTTTCAAGCCTCAAGAAAGTGATGGAAAAATGTAATTAATGCATATTAAACTTCAAAGTGTAACCTAACTACATTTCCTTCTCTCCCTAGAGAATAGTCTGTTAAACATTTACTAGTACATCTTTGTACATGTATAGAGTGGAGAAGAGGGAAATGCTCCTGGCTCTGGCACGTTCACTATGTGACCTTGGGCAAATCATTTAGCCTTTCAGTTCTCTAGGCAACTCTCCTAAGATTAAAAGTTGAAAGAAAGTATTGATCTGCATTAGTATAGGGAGTGGAACCTGGGTCAATTCTCAGCTTTAATAAGTCACTTGCTAAGTGACTGCAGGCTAAGTCATTTACTCTTTCCCAATGATCTTCAGTTTCCTCAGCTGTAAAATGAGGATAATAATATTAGTTGCACTTGATTCACATAATTATTGACACTTTAAATGAGATATGCTTTAAAGTGTTACAGAAATTTCAGTCACTTTTGTAGTTAAATATAAGTTAAATGTATAATTGTAGTTAAAAATAAGGCTTTATCACACAACTAAAATTTTCATTTTGTTGTAATTCTGATTAATTCATATTTCTAGAATGGAATGCACTTTCTTTTTTATTTTCTTTTTCACTTAACAAGCAGTTATTCTCTCTCTCTCTCTCTCTCTCTCTCTCTCTCTCTCTCTCTCTCTCTCTCTCTCTCTCTCTCTCTCTCTCTCCCTCCCTCCATCCCTCTTTTCATCACCCTCACTGTGAGAACAAAAGAAAGAAACAAGAAACATGCCATGTCCAAAAATATATCTCATTCAATTCATTAAAAAAAAAAAAAGTGGAAGGGGTTTCCTCATCAATGAAATTATAGGTCCAGTCTCTAACCCTCATTCCTTCTACTCTCTCTACTGATCTTCACAATGATACTTTAGTAAGAATTTATAAAGCAATTTATAAAGTTTACATTTCTTAAGTATTACTGATCCCCAGGCAGCAACATTTAATTAATTAATTCCCTCTTCTACCTAAAGCAATGTATAACTGAGGACAAAGTGACCCTCCTTTGGACTTCTCCACCATTTTCCAGAAACCTCTTTATCCTGTAATATCATCAGTCTTAGATTTCATATTTCAAAAGTATTCTCTACCCTCTGATTGCATGGTTCCTCACAAAGTCTTTATTTTATGGTGCAATAGATGGCCCACATCAACCTTACCTTCATTTCCCACTAAACTTCACTCCTTTGGATTTCTCTATTAAGCAGCTAGGTGGCACAGGTGGAAACAGTGGCCCACCAGGAGTTAGGAAGATTAATTTTTCAATTGCAAATCTAGCTTCAGACACTTGCTAACTGAGTGACCTCAGACAAGTTACTCAACTTTATTTGCCTCAGTTTCTCAAGGAAAGGTAAATCCCTCCAGTATCTTTGCTAATGAAACCTCAAGTGAGTTACAAAGAGTCTCACATGAATAAAATAACTGGCAACAGTGTCATGTCCCCAAAACCTTTCTATCTTGGAGGATTACTTTTGCCATGGAACTCCGACTTGGAAAATAATCCTCTATGTCTCACTCCTTCCTCTTTGTAGCTTCCTTTTATACCTTTTCTATGTTATTTTTCTCCCATTAAAATGTAAGTTGTTTCAGGGATGAAATTGCCTTACTTTTTGCTTGAATTTATAGTCACATTGCTTAGCACAGTGCTTAGTGCTAAGTACTTATTAACTGTACTTATTAACTAAGTAATTATTAACTTATTAAATACTTGCTGACTGACTGCATGACTAGGGATGTAATAGAGTCATTTTTTGAAATAAGAGAAATTACATTTTTTTAAAAGCCTAATAGCATTCCTTTGTATTATGGTTTTTTTATACTTTTTTTAACCCATAAAACTGAACTAATTAGAATATTTATCTTCCTTTCTGGTTTGATTTCTTTTATTCCAAGACATGCCTAGAGGAACATTTCACCTCATGCTGTAATGGGAAACTTGGCAGACCTTAATAAATTACTGCAATGTTTTTCTCAATTGCATATTTTTTTCTGTGTTTTTTGGAGACATTTCAGATGTCTTGACCATTAGATTTTGTAAACTAATATTACTCACTAAAGTATTTAAACTGTATCCTTCTGTAACAATTTAATTGCCTTGAGTTGAATATGTTATCAAGGAATATAACATTTCCAGCTTTTTACTGTAAACGGGTTTTATATAGGAATGAATCTAATTAAAATGACTTTAGATAGACACATTAGCTCAAAGAAACAAACAGGAAATTCTGTTTCTTCCTTTCATCTGAGATTATTCTCTTTGGGCAATGGCAGCAGTACTTCCTTTTTTTCCAGGAACATAAAGAAAAAAAATAAAATCACCAGAGGGAACTTCTCTTATTATAAGTCAGAGGTGAAAAGAACTTGATGTTTACCCAGTCTCACTTTCTACTCTTCTCAGGATTTATCCCTTACAGGTGCTCATCCATCCTCTGTTTCAACAAATCTCCAAATCCAGGGATCTCATTTTGTTTAAGACAACTTATTCTATGGTTGGATAGCTCTCATTTTTTAGAAAATGTTTTCTTATATTAAATCGTAATTTGTCCCCTTTAACTTCTACCTGAGAGTTCTTGCTCTGTCCTCTGGAGCTTCACAGACTCTTACCTCTTCCACATGATGGTCTCTGAAGTAACCTAAGATGATTATCTAATATGATCTCCTTAATTGATTTATGAAGGAATGAAGAAAAAAATGGAGGAAAGTCATTGTGCAAGATGCTACACTTAGAAATAGCAGAGTCTTTGAGAGCATCTAATGGTCTCATCTTTCCTGGTCAAGAAACCAAGGCCAAGAGATGTTATTTGCATTGTCCAAAATCCCATGTTTGGCCAGAGTCAGAGCCAGAGCCAGAGCCAGGATTTGAACTTAGATACTCTGACTACAAATCTACTAATATTGGTATTGCATAATACTTCTTCCCTTAGTTTGTATGAAAAAAATAGAATGGAGTCTTCGTGGACTGCAAGCTTGCTCGGAGTTAATAGTGTGGTATTGCATTAAAAATAATCTTGACTATGAGGAAGGTAATATTCCTACTATCTTCTGCTTGTGTTCAATTGTTGGTGTTATTTTTTAGGACAGACTTTCATAAGCTACAGAGTGGCCAGTGGAAGACAATCAGAATTGTGACTTACCTCAAGATCATTTTATTTGAAGGTTGGTTGAAGGAAGGACCTCCTCCTCACTCCTGCCATGATGGTTAGCTTAGAGAGCAGAAGGCATGGTGGGACAGTATGGGATTACTCTCTTCGAGTAATGAAAGGGATATTAGGTGGAAGAAGCATTAGACTCAATCAGTTTGCTGAAGAAGGGTGGGTTTGAGGGAGTGGAAATGACTAGGAATAATAAATGGAAGCTGTAGAAAGGAAAATTGTAAGGTTTAGAGATAATATAAGAGAAAAATTTGCGGATAATTAGTACTCTCCTAAAAGGAGATGAACTGCCTGTGAAGACATTGAGTTTCTTCTCAATAGGTTATAGAGAGGATTCTTATTGAGATGTGAGTTGAACTAGCTGAAGCTCATTCCAACTATGAAATTCTGAAATTCTGTAGAGGGTAGCAAAAGAAAAAATGAAACCCTATGAACCTCAAACCCTATTTGTAATATAACTTAAATAACTTTTGTAAGATATCATTTTTAGTAGGCTAATGTTAACAGCATCTACACAGTTGAACCATATCCCCAACTCTTTCACTAACTGGAATTAAAAAGGTGAAGAGACTTGACTTCTTTTTCTAAAGGAAAGATCTTTCAATTATCTTTTGACAGTAGACAGAACCAGCCAGAAGAAGACAGTATGGATGGTAATATTGCATCTCCAAATAGCTGACATGGCTTTTAAGTTAATTTAGAGCTTAGGCAAAACTGATCCAAAAGTTGTTTTGTTTTTGCTTTTGGTAAAAAATCATGAACTTGATTGTTTTCATGTTAGGAAATAGAAAATGTGTATGTTATGTTATGTGTGTGTGTGTGTGTGTGTGTGTGTGTGTATGTACTGCTTTGTGGTACAAAGTATTCTTCTTAAAAGTTTTAGGACCGTTAACCTAACAATTTTATTGAGTGTAAAATTTCCTATGATTTCTTTGGATTTAATGTGAAGATCTAAAATCTACTTAAGCTTAAACATTTCTTAATTATTCAAACCCGTGGTAAATGCTGGTAACATAGAGGGAATCACTAAACTTGATTTTTGCCACTCATCCTGGGCTAATTAGGTTAAGTGCTTTATAAAGTTGCTCCATGAAGCATTTTGAATCTATTTCTTTAAAATTTCAAAACCTTTGATAGATTCTTGTTTTCCTCATCCTTCTTCATTTTCTTGTTCTTCTTCTTCTATTCAATTATCAACTTGCAGTTACTAATCTTGGTTTGTTTCAGTTCTAAACAATTATTCTTGTAGGGACTCCTCAACTGCAATCTCCCAACTTTATAAATTAAGTAGGATTCAATGAGCTTTATAAACTCATCTTAGTAATAAGTCTTGAGAAGAACAAGAACACTACAGGTCAGAACAAATGTAGTGACTCCTTTCAAAGAATTGTCTCATTTGAGTGTCATGTGTAGACACTCAAAAGGGAACATGGAACCTTAAAATTTAGAACTGGAAAGAATTCAGCAATACTTTTTCTAGCCTCTTTATTTTGAGGAAAGTGAGGTTTATCAATTCATCATTCCATTAACAATTATTTATTAGATACCTCTTATATGACAGACACTATACTAACTACTGGGTGCTAGATATAAAAGTATAAAGAATGAAAAAATCTTTAGTAAAATGAACTGACATTCTAATGAAGTAGAGAATTAAGTTTCCTCCCTAAGAGAATACAAGTAGTTATTTATTGATGGAGGAACCACCACCTACCACCAACAGTGGTAGGATAATGTAGTAGAGGAATCTCAAAGTAGGAGCTATTATTCTCAGCTGCCCTTTGTTATGGCATGACTTCAAGCTTAGACTGCTTCATCAGTTAGTAAAAATACTTGGATGTCAAAACACCTATACAATCCACTTCAATAATCACTAATTATAAGTTCAGTAACGCTGAAAATTATGTAATGATAAGTCAGTAGATATACGTGTGTGTGTATATATTTACTTACTAATAACATATATAAATATATGTTACAGAATACATGCTCATTTTTTAAAAAAAATTATTTAATTTTAATTTTCAACATTATTTTCCACAAGATTTTGACTTGCAAATTTTCTCCCAATCTCTCCCCTCCCCTCATGCCAAGACGCAATGTATTTTGATTACCTTTCCCCCAATCTGCTCTCCCATCTGTCACACTCCTCCCTACCCCTATCCCCATCTTCTCTCTTTTAGTAGAGCAAGATAGATTTCTATACCCCATTACCTATATTTCTTATTTCCCAGTTGCATGCAAAGATAATTCTCAACACTGATTTCTAAAATTTTGAATTCCAACTTCTCACCCTTCCTCCCTCCCCACCCATCCCCACTGAGAAAGCATGCAATTCAGTATAGGCTATACATGTGTAGTTGTGCAAAAGACTTCCACAATAGCCATGTTGTGAAAGACTAGTTGTATTTCCCTCCCTATCCTGCTCCCCATTTATTTTATTCTCTTTTGACCTTATCCTTCCCCCAAAGAGTTTGCTTCTAATTACTCCCTCCTTTCATTTGCCCTCCCTTCTCTCATTCCTCCCCAGACCCTTTCTCTCCTACTTTCCTGTAGTGTAAGACAGATTTTCATATCAAATTGAGTGTGTATGTAGTTTCTTCCTTGAGCCAAACAGGATGAGAGTAAGCTTCACTTTTTCTGTCTCACATTCCCCCTTTCGCCTCCACTGAAAAAATCTTTTTCTTGCCTCTTTTATGAGAGATAATTTGCCCCATTCAATTTCTCCCTTTCTGTTCTCAATACATTCCTTTCTCACCCCTTAATTTTATTTTTTAGATATCATCCCTTCTTATTCATGCCACCCTCTGCCCCCTGTCTATATGTATATAATCACTCCAACTACCTAAATACTATGAAATGTCTCAAGAGTTACAAATATTATCTTTTCATGTAGGAAAGCAAACAGTTCAACTTTAGTAAGTTCCTTATGATTTGTCTTTCTTGATTATATTTTCATGTTTCTCTTGATTCTTGTTTTTGAAAGCCAAATATTCTATTTAGCTCTGTTCTTTTCATCAAAAATCTTGAAAGTCCTAGATTTCATAGAATGACCATTGTTACCCCTGAAGTATTATATTCAGTTTTGTTTTTAGGTTATTCTTGATTTTAATTGCAGTTCCTTTGACAGCTGGAATATCATATTTCAAGCCCTTAGATCCCTTAATGTTGAAGGTGCAAGATCTTATGTTATCCTGATTCTATTTCCATAATACTCAAATTGTTTGTCTCTGGCTGCTTGCAGCTTCCTTGACCAAGGAATTCTGGAATTTAGCTACAATATTCCTAGGAGGTTGTCTTTTTGGATCTGTTTCAGGAGGTGATTGGTGGTTTTATCAATATTTATTTTGCCCTCTGGTTCTAGATTATCAGGAAGTTTTCCTTGATAATTTCATGAAAGATGATGTATAGGCTCTTTTTTCATCATGACTTTCAGGTAGCCCATAGTTTTTCTTTTTTCTTTTTTTTTAAATATAAATTTATTTAACTGTTACATTCATTTTCACAAAATTTCGGGTTCCAAATTTTCTCCCCACTTGTCCCCTCCCTCCACCCCAATACACTGAGCATTCTAATTTTCCCTATCACCAATTTGCCCTCTCTTCTATCATCTCTCCCTTCTCTTGTCCCCATCTTCTCTTTTATCCTGTATGGCCAGATGACTGTCTATTCCCCATTGACTGTATTGCTTATTTCCTAGTAGCAACAACAATACTCGACAGCTGTTCCTAAAACTTTGAGTTCCAAATTCTCCCCATCCCTCCCTCCCCACCCATTCCCTTTGGGAAGGCAGGCAATTCAATATAAGCCATATCTGTGCAGTTTTGCAAATGACTTCGATAATAGTCATGTTGTGTAAGACTAATTGTATTTCCCCTCCTTCCAATCCTGCCCCCCGTTTTTCTATTCTGTCTTTTGATCCTGTCCCTCCCCGAGAGTGCTGACTTCAAATTGCTCCCTCCTTCCATTGCCCTCCCTTCCATCATCCCCCCCACCCTGCTTATCTCTTCCTTCCCCTGTATTGTAAGATAGGTTTTCAAACCAAAATGAGTGTGCATTTTACTCCTTCCTTTAGTCGAATGTGATGACAGTAAACTTCATGTTTTTTTCTCAGCTCTCCTCTTTTTTGTTCACTAAAAAGTCTCCTGCTTGCCTCTTGAATGAGATATAATTTACCCCATTCCATTTCACCCTCTCTCCTCCCACTATATTTCTCTCTCACCATTTACCTTAATTTCTTTTAAGATATGGGTCCCATCCTATTAAATTCACTCTGTGCCCTCTGTCTCTGTATGTGCATGCATGTGTGTATGTGTGTGTGCGTGTGCGTATGTGTGTGTGTGCGTGTGGTCCCACCAATTACCCAGATACGGAAAAGTTTTAAGAGTTACAAATATTGTGTTTCCATGTAGGAATGTAAACAGTTCACCTTTGGTAAGTCCCTTATGACTTCTCTTTGCTGTTTACTTTTTCATGCTTCTTCTCATACTTGTGTTTGAAAGTCAAATTTTCTTTTCAGCTCTGGTCTTTTCATCAAGAATGCTTGAAAGTCCTCTGTTTCATTGAAAGACCATATTTTCCCCTGAAGTATCATACTCAGTTTTGCTGGGTAGGCGATTCTTGATTTTAGTCCTAGGTCCTTTGAATTCTGGAATATCCTATTCCATGCCCTTTGATCTCTTAATGTAGAAGCTGCTAGATCTTGTGTTATCCTGATTGTATTTCCACAATACTGGAATTGTTTCTTTCTAGCTGCTTGCAAGATTTTCTCCTTGACCTGGGAATTCTGGAATTTGGCCACAACGTTCCTAAGAGTTTCTCTTTTTGGATCTCTTTCAGGCAGTGATTGGTAGATTCCTTCAATACTCATTTTGCCCTCTGTTTCTAAAATCTCAGGGCAGTTTTCCTTGATAATTTCATGAAAGATGATGTCTAGGCCCTTTTTTTGATCATGGCTTTCAGGTAGTACCATAATTTTTAAATTGTCTCTCCTGGATCTATTTTCCAAGTCAGTTGTTTTTCCAATGAGATATTTCACATTCCCTTCCATTTTTTCATTCTTTCGGTTTTGTTTGGTGATTTCTTGGTTTCTCAGAAAGTCATTAGCCTCCATCTGTTCCATTCTAATTTTGAGAGAACTATTTTCTTCAGTGAAATTTTGAACCTCTTTTTCCATTTGGCTAATTTTGCTTTTGAAAGCATTCTTCTTCTCACTGGCTTTTTGAACCTCTTTTGCCAATTGAGTTAGCCTATTTTTCAAGGTGTTATTTTCTTCAGCATTTTTTTGAGTCTCCTTTAGCAAGCTGTTGAGTTGCATTTCATGATTTTCTTTCATCACTCTCATTTCTTTTTCCAATTTTTCCACCACATTTCAAACTTCATTTTCAAAATCTTTTGATGGCCTGAGATCATTGCATATTTATTTTGGAGATTTTGGATGTAGTTGCTTTGACTTTTATGCTTAACTCAGATGGTTTTCATTGTTCTTCCTCACCTGAATGGATGGAGTATAATACCTGTTCATCAAGGAAGTAAACTTCTATAGTCTCATTTTTTTCCCTTTTATGGGCATTTTCCCAATAAATTACTTGACTCTTGAGTCCTTTGTCAAGCGGAAGATATACTCTAGGGACCTGTAAGTTCTCAATTCCTCCAAGGTGGCACAATCAAGGGAGAGGAGTTAATTCCTTTCCTGGCCTGCACTTTGGTCTGGGGGCAAGCACAAGCTTTTCTGCCCAGGATCTGCAAGTAGAATTTACTCTCCAGAGCCTCTACCAGAAAATGCTCCTCTTCACCCCAGGACCACCATTCATGGCTGAGATCCAGATAGCTGTGTGATTCCCCCATCATCTTTAGACCAACAGTTCTTTAAATGCCACCCTTAGGTTGGGGCCAGAATGCATTTCGCTTTCACCCAGTTGAAAAGAGCTTTCTTACTGACCTTTGAAGCTGACTTTGACATTTGTGGGGTGAGAAATCTGGGAACTGTACCTGCTATCCTTGATTCTGTGCCCTGAAGTCTGCTTTGGTTCTATCTTCCATGCAATACTGCCAGGGCTGTGCTGTGCTGTGCTCTGAGCCTGGTGCGATGGATCTTTCCTGTTGATGTTCCAGGCCATTTTGGGCTGAAAATCTCTTTCACTCTGTCATTTTGTAGCTTCTGCTCCTCTAAAATGTGTTTAGAGTCATTTTTTACAGGTATTTTGTGGGCTTTGGGTGTAGAACTATAGCAGGTCAATCTTTCTACTCTGCCATTTTGACTCTGCCACTCCCTGCTCATTGTTTTTAACTGAAAGAGGCATATAATTAAAAAAGTTTAGAATCCCCTAGTATTCCATAGCTGCATGACCCTGGGAAAATCACTTAAATTCTTTTGTGCCTTATTTTTCCCATTTGCAAAATGAGGAAATTGGACTTGTCTTGAAAACTCTACTAAGGTCCTTTCTAGCTCTAAATCCATGATTTCTTATTCAGCATTTTTATCACCACACTATGCTCATTCTTAGGCAAATCATTTAGCCATTGCTCTTAGTTTCATTATCTTTAAAATGAGGCGATCAGAGTAGAAACTTTTCCAGGAACTGTTTACATTTCTAAATCTGCAACACCTTCATTAGAGTATTCTCAATAACTCACTTTAATGAAGAGTAGATACAGCAGAGAAAATGCAAAATTGCAAATAATAAGTTTGTTGTGCTTAGCTTTCAAAGTTCATTTTGTCAGGTAAATTTACCTTTAATAATGCTGAACTTAAAGTTATATTACCATAAATTTTCATTTTCTAGGCAAGGTATTGATGGACAACTGGGAAAGGTGGCCTCTTATTAAAGACTTGTTAGGAATAATCCAAGAAAGTATTGACTGTATTTGAGAATACCAAGCAGCTATTCCATGTAGTAGATAGACAATTAGACCTGTAATCAGGAAGGGCTGAATTCAAATTTGGCCTTAGACACTTGCTAGTGATGTGATCACAGGCAAGTCACTTAGTCCTGTTTGTCTCAGTTTTCTGTCTTGTAAATGATCTGGAAAAGGAAATGGCAAACCATTGCAGTATCTTTGACAAGAATACACCTAATGGTGTTACAAAAAATTGAATAGGACTGAAATGACTGATCAAAAACAACAAGAAAATATCATCAAACCTTATTGGGGAAGTACCTGCAGATACATACTAATTTCCATTCCTTTAAAATTCTTGTACTATGTTCCCAGACTATGATGAACAATTGCTTCAATAAATCTGTCTTCTTGTCAGTATGGTTTCATCTTTGATAGGTGCACATCAAAATCCATTCACATATCATTCTGCATGATTGTTTCCCCTATTTCCCTAAGTCTCCTCTTAGGAGGTGTATCCAAATACCATCCTCTGTTTCTCTTAAGTGATTCATTACCTCCAATAACAGAGCTGCAACTAGGGTATGGCAATTGAACTTTGTTCCAGAGCACTAAAATTTTAGAGGGTTACAGAGTTTTAAGAGAATGATTTTAAAGTACTGTTTAAAAAACTCTTTCCACTCACATTCTGACATTTACTTTTTCATAAGCATAAAATCAACTGAACCTGAAACTTGATTACAAGAGTGACTTGTTAAATTTGAAAGCTAACAGATGGATGGCTTCATCATTTCAGTTGCTTCATTCCCATTTGGGTCCTCTTCCAAGGGCAGACTTTTCAGAAGTAGAAGAGGGGCCTTTTTTCCTTCTAATATGGGGAATTTGGGTGGGTATCTTCCTCCTGTTAACTGAATGCCAAATACTTGTTATCATTACTGTTATTAATATTTTACATAGAAATTACTAAGCTGATTTGAAGGTGCATCTCATGATTTTTGCATTTAGCACTAAAATATTAGTTGTGATTTATGAATTACTTTAATGCACTTATTAATCATTTGAGAAAGATACCATGTAAAAGTCAAAATTTAACATTAATTAAGTGATCTAAAGCAATAAAATGGTATTTTAATTTCCAAATTGGTAAATATGTGTAGGTAATACATGGAGGAAATGCCTCTTTCTTTTGGTTAAGAGTTTTAAAAAATTACAAAAAATAAGGGTAACTATAATCCCCTGTAAACCTCATCCTACTATTTAAGAGCATCCTATTTCCAAACAGCAGGAATCCTCAAATCTTTAATCCTCTTTTTATGCCTGTTGGCAAAACATTTCCAGAGCAATGATAATTAGAACAAACAGTGATTTTCCATAACTTTATAGAATGGGTGCTAGGAGACACTTCACTTGGGTTATTCACATTCATTGAAGTTCTTTATACAGAAAGGGTCCTAATATCTCTTTTGTCATTGATGCCCTTTCTTTCTCCCTTCTTTGACTTTATTAGATGAGGTTTGGAAACTGGATCAGGCTACATTCACAGAGACAGGTGTAGGGGAGAATATTGTAAAGGTCAAATGGGGATAACTCTAAGAGGAACAGAAGGGTTTCCTCAGTGCTGAGTCAGGGAAGGAGTGGATTGATGAAGAAGTGGAAGGAGAGGGCAGAAAATGCTTTGGATAAAAGAGGGAAAAGGCAGAAAGATGACAGGAAATGTCCCAGAAGAGACTTTCCTGGGACCTATTTCGGTTGTTCTTAGGTGACAATTATGAAAGAAAAAGGGAAAAAAAACCAGAAACCTTTTGTAAGAGGGATAGGGTCCCTCCTTCCAAAGCATTCTGAGGACACATTGGCCAGCACTGGCATATGGGCCCAGGCTGTCATTCTTGTATCTTGTCTTGAACACTTCCACAAAACAAGTAATGATGGTGGTAGAGAAGTTAGCTTCACTCAAAACCTCATGTGAAACAACATGTAAAATTATCAGTCATGAGGTGGGAATTCAAGAGGGTATCTTTGATATATTCATAGGCTACAAGTCAAGGCAGCTGATGATGTTATTACATGGGAAATTTATCAACTACCCATTCAATAGGTTGTAAACCTCTCTTTCAAGTACTGATGATATGATAGAGTATTCATTGTGCCCTAATATCTCTGACTGCACCCTGCATGAGCCTAGCCCTGGAAAAAAAAAACAAAACAAAACACATTCATCACAGCTATTGGTTAAGCCACACACACTATCAATGCCCTTTGAAGCAGCCTTCCAAGAAGTAGCTTCAGATGTCTATATGCTCAGATTTGTTGTTATACAATTGCTTGGCAGTGTCATAGGAGTCAATGAGGATAGAGGCAAAACTTATCTGGCTCTGTATACTCCCCAGCAACTGATCCTCTGAACAGTTTAACATGGACTTTGCTCAAGTGTGTGTGTGTGTGTGTGTGTGTGTGTGTGTGTGTGTGTGTGTCTGTGTGCATTTGTGTGTATGTATGTATATGGTTTCTGTTGTTATAAGTTCAGTGAGGATGGGAATGATGACTAACAGGAAATGACTGTGGTGTAAAAAGTTCTCACAAAATCTGGGGGAAAATTGTCTAGGGATGAATTGCTTTAATTTAGTTTAAAAATGTTTATAATGCCCCAAGAGAAGTCTTACAAAGAAATTTCTTCCTTTTTGCACTTTATAACTTTTCTTTCCCTACTCTTTTGGGAATCTGAAATTATAGATCAAAATTAAATTACTTATAAACTTTCCATTTCTGATACATTCTATGAACATGACTGAACTCTGGTCCACGTAATTTATTTGTAACTGTTTCATTTAGCATTAACTACTTCAATGACTGCTTTTAGAATGAATGTTTCTCCTAATAAATTACTACAGTGAAAAGTTTATATTAATGAAAATTTCACAGGTATTATCCTGGTGTGAAAATATTTTCAGCATAATTCTCTAGGACCTTTTGCTTTTCTTGATATGTGCCTGCAATTCTCAAGGAAAATTATTTGTTATAATAAGGAATAGATAGAACATGAGAAGTGGGTGAGTGAGGCTTCTGACTGGAGCAGAGAAATAACACATTTTCATCTTCTTGCTAGCATCCACTTGATCTGCCAAACATTTCAGAGCAAGGTCTATGGTCAAAATTAGCCACTGGTTCCTTCAGGGCATCCCTGAGTCATTTTTAATAAAATATATACAAGAGATGAAGCAGGAAAGAGCAAAACTGATGAGATTTTGGGGTCACAAAATGCTAACTTGTTTCATTTTGTTGAATTTTCAGACAAAAAATAATTTCACTTTCATTGTAAGATGTTGCCCAGTGGCTTGTATTAGAAATGTCACTGGACTGGAGCACTTTGAATGCCTTACATATGTGTGCAATATAGCTTTAGTTCCTGAGGTTAGAGTTCCAGAGTTCTTCACTGTAGCACTAACAGCCCGAGGACAGGTGTATTAAACTTGAGAAAAATTAGTTTCCCAAATAGGCTATAGTACTCAGAAAAGAAATGTGACCCAAATTAGACTTTCTTCTAATTCTGTTCATCAGAAGCAAAATTTCTTCATATTTTGGTTACTGAATCCCTAATAAATGAGGCAACATGCATTTTCAAGTTAAAATTAATTTCCACACAGTGAACACATGTATGTGTATATGTATACTTTTTTCCCCAAAATTTAACTCAGTGTCTATAAAATAAGTGCTTAATGAATGGTTATTTATTGATTGACATACTCATGTAATTATATTTGTATATATTCACACCCTATAAACACACATATGTATATCTGTATGTGTAAATGTGCACATATACAAATGCACACCTGTGAATACTATGGATTAGTGATTCTGGATAGAGAGATAAATAGATGGGGTGGGGAAGGTTCAGTTCATACTTTTAATTTGATCATTGTAGGAAGTTTCCAGTTAGGAAATTTCTTCTGTCAATACAAATCAACAGTTGTTCTGTAATTTTCAGTATTACAAAGTTTCATGGAAGCACTAAGAGAATGATTGACTTAACTAGGCTATAGCTGTAGAGCTAAAGTTTAATCCAGTTTGTCCTGAGTCTGGCATTCAACGCAGGATTCCATGCTGCTAATGTACACCATCATTCATGTGTATGTGTGTCAGTATATGTATTTGTGTGAGTGTGCATGTGCACATATGAATCCATTTTCCAAAACACACATTTGGCTAAAGATATATATATATATATATATATATATATATATATATATATGTATTCCTGATGGTATGTGATACTTCAGTTCTTCACTAACAAAGTTGCAAATAATTCTCATCACTGCTCCTTGATCTTTCTCATTAATTAAAAAATTCTCTTTGTAAAAATCAAAGAACTTGTAAATTCAAAGAGGGAATGGGGAAGGGAGAGAAATTTTATTTATTATGTGACTGCTTTGTGCCAGGTATTGTACTAAGTGCTTTACAAATTTTTCTCATTTGATTCTCACAACAACCCTGAGAGGTAGATGCTATTAAAATCGCCATTTTACATTTGAGGAAACTGAGTAAAATAATGACTTAAGTGATTTGCCCAGGGTCACAAAGGTATTAAGAACCTGAGGCTGGGTTTGAATTCATGTCTTACCATCTCCAGTCCATGATAATAGAAAGGAACCTCAGAGATCATAAGAACTAATCCATCCCCAATTTTATAGGTAAAATATGACAAAAAAAAAATGAAGTTTCTTTTCCAGGTTTATATGGATAATAAATAGCAGAGATAAAATTAGAAAACAGATCCTTTAGTCTGAATCTAATGCTTTGTCCTTTATACTATGCTGTTCTGACTTCAAAGGGCTTAAAATTACTTGGCAGATTAAAGAAGATGAATGCAAATAGTTATAATAAAAGCCAGTTTGGTTATTTAGTAAATGGGACAAATAACTCTTGCAGAACAAATCAATTGATTTAACCTCCACTTTTCCACTTTTTAAACAAAAGGTGGAAAACTAGAAACTGATTTTTTGAGACATTGAAGATAAAATATAAATATGTTCTCTCTCTTTGTATATATTCATATATGACCATATACATACATATGTATATATATATATGTATGTATGTATCTATTTAAACCCTTTTATTCTTTATCATGACAGCATGAAACATTTAAGACATCTGGCATAATTGCAAATTTCCAAAAGTAGGAAATTGGGCACATTTGGTAAGTATTTGCTGATTAGCGTACCATAGAATTTGCTTTGGAGGATATAAAGAAATGTCACATTCCCTATGAATAAGATAGAGGTTTATAATCTATTTGGAAAGATGATTATTATTATTAATATCATGCCTACTATATTGTGGCATGTGCTAATCACTTTTTATACTGATTTATAATCAATGTGCCAGGCATTATGCTAACCACTTTATAAACATTAAGCTATTTTGTCCTTATAACAACCTTGTAGAATGAGTGTTATTATTGTCCCCACTTTACAGTTGCATAAACTGAGGCAAACAGAGGCTAAGTGACTGACTCAAAGTTATGTAGCTAGTAAGTATCTGAGGCTGGATTTGACTAGCACAAAACTAACAAATACAAGTATAGTACCAAAATCCAAAAAGAGTCATTTAAGAGTTATTTTCAAGGACTTTGAGAGGTGGTTAAATAGAGGGCAAGAGCATTAGTAATTAGGGTGATAAGGTGAATGTGATGTATTATTGGTAAGGGCATTGTAAAGGTTAAAGTCCTTGTAATGGCAATGAAATTACAAAGTTTTGCTGATTTTGTTGTACTAAAAGTGCTTCTGATTGAACTATGGAATAATCTGATTAAAGAAGATCTTTCCCACCCATTGATGGGCCTGCCCATTGTGGGAAGTTTGATTAAGGGTGTTGTTTTGTAGGAGGGTCCCAAGTACCTTTTTTCTGTTGAGTCACTGGGTGGGAGGGTTATTTCCTCTGTCTCTAAAAAGGTGGATAAATACTGTGAGTGTAAAGTTTTACTTTGGGACTTAGTTTTTGTAAGAAAGTTTGAGTAGGAGATAAATTCTCTGGGAAGCTACTTTAAGATGCGCCCTTCTTCCAGCTTTGAAAACCCAGATGTCAGTGCTTCCCTCTCTGGTAACTATGATCAGACAGTTGTGCCTGTCTATTGAATTATGATCAATGAGAGGAAGCCATGTCTGTTGATTACTTTGGGGCTTACTGACTGAAAGACTGGAAGACTGACTTTTGGCCAGATGAGGACTCTAGAAAGCCACTACAGGAGAATACTGGCTTTGAAAACCCAGCATTCCACTCTGGTAACTATGGTCAGCCAGTTGGGGTCCAACTGTCTGTTGAACTGAGGCATAGGAAGTCATGTCTGTTGATTTTTAACTTCTCTGTATTTTCTTTGAATTTCAAGGTGCTGATTCCCCTGAATTAGGTGAAATATATGTGCTTGGTTAAAGTGATTGCTAACCCCTCAAAAGTTGCCTTTCCTTTTATGAAGGAAGATCTGTTAAGGTGCTTACTGATAGTCACAGAGATGAGGAAGTCAAAGGTTTGTCCATGGGATAAAGAATAAATGAATTTGATTGGGGTACTGAAGTAGTTAGAAATGATTTGACAGAGTTTATATAGGTAGATGATGGCTGACCAAGAAGAAAAAACATCTCAGCTTCTAGTACTTCATTCTTTCATGCTGACTACCAAAAAAAGTTTTGTTGTTGAGTTGTTGTAGTCAAGTACAATAGTTCATGACCCCATTTGGGGTTTTCTTGATACAGGAGGAGTTTGAAATTAACTTCTCCAGGCATTTTTCCAGATGAAGAAACAGACACAAACAGGATTAAATGATTTGCCCAGGGTCACACAGCTAGTAAGTGTCTTAGGATGGATTGGAAATTATGAATACGAGTCTTCCTAACTCCTAGGCCACTCTATCCACTGTACCACCAAGTTGTCCCTAATAATCAAAAAATGAGGGAACAGATAAACTTAAATTCTACTCACTTTTCCTTAAATCCTAGTATATATAGAATAATAATTTGAATTTTACAATCATAACTTATGTTCTTATACTTTTAAAAAATGCCTTATAATTTCTTATCCTTAGATTCAACGGTGTACAAATAGAAGGGACATTAGAGACCATTGAATCTAACACCTTTGTTTTTAGTGGGGAAACTGAGGCACAGAGAAGTTTTTTTTTTTTACTTGTCCAGGATTATACAGTTAATAAGTGCCTGTAGAAACATTTGAAATTGACTCTTCCAAAGAGATAATATTTAGGAAACATTTGGTACAATTCTTGGCACATAGTAGGTATTTGATAAATGTTCTTTTCCTTTTCCCCCTTGCCTTTCTTGAAATCAAGTCCACTGCCCTATTAACTATATCAAACTGACTCTTAATTTATTTAATCTTCTTAATATTCCAGTATGGTAAGGAGGACAACCAGTATTATCATTACTTTACAAATCTGGAAAGTGAAATGAAATGAGGATAACTTACTCAAGTGGTGAACTTGGTCCCAGACTCCTAAACAGTTGTAACACCACAGAGTTGATGATCTCATGTTAAACTGACTTGATGGTGAGAGGGAAAGATGTTTATGGGATAGGAATTATCTTTGGTTGTATTCCAGTAGAGTGAAAAAATGGTAGCAGGTCTTAATCAATTTTTATTTAAATTTGGTTATTTTCAGTTTTCAATATTCACTTACACAAAGTTTTGAATTTCACATTTTTTCCCCACCTTTCCCTCTATCACTAACTCCATTACCTACATATCTTATTTCCTAGTTGCATGTAAAAACAATTTTTCACATTCATTTTAAGCTTTGACTGCCACATTCTCTCCCATTCCCCCTCCCCACTCACCCTCATTGAGAAGGCAAGCAATTCAATATAGGTGTAGTCATACAAAACATTTCCATAACAGTAATGTTGTTGAAAACTAACTGTATTTCCCTGCATCCTGTTCTGCTATCCATTTATTCTATTCTCTCCTTTGACTTGTCCATTTACCAAAGTGTTTGCTTCTGATTACCTCTTCCCCCAATCTGCCATCCCTTGTATTATCCCCCACCCCTTTCCCCCTGCTTTCCTTTGGGGAAGATAAACTTTCATACCAATTGAGTGTGTATGTTATTCATTTCTGAAGCCTAATCTGATGAAAATAAGACTCATTTATTCCCTCTCACCTTACCCTTTTTCCCCTCCATGGTAAAATCTATTTCTTGCCTTTGTTTTGTGAGATGTTTTACTAAACTCTAACTTTCTCTTTCTCTACGTACATTGCTCTCAACATTTAATTTTGTTTTCTAGATATCATTCTTTCATATTCAGCTCACCTTGTGCCCCCTTCTATCTATATCTATGTCCACACACAGGCATATACATACATGATATACATACATGCACATAAATATATACATACACAAATATATGTATGAGTATATACATACACAGATTTACATATATACAAGCATATATAAACATATATGTACATATGCATGTATATGTGTATGGACATACACACATATATGTGTATATATACATATATGTATGTATGCCTGTGTGTGTGTATTCCCTCCAACTACCCTAATATAAAGAAAGGTCTCATGAGTTACAAATATCATCTTTCCATGTATAAATGTAAACAATTTAACTTTACTAAGTCCCTTATTGTTTGTCTTTCTTGTTTACACTTTCATGCTTCTCTTGATTCTTATATTTGAAAGTCAAATGTTCTCTTCAGCTCTGATCTTTTTAACAAGAATGTTTGGAAGACCTCTATTTCATTGAAATTCCATTTTTTCCCTGAAGATTTATACTTCATTTTACTGGATAGGTGATTTTTAATTTTTAATCCTACCTCCTGTGACCTTTGGAATATCTTATTCTGAGCTCTCTGATCTCTTAGTGTTGAAGCTGCTAAATTTTGTGTTATCCTGATTGTGTTTCCACAATACTTTAACTCTTTCTTTCTGGCTGCTTGTAATACTTTCTTCTCAACCTGGGAACTCTAGAATTTGACTACAATGTTCCTTGAAGTTGTCTTCTTGGGATCTATTTCAGAGGGTGTTTTTGGTGGATTCTTCCCATTTCTATTTTACTATCTGGTTCTAGAATATCAGGGCAGTTTTCCTTGATAATTTCTTCAAAGATGAAGTCTAGGCTGTTTTCTTTATCATGGCTTTCAGGTAGCCAGAATTTTAAAATTGTCTCTCCTGGATCTATTTTTCCAGGTCAGTAGTTTTTTTTTTCTTTTTCCAGTGACGTACTTCACATTGTCTTCTATTTTTTTCATTTTTTTGTTTTGTTTTGTAATTTCTTTATTTCTCATAAAGTCATTAGCTTCCTTTTCCTCCATTCTAATTTTGAAAGAATTATTTTCCTCAATGAATTTTTTGATCTCTTTTTCCATTTGTTCTGTTTTGCTCTTATTTTTTTTTTAAAGCCAAAGAAAACAAAGTTTATTAGAGATTTGCCTAATTGGGTTGCCTCTTAAGGAACCTAAGCATTTGTAATGCTTGTGAATACAAGCATGCCAGATAGAATCCCAGCTAGACAGAGTCTTAGCTGGATTGAATTTGAGCGCCTTCATGGAGGTAAGGTGGAACTTAAATACAGAAAAGAGTATAGGAGGGGTGGGGGTAAGGGGTATGGTAGTCCAGGGTGATGGGAGGAGGGGTTTAGGAAGGGTCTTGAGGAGAAGTCCAAGGACAAAATCCAAGGAGGGTAAAAGGCTGGAAACAACTGGAGGCTATCTGGAGATATCAGACAATAGAGGATTTGGGTGGGAAGCAGGTGGGGCAATCCAGAGATCTTGATAGGGGTAGTATGGGAGGAGTTTTGATGGGATCAATGGTGGGGAGTGCAACAGAGACCTGAAATGATAATGAAAGCCCATGGGTTTCCTGAGACTGCCAGAACAAATGGGAAGATTAGATTTGAGTAAGAAAGACCAGATTAAGTGGGCAGATTCAAGGGGAGCTCAAGGAGGCTCCCAGAGTCTGAACCCCATCATTCCCCCCTCAAACAGATTGAACCCAAATTCTTTTGTGGTAAAGGGCGAAGGTCTCAGCTTCTGAAACTTCTTCCTGCTGGCAAGGAGTGTAGAGCTGTTCCTGCCTTGATGGGTCCTGTTCAAGGGTTTAGAACCTGGGTGGTGCCAGGTCCAGTAGGCTGGAGTGGAGACCTTGGATTCAGACCGAGGTTGGTATATAGCCTGGGCTGTCATCTGGAAGATGATGGCTTGCACTCTTCCAGTTTGAGCAGAAGAACTTGACATTTGCAGCTTTTCCGAGTCAAGGATCCATAAAATGATGAGGTTGAGGGGTCAAGGGGACCCCAAAATACCGATAGTCCAGATCGTGCTCAAATGAATTCAACTCAAACCTTCTTAAAGCCAAAGAAAACAAAGTTTATTAGAGATTTGCCTAATTGGGTTGCCTCTTAAGGACCCTAAACATTTGTAACACTTGTATTCACAAGGCTAGATAGAATCCCAGCTAGACAGAGTCTTAGCCAGATTGAATGTGAGCCGTGTTCCATTTTTTAAAGCATTCTTCTCCTTATTGGCTTTTTGCACTTCTTTTGTCATTTGGGTTAGTCTAATTTTAAAGGTGTTATTTTGTTCAGTATTTTTTTCAAGGTCTCCTTTAGGAAGCTATTGACTCATTTGTCATGATTTTCTTCCATCACTCTCACTTCTTTTCCCAGTTCTTCCTCTACTTCTCTTAATTGATTTTCAAAATTATTTTTGAGTTCTTCCATGACCTGAGACCAATTCTTACTTTTCTTGGAGACTTTGAATGTAGGGACTTTGACTTTGTTGTCTTCTTCTGGTTGTATGTTTTAATATTCTTTATCAGCAATGCTATAAGACAATACATTTTTGCAAAGGAAGTAAGAATTTGTAGTCTTCCCCTCCCCCTCCCTGATTTGCTCATTTTTCTAGCCAGTTACTTGACTTTTTAAATCTTTGTTAAATGGAGGCCTCCAGAATGAGTCATCCTTCAGAAGTGGCTGTTATTGCCCTGGTGCTGGTGCTGAGGCCAGATTACACTCTCTTCTCAGCCAGATGAGAGACCCTTCCCACTGACTTTCAAAGCTGTCTTTGGTGT
Source organism: Bettongia penicillata ogilbyi (assembly GCA_023548195.1). Classification (NCBI taxonomy): domain Eukaryota; kingdom Metazoa; phylum Chordata; class Mammalia; order Diprotodontia; family Potoroidae; genus Bettongia; species Bettongia penicillata. The sequence goes on along the minus strand of JAJHZJ010000379.1, from coordinate 536,584 downwards.
TTTGGGGTTGACAAGTCTGAAAATTGTCACAGTACCAGTGCCCTTAAGCCTTACTCCAGCTCTATCCACATCATCACCCATGTCAAACTGTGCTCCACTCTCAGCCCAGTGTGATCAGACTCTTCCTTGTGACCTTCCAAGTTGTCTTGGGCTGGAAATTTGCTTCAGTCTGTCATTTTTGTGGCTTCTGCTATGCTAGAATTTGTTTAGAGTCATATTTAAAGGTTTTCTGAGGGGTTTGGCAGTAGAACTCAAACTGGTCCCAGCTTCTCCTCTGCCATCTTGGCTCCAGCCTCCTTTGACCAGTTTTAAAAGCCTTCAAGAACTGGAAATATTGAATGATGAATATTATGTATGTCTATTGTGTAAGCACAAGCCTAGCAAATCGGAAACAATTTTATTTAGTGCTTTAGATTCAGAATTGAATTCTTCACAAACTCTTAATTACAAGTATTATTAACTCCATTTTATAGGTTAGGATATGTATTGTCCCTGTAGATTGTAGATATGTCCCCAAAGATTTCTCCATATACACCTCACACATCTTTGGAATCCAATCTTCTTCAAGGAAGGTTTTGATTCCTGCCTGAAGAGGAGATGGAGAAGGGCCCATAAGGCTGATCATGTTATTCTCTTCTGAGAGAGAGGCATATTAGACTGGAATCATGTCTATTTTTCACCTTAAATATTCCTAGTCTAGAAGAATTATTTTTTTCTTAGGTTCAAGCTACTTTCCTGACCTCTATCCCCTAAAGGTCAGGTGATACTCAAAGGTTAAATCTCAAATACTAGTTACACAAAACGCCGATACATGATGAAAACAAAAAGGAACAACACTACTTTGTCCAAGTAGACTAAAAATCAGAGAAGATGTAGATGTTAAAACACAAAAATCACATAATCTTTATGTTTGAATAAATAACTCTCCCCCTAAGACTGGGATATCTCAATATCTCAGCTAAAATGGAGTGAGGGAGGGAGAGAAAAAGAGAGAAACAGACCCATAGATAAAGAGACACATAGACAGACAGAGATAGAGACAAACACAGAGGGAGAGACAATGACAGGGGGAGTGAAGGCAGAGAGAGAGAGAGAGAGAGAGAGAGAGAGAGAGAGAGATCCTCCAATGTGTCTAAGGAAGCAAATGGAATCAGGGACATGTTGAAGTCCTAACTTTTCTACATATCTCAACTCCCAAAATCTTTTCTCTATGTCATTCCCCCCGACCCTGTCCCATCTTTCTGTCAGTCTTCAGTCTTTGTCTTAGGCTCTTTATCTCTCTGTCTTTGTCTGTCTCTCTGTATCTGCCTGTCTTTCTTGTCTGTTTGTCTTTCTTTCTCTGTTTTTCCCAGTCTGGAACCATGTGTGTCCTCTCTTTGGAACAGAAACTATCTCCTAAATTTTGAAGTGAATGCCTTCTATGTTAATGAAAAGATCAAGTACCTAAATGAAATTGCATATCTTTCAAAGACATGTTAGTATCATAAATTCTAGCTAGACTGTATGTAATATGACCATAGGAAGTATGTTTTTCTTTCATGCTGTATCTTTCTGAATACCTAATATAGACCTTTATACAATATTGATTTGATGTATGTTATCAATTTTGAGTGGAGTGAATTCTGTTTTTGACAGATGTCTATAGTTTTGTAAAACTGCTTGTGGAAATATTCTGGTTACTATAATTCATTTTACATTACTCTGGTTATATAAAGACAACAACTAATTCTTACTGTCATTACTGTTACCCCATTGTTTTGTTATCAATGCTTTAATTTAGGAAACAAAGAGATTTATCACAGGAAATTTGAACAATTGTATGTGACTATAAGTTAGGGTTGTTGTAAGGATCAAATGAGATAATATTTAAAGAAAGAAGAAGAGCATAGCACAGTGTCTGGTACATGGTATGTGCTATACAAATATTAATCCCTTTCCCTTTCCCTCATTTCCTTTAAGATTTGCAAGCTGAAAAGAAATCAGATGCTTAAGATAACATTGACACAGCAATTTCTTTATAATGCACATGTTAATCCATACAAAATGGTTTTCAGGAAACTTCATCTTTCTGAAAAAGACTTTGTTCCTCTTATCAAATATACAAGATGAGCAAACAATTTCAATGTAAAAATGCCTTGTTATTTTTAGTAGTTTAATATCTGCTGAATGTCTCTACAAAGGAGACAGGAACCACTGAAATGCTTAAATATAAAGGGGCTAATATGTTTAGGCATAAAGTGTGTGTGGGGCAATGTTTCTTATTCAATAAATAAATTGAAACTAAATGGATATTGCATTTTTGGCAAGGAGTATCTATCTTCATAATCTGATAAGAGGGTCCTGGGGAACATTTGTATAAATACATGTTAACCTGACTACCAAAGACCTATAACTTCTTAGTTGACCACCCATTGCTATGAATTATTTAATTAGCTTTTGTGCTCTAATGACAGGTAAAGTTGCAAGCATACTAGTGATCTCTAAAAGGAATGGATCACTGATAATTAGAACAGATTCAGTTTCTGATAGCTTGATAACAGAGTTTCAAAAACTCAGTTTCCATTTAAATGATTGGTATTGACTGAGGCTATAAACCCTAAACTAACTGGTATGGCAGAAACAAAATCAATTTCTCTTAAAAATGTGAGCAAAATCCTGATGAGGAAAGCTGGCATAAGGCTTGGTTAATATCATCAGAACTGCCTGAGTTCCATGATAAGTCTTATTATTTGTTCTAATGATTAATAAATGGCAGAAGTTTAAAAGCAGAAGGCCAAAGTGAAAAAAAAATCATTTAGGAAAATAAGTTGATTGTATAGAACAGATGTCAGAAAGTCCAGGGATTTCTTTTTCATTGCAATAGTCTCCAACTATTAAATATTGAAAAGGTTTGGGATTAGCACAATAAATTCTACATAAGAGCAATATTATTAAGCTAAAGTTCACATGCTTAGAAATCTTTATAAGTTTTTTTTTTCTTTCTTCCAATAAATTGCTTTGTTGGATATGTATTTTGACTTAGAAAAACCAGAGCCAGCACTTGGAGAAAATATCCCCAGTGGTCAAATTTGCCTCAAATGTTGGGATAGAATGATGGGAATGAAGAAAAACAAAAGAAAGACAATAAAAATGGCCCAACTAGTTTGCAAAGTTGGGAGAGGGTTAATTACAATCAGGGAAGAATAAGGGACAGCAAAAACAATAATGTGCAAAATGTTAGAACTATTCTTCAGTTGGATTTCTTGGCATTCCCCTTAATAAGTTTATTTAACCTAGAGAGAGTTGCTAAAAGCAAACTATGTTACATAGAATACAAAGCTTTGAGGTTTAAATAGTACTTTCAAATTGTTTTTTCCAGTGAAAGAGCTTAAATACACTGTTATGTTGTCTTGATTCTTCACAAAGGACTATAGTACCAAGCCAATGACCCTTGGAAGTCCCTGAAAAGAAGGAGTTTTAGAAAGAATGTTGCTTGATTTTTTTCTTTTTTCATTCTCCAACCTCATTCTGTCCTCCTCTAATTGCTTTCCATAATTGCTGGACTAATTCATAACTCCAACAACATTGTACCAGTGTGCCTTCTTTCCACTTTGCCTTTAATGGTGCCATTTTCTCAACTTTGCCAAGTTGATAAATATGAGTTAGAACCACAGAGTCAAATAATTAGCATTTATTTAATTATGAGCATTCTGCAGTATGCTTTTTATATAACTGTCCCTTATTCAGTTTCTTCATTTGAAAAGTATCCATTAATGTCCTTTGACCATTCATCCATTGCAGAATGTCTGCTTCTATACATTTTGTTCAGTTCCTTGTATATCTTGAAAATGAGAGATAAGAGGAGCCAAGATAGCAGAGTAGAAAGACTCATGTATGCTAGCTCTGAATCCACAGCTCAGAAATTTTCTGTAAAAAGAACTCCCCACAAATTCTGGAGCACTGCAAGGTGCTCAGAAACATAGTGGAAGAGATTTCCATTCCAGAGAACCCTGGAAAGCCATCCCCAGGGGTCCATCACTCTCCGGACGTGGAGCCCACCCCTGCATTGCACTGGCCGTGTGGCCCCAGAGGAGCAGATTCAAGCAGGCTTCAGGGACGGAACCTCCGGTGGCCCTGAAGGTCCCTCTACCCACAGGCACTACAGGTCAGTGAGAAAGACTTCTGGGCTGGCCGAGAGGGGAGCAGGGTGTCTCTGTGGCTTGGTCCCCCTCAGGAGGCAGCAGCAGAGGTGGCGGCAGAGACTGCCGGACTCCGGGAGCAGGCAGGAACTCAAGGCAATTACCGTAGGTATCTGCATAAACTCCCTGAGGGAACTGAGCCTGGGAGGCGGCCCTGCCCCCACCTGAGCACCACAATTTAACCTCACATTGAATAGCAGCCTCTCCCGCCGTGGAAAGCCCTGAGGCTGGGGAGTAGCATTTGAATCTCAGACTCCAAGCACTAGCTGAGCAGATCTAGGCAGAGGTGGACAGGAATCTCAGAAATCAAGTAACTGGCTGGGAAAATGCCCAGAAAAGGGAAGAAAAATAAGACCATAGAAAGCTACTTTCTTGGGGAACAGATGTTCCCGCCTTTCAATTCTGATGATGAAGAACAATTCTTATTATCAGGGAAAGAAGTGGAGGTTGGGGGCCTCTGTATTCCAGACATCCGAGGTGGATATCTGGTGGGCTCAGGCCATGGAAGAGCTCAAAAAGGATTTTGAAAATCAAATTAGACAGGTGGAGAAAAAACTGGGAAGAGAAATAAGAGAGATGCAAGAAAAGCATGAAAAACGGGTCAATATCTTGCTAAAGGAGACCCAAAAAAAAGCTGAAGAAAATAACACCTTGAAAAATAGGCTCACTCAATTGGCAAAAGAGGTTCAAAGAGCCAATGAGGAGAAGAATGCTGTCAAAAGCAGAATTAGCCAAAAGGAAAAAGAGGTTCAAAAGCTCACTGAAGAAAATAGTTCTCTCAAAATTAGAATGGAACAGATGGAAGCTAATGACTTTCTGAGAAATCAAGAAATCACCAAACAAAACCAAAAGAATGAAAAAAATGGAAGAGAATGTGAAATATCTCATTGGAAAACCAACTGACCTGGAAAATAGATCCAGCAGAGACAATTTAAAAATTATGGGACTACCTGAAAGCCATGATCAAAAAAAGAGCCTAGACATCATCTTCCATGAAATTATCAAGGAAAACGGCCCTGAGATTCTACAAGCAGAGGGCAAAATAAGTATTGAAAGAATCCATTGATCACCGCCTGAAAGAGATCCAAAAAGAGAAGCTCCTAGGAACATTGTGGCCAAATTCCAGAATTCCCAGGTCAAAGAGAAAATATTGCAAGCAGCTAGAAAGAAACAATTCCAATATTGTGGAAATACAATCAGGATAACACAAGATCTAGCAGCTTCTACATTAAGGGATCGAAGGGCGTGGAATAGGATGTTCCAGAAGCCAAAGGAACCAGGACTCAAACCAAGAATCACCTACCCAGCAAACTGAGTATAATACTTCAGGGGAAAATATGGTCTTTCAATGAACCAGAGGACTTTCAAGCATTCTTGATGAAAAGACCAGAGCTGAAAAGAAAATTTGACTTTCAAACACAAGAATGAGAAGAAGCATGAAAAAGTAAACAGCAAAGAGAAGTCATAAGGGACTCACCAAAGGTGAGCTGTTTACATTCCTACACGGAAAGACAGTATTTGTAACTCTTAAAACTTTTCAGTATCTGGGTAGTTGGTGGGACCACACACACACACACACATACACACACACATGCACACATGCACACACACATGTACACATGTGCATGCACATACAGAGATAGAGAGCACAGAGTGAATTGAATAGGATGGGACCCATATCTTAAAAGAAATTAAGGTAAATGGTGAGAGAGAAATGTAGTGGGAGGAGACAGGGTGAAATGGAATGGGATAAATTATATCTCATTGAAGAGGCAAGCAGGAGACTTTTTAGTGGAGGGGAAAAGAGGAGAGCTGAGAAAAAAACATGAAGTTTACCCTCATCACATTCGACTAAAGGAAGGAATAAAATGCACACTCATTTTGGTATGAAAACCTATCTTAAAATACGGGGGGAGGAAGAGATAAGCAGGGTGGGAAGATGATGGAAGGGAGGGCAATGGGAGGAGGGAGCAATTTGAAGTCAGCACTCTTGGGGGGACAGGATCAAAAGACAGAATAGAAACAAGGCCGGGCAGGATAGGATGGAGGGAAATACAGTTAGTCTTACAGAACATGACTATTATCGAAGTCATTTGCAAAACTGCACAGATATGGCTTATATTGAATGTCCTGCCTTCCCAAAGGGAATGAGTGGGGAGGGAGGGATGGGGAGAATTTGGAACTCAAAGTTTTAGGAACAACTGTCGAGTATTGTTGTTGCTAGTAGGAAATAAGAAATACAGTCAATGGGGAATAGAAAGTCATCTGGCCCTACAGGACAAAAGAGAAGATGGGGAGAAGAGAAGGGAGGGATGATAGAAGAGAGGGCAGATTGGTGATAGGGAAAATTAGAATGCTCAGTGTATTGGGCTGGGGGGAGGGGACAAGTGGGGAGAAAATTTGGAACCCAAAATTTTCTGAAAAGGAATGTAAAAAGTTAAATAAATAAATTTTAAAAAAAGGAGTTAAGACTAATATTTCATAAAAAAATGAGAGATTTTTCAGAGAAACATTCTGCAATGATTTCCCCAATTGCCTCTTTTATTTTTCTCACATTGATTTTGTAATATAATTTTTCTCACATTGATTTTGTAATATAAAAATATTTGAATTTTATATAATCAAGCATGTCCCTTTGGTTTTCTGAAAGTGTAATGAAACAGAGATATAAAGCAACAGAGACAGCAACAAAGAGTAACAGACATAGAAAGAGAAACAATGTGTCAGGTAATAGGTACCTACAGGCTAGGTATACAAATAGAAACAAACAAGGAAGTTCTTTCTTTACAAGCTGATGGGGGCAAGAGAGTATGCAAAGGGGAACTAGAACAGAAAATTGGGAGAGTTAGAGTTTACATGCTAATGAGTAACTGGTGAAATCCTGAGTGAATAAAGAGAGTTGAAATTGAGTATGGCATCTTTCCCTCATAAAGTTATAGTCTGGGTTAGGTACTAACTTTACTCAAACTGATCTTCTCTATCTTATGCAATGATGAATTCTTTACATTACCATAGTTGCAGAAAGTATTTTCCTCTTGACTTCTTTAAGATGTTTATGGTGTGACTTTTTACATATGTTAGGCTATGGAGCTTATTGTGGTATGTCATGTGAGAATGTAGTCTGAACATAATTTTGACCAACCTGCTTTCCAACTTTCCCAACAGTTTTTCTTGGAACATGAGTCCTTACTCCAGTAGTCAGGGTCTTTGGGTTTTTTGAACATCATATTATTATGTTCACTTGCTTCTGTATTTTTTTATTCCTATTCTTTTTCACTGATCCACTTTTCCATAGTTTTTCTTGATGATCAAAGAAAGTCTAATTGGTAGAAGGAGCTTCATATAATTTTTGCCACAAGAGATTATAACATCATGGTGCTTAGAAACTCAAAAATTAGAAGGGACCTTAGATATGAGGAGGCAGAAAATCCCGCATCAAGAATTGGGTTCAGATCTGCTTACTTACTACCTATGTGACTTTTGGCAAATCATTTAATCTTTTGAAGCCTCAGTTACTTTATCTGAAAAATTTAAAAGTTGGGCTAAATAATATCTGAAGACCCTTCAAGTAAAATATTTAAGTTGAAATCATTTACCTGGGGGTCATCTTCAACATTTCTTGAACATCTTTTTGAATCACTGGATGTTGATGGAGAGAGTAGGCTATATAACTGTTATTCCTTATTCTTGTTGCATTGACAATCCCATCTACTTAAGACATACATATTTCCTTTGACCTCTTTGCTAGATATGTTCCATTACAGTGACAATAACTTTTTTGAGTATACATTTGTATCACAAAGGCAATATTCACAGCAATGAGGGGGACTATGAATATGGAAGCAGAGTTTTCAATAGCAAAGTATAAAAGACTCTTCATATAAAAGGCAGAAGAAAAACATTTATTCAGACACCAGAAATTTAAATCCCAACACCAGAAAGTCAAATCTGGCATAGTAACCAAGAAGTCAATACACATTGGCACCACTAAGGACAAAGTCATTCCCAAGCATTCCCTCCCATTCCCACTTGTTGGGGCTTTCCAACACTCATGAGTCTGTCCATCTGCTTGCCAGTGTCCTCTCCTCCCTCTGCTCTAACTGCTTTTACCAACTTCCTCCCAGTTCTCTTCCACCTGTTCAGCAAGCTCCTCCCACCACATGTGACTTAGACTTCCATGTTATTTAAACAGATCACATGGGCCTATTCATGAATAGGAAAGATCTTCCCATTTAAATTACCATTACATTCTGCCCCAAGATCTTTCATGTTCATTACATAGGTCAGTGGCACACCTGGTATCAATAGAATTGTGATAGAAATAAAAGAAAATAAGCATATAAAAACTGTCTGAGGCAACTATTGTCAACAGAACTTTTACAACAGTACAACAGGAATCACACAAAATAAGCACATAGAACAATATCTTAGGGTACAACTTGAGCACAAGCACCCCATCATACCACCTTGAACAAATGGGTCTTAAATTCTAGGGGTAAGGGTGAATGTCTCTTCGTTTATAGCTACTTCCTGATAAAATTAGATGTAGAGCTGTCTCAGCCCCAAGAGGTCCTATTGAAGAGGTCAGTTCTTTAGCTGGCCTCTGGAGTTTGGTCAGCACCAGTTACAGGAGTGACACATCACAGTCATGGACAGGGGGTGATATCTGTCTTAATAGATTAAGTATCTGCAGGAGAAGGGTACTAAGCCTGCAGAAAACAAATCTGACAAACAAGGTGAACAGACAAAAAGTCAAAAAGAAACAAGGAGACAATAACCAGAAGCAGGATAGACATAGAGCCAGCTGTGTTTCTGGAGTCCATGAAGTCACTGGCATAGCATTCACAATCTAATCTATGAGGTAAAGGTATAATTTGGCAATCATCTTCTCCTGAATAAATAACAGTGACCGTGCTATCTTTACTGTGTGCTACACTTTCTGTAGCCTTTGGAACATTGTCTGGCTTCCATTTTACCCATAATTTATCTTCCAATTTTATTCTATCAGTGGAACCCAATCCTTCAGTTCCTCTGCTAGTTATTTTGGAAGGAGAGTCAGTTTTCACAAGGGGTATTATTTCACAAGGAATAATAACCACTTGAGCTACTCTATCATTTTTACAGAATTGTATGCGTCCACCTAAATTTTGAAATGTCACAATAATTTCTCCTTGATAATTAGAATCTGCCACTCCAGCCAATGTATGTATGCCTCAAGCTGCTAATCCCAATTTAGGTAATATCAATTCAAAATAATTTTAGGGATTTTCATGCATGTATCAGTAGAAATTTTTCTTACTTCTTTTCTATACAACCAAAAATCTTCTAAACAATATAAATCATATCCTGCTGAAGCAAGTGTCCCTGCATATGTTGCTAGGATATTTGCCCTCATAGTCCAAGGCATAATATTGGTGATATTGTGTGTTTGTTGTTTTGTAATTTGCAGATTTGGGGTCATCATTCTGGATAGAGATGTATTTCCTCCCAATGGTCAAATTATTCAAATTATTTAAAGCAGTGAACAAATTATCTTTCCAGTCTTGATAAGAATTATTAGAACTTAACTTCCTTAACTGTTCTTTCAATAATCCATTCATTCTTTCAATTAAATGGGGTACTTGTGAATGATATGGAATATGATATATCCTTTCTATATTGTTTAATGCGCAATATCTCCTCATTTCATTACCTTTGACCCATTGTCATTTTCAACTTGAATTAGGGTTTCATAAGACAGATTTATGATGTCTAGAGTTTTGCAGGTGTTCTTCTGGGTCCCATTCTTATATGGGCAAGCCACTAGTACATCTGAACAGGTATCAGCAAAAGTACATACAAATTTGCATCTTTTATCTTGGGGTAGGGGTCAAATACAATCTATTTGCCAAATTTTAGCCGGTACTTTCCCCCTTGTTATCTCTCCAGTTACTACCCAAGGAACAGTTCATTATTTTTCCAACTGACGTATATAACATTCCTCTTATACTTGTTTCAACAATGAATGAGAAATATTAATACCTCAGTCTTATGCCTACTGGTGGGTGGCCTGGAACCCTAAATGGTCTGGTGTTTTATGAACCCATTTTGCCAGTACCGTATCATCAGTTGGTGTCAGATTAGGGACAATATGTTGAGTAGTAATCTTTGCTATTCGATCAGCATGTGCATTGTACTCAGGTTCTGGTGTGATGAGGGCTATATGACCTTTCACATGAAAAACTGACAAATTAGTAACCAAATACATGTCCCATATATCTTTCCACAATTCTTTGCCCTATACTTGTTTGCCACAAATTTCCCAATTTTGATTTTTTTACCATATGGCCATCCATGCAACTAAGCTATTAGTTACCACCCATGAATTAATGAATATAGGACACTGTTCCCCTTATTCTGTTTTGATAGCTTGATATACTGCAATAAGTTCAGCATAATGACTACATCCATCTATTCCAGTACTTTCCAAAGTCTGCCTAGCACATGAGTTATAGGCTACTCCTTTTCAATATCTTTTGTGATCCTAACATTTTGCTGTCTCATCAGTAAACTATGCATATCTCTTTTGTTCTTCAGTTAATCCATCATATCCCTCATTTCATTTTACCAAGGACTTTACCAACTGTTGCTTTGGTTCAAAGTAAGAATCATTTCCCTCAGTATCTCTTTTTGCTATATAGATTCATGTGAAGCAGAAACCCCACATTTGCTTATTTTAGATCTATCTTGAATATACCATTTCCATTTAATTATGCTAGCCTTTTACTCATGTCCAATTCTATGAGAAGCTGGGGCACTCATGACCAGGACATAATTGGGATTCCAGTCTTTAATGGAATGGTGCACCTCATGGTACAGTCAGTTGTTCAGTCTCTACTAAAACCTAATATGCAGCTAACAACTGCTTTTCAGAAGGGTATATTGAACTCCAGATAAACAATTTCCTAGACCAAGGATACATACTAAGGATACATTTCAGCTTTGTTGCTTTTGCCATAAACTCCAGTTTGCATATTCATGCTTTACAGTCACTTATAATTTCACTGGGCCACTTTACATAGGCCATAGACCTAGGGCCAATTGTAAAGTGGCCTTTGCTTCTTCAAAAACTTTACTCTGCTCACGTACTCCATCAAATTCATATTTTTCCTATTTTATATAAGGGTTTCAAACTTTGTCCTAGATGTGAAAGGTGATTCACTAATACGCAAATAATCTTATAAGCTTTTTGGCCTCTTTCTTATGACAATCCTGAATCTTTTGTTGGGTTTGCAGAAGAATCTCTCACAGACCCTTATTCCATTGTATACCCCAAAAGTTTATGGTTCAAACTGGCCCTTGAATCCTTGCAGGGTAACTTTCCATCTCTTTGTTTTTCACATGATCAATTAGAATCTCTTCTCTACTTCTTTTACACCATTTTCCCCCTGCATCATAATATCATTAATGTAGTAGATAAGGTGTGTACCAAGTAGCTCTAATTCATCTAAATGCTCAGTCACAATCCTATGACAAATAAAGGGGCTATGCAGATATCCTTGTGACAAGCATATAAAAATATATTGTTGACCCTGCCAAGTGAAAGTAAATTGATCCAATTGTTTATAATCTATTTGGATAGTAAAGAATGCATTGAGTAAATTAATAACTGTGCACCAAGTCCCATCCTATTTCTGGATCCTTTCTATTAAGGTAACAGCATTTGGAGCAGTAACATAGAAGGGAGGAGTCACCTTGTTTAATTTTCTATAATCCACTGTCATACTCCATGTCCCATCTGACTTTCATATGAGCCAGACTAGATTATTCCACTGAGTGATTGTAGGGAATAACACTCCTGAGTCAATATTCTCCTTCATAGTATTGGTAATTTCATCTTTCTCACCTGGCACATGATACTGCTTTAAAGTAGTTACTTCAGAAGGTTCAGGTAGTGATTGGATCCATTTTTATTTTGCCCACAAACCTGTATTAATTGCTATTCTCCTTACTGCAAATAGGTATCTCCTCTCAGGTAAATTTGGTGTCATAACTCTCAACGTAGATATTCCAATGATATACTCAAGAATGGATACAATTACCACAGGATGTTTTTTATTAGGTAATTGTCCAATTTTCATCGACTCGTCTGGCTGATATTTCTGCCCTGCTCAGTCCTGTGAAGGTGAAGGAGTTCCATGTTTAAACTTATCAGGGTTTCCATATATAAGAGAGGACTCTGCCCCAGTGTCTATTAACGCTACAAATGTGCCAATATAGTCCTGAATTTCAAAGTATAACAGACTTTCCATATAGAAGGCAGAAGAAAAACATTTATTCAGACACCAGAAAGTCACATCCCAACACGAGATATTCAAATCTGTCACAGTAGCCAAGAAGTCAATATCAATTGGCACTGCAGGGGATAAAGTCATTCCAAAGCCTTCCTCCCACCCCCCACCAGTGCTAGGGCCCTGCAACGAACAAAGGAACAATCACTCACAAGTCTAACTATACACTTGCCTGTGTCCTCTCCTCCCTCCACTATATGTGCTCTCACCAACTTCCTCCCAGTTCTGCTCCACCCTTCCTGTTCTACCCATTTTAGAAAGCTCCTCCCACCACATATGACTTAACTTTCCATGTGAATTAAGCTTGTCATATGGACTTATTAATGAATGGGAAACATCTCCCCATTTAAATTGCTATTACAATATTTCACTGTTATATGGCTCAATGGTACTAATAATTGGAGTAAACAAGGAAATTTACTTCTGATCCTTTATGTATAATCTATTGTCATAAAATATGCATGGAGAAAACTTTGGAGGAAGAGAATCTTCTAGATAAGATTTAGCTATGCCAAATAAGTATATTTTTTTATAAACAAGCATACAAAGAAAACAATGGAATCTGTGTTCTACATATTTTTCATTCATTTATGAGACATCAAGATGTGGCTCACTGTAAAATTTAAGCAACTATCTATTTCTTACATTTTCACAAAATGTGCTACCTCTCAGCCCACAGAAGGTAAGGAATTGGACACAAGGGTCAAAAGGAGATTGACAGGGGTTCTTTGGTTGGCACAAGTGTCAGGATTGTATTAATGTACATTTATATTATCTGTTGCATTATCTATCCTTGGATCTGGGTCACAATCCTGGGTCTTAATCCTGGTGTGGGGAGGAGTGCAAACTCATCAGAGCTTGCAGGTTGAAGAGGAGCAACAACACTGATCTCAGTTCCAGGACTGAAAAGAGAGATTTCGCAAACCAGTTCACAGTACAGGAGAGTAGTAAACACATCTCCCGCCTAGGTCATAACACCATTAAAAAGTAAAACTTATAGGTGCTCAGAATTACCTCTGAAAACAGCTATGAAAAATCTGTGAAATTTGGGACAGTGACCCCTTTACTTGGGTAACAGAGTCTCACTTTAATATAGAATTGAAAGTCAAGAAATAGATTGGAAAATGAACAAACAATAGAGAAAAGCCATAGAAATTTACTATGGTGACAAGGAAGATCAAAACACTCACCTAGAAGAAAACAGCAAAGTCAAAATTCCTTCATTCAAAGCCTCAAAGAGAAATGTGAATTGGTCTCATGTTATGGAAGAGTTCAAAAAGGATTTTAAAAATCAATTAAGAGAAATAGAAGAAAAATTGAGAAATTAAATGAGAGTAATACAAGAAAATCAAGAAGTGAACAGCTTGGTAAAGAAGTCTAAAAATACTTAAGGAAAGAACACCTTAAATAACAGCATAGGCCAAGTAGTAAAAAGAAAACCAAAAATCCATTATAGTGAAGAATGTTATGAAAAGCAGAACTGTCCAAATGGAAAAAAGAAAGACAAAAAAATAAAAACTGAAGAGAAAAACTCAAAAAGTAGAACTAACCAAATGGAAAAGGAGGGACAAAAAGCTCACTGAAGAAAATAATTCCTTAAATATTAGAATTGGGAAAGTGGAAGCTAGTGGTTTCATGAGACATCAAGAAAAAATCAAGCTAAATCAAAAGAATGAAAAAGAGAAGAAAATGTGAAATATTTTATTGGGAAAAAGTAACTAATCTGAAAAATAGATCCAGGAAAAGTAACTTAAGAATTGTTATACTGCCTGAAAATTATGATTAAAGAAAGAGTCTTGCCATCATCTTTCAAGAAATTATGAAGAAAAGCTGTCCTGATATTCCAGAACCAGAGAGTAAAATAAAAATTGAAGGAATCGACCAATCACCTCCTAAAAGAGATCCCAAAATGAAAACTCACACAAATACTATGGCCAAATTTCAGTCCTCCCATATCAAGGAGAAAATACTGCAAGAACCAGAAAGCAACCACATGACTATCATGGAGCCGCAGTTAGGATAGGACAAGATCTTGCAGCTTCTGAATGAAAGGATTCCAGGGCTAAGAATATGTTATTCTGGAGGGCCAAAGAGCTAGGTTATAAGCAAGAATCACCTTCCTAACAAAACTGAGTATAATCCTTCAAGGGGAAAAATTAAAATTCAATGAAATAGAGTACTTTCCAGAATTCTTCATGAAGAGATTAGAGACAAATAGAAATTTTGATTTTCAAATACAAGATGCAAAAGAAAAAAGGAAATCATATGAGATTTGATGACGTTAAACCATGTATATTTCTACATGGGAAAATTATATTTATAGCTCTGAAAATCTTTCTCTTAATTCAGGCAATTACAAGAAGTATACATTGACAGAAAAAAGAGTTGTGATTTGAATGTGATGGTAAGATTATCTAAGAAAAAAATAAATTAAAGGATGAGAAAGAATAATGCACTGAGAGAAGGGGAAAAGGAGAGGTCGAATGGGACAAATTATCTGACATAAAAGAGGCCTGAAAGAGATTTTTCCAGTGGAAGGGGAAATGGAGGAATTGGAGAGGGGAGCACATGAACCTTTCTCTCATCAGAATATGCTCAAAGGAGGAGTAATACATTTACCCAAATAGGTATATAAACATATTTTACCAACCAGGAAAGTAGAAAATGGAGTGTGGGGCAGTGTTAGAAAGGAGGGTTATCTGGGTAAGGTTAAAGTCAGAAGCAAAACACTTTTTAAATATTTATTTATTTTTAGTTTTCAAAATTCATTTGCACAAGATTTTGAGTGCCAAATTTTCTCCCCATCTCTCACCTCCCCCCACCCCAAGACACCATGCATTGTGATTACCCCTTCCCCAATCTTCCCTCCCTTCTATCACACTCCTTCACTCCCTTACCCCCATGTCCTCTATTTTCTTGTATGGCAAGATAGATTTGTATTCCCCATTTCCTGTTTTATCTTATTTCTCAGTTGCATGTACAAACAATTCTCAGAATTCACTTTTAAAACTTTGAGTTCCAACTTCTCTCCCTTCTTCTCTCCCCACTCATTGCCACTGAGAAGGCAATTCAAAATGGGTTATACATATGTAGTTATGCAAAAGACTTCCATAAACATCATGTTGTGAAAGACTTACTATATTTCTCTCCATTCTATCCTGTCCCTCGTTTCTTCTATTCTCCCTTTTGGCTTTGTGCCTTCCCAAAGTTTTTATTCTAATTACCCCCCCTCCTCCTATTTACATCCCTTCTACCATCCCCCTACACCGCATTTGTCCCCTTCTCCCCTACTTTCCTGTACTGTAAGATAGACTTTCATGCCAAATTGAGTGTGCATGTTTTTCACTCCTTAAGCCAAATGTGATGAGAGTGAATTTCACTTTTTCCCTTCTCACCTCCTTACTTTTTCTATCCTTTGAAAAAGCTTTTTTTCCTCTCTTATAAGAGACAATTTGCCCCATTTCTTTGCTCCCTTTCTCCTTCCAATATATTCTTCTCTCATCCCCTAATTTTATTATTTTTAGATATCATCCCTTCTTATTCAACATATCCTGTGCTCTCTGTCTGTCTATATGTTTATTATCCCTCCCCCTACCCACATACTGAGTAAAGTCTCAAGAGTTAAAATATTATCTTTCCATGGAGGAATGTAAACAATTCAACTTTAGTAAGTACCTTATGATTTCTCTTTCCTGTTTACCATTCAAGCTTCTCTTGATTCTTATGTTTGAAAATCAGATTTTCAAATGACCTCTGGTCTTTTCATCAAGAATGCATGAAAGTCCGCCATTTCATTGAATGACATTTTTTCCCATGAAGAATTATACTCAGTTTTTCTGGGTAAGTGATTCTTGGTTCTAATCTTAACTTTTTTGACTTGTAGAATATCATGTTCCAAGTCCTTCAATTCTTTAATGTAAAAGCTTCTAGAGCTTGTGTTATCTTGATTGTATTTCCACAATACTCTAATCATTTCTATCTGGCTGCTTGTAATAATATTTTTAAAAATTAAATCATTTTATTTGTTTGCAGTGTTCGACAATCACTTACATATATCTTAGATTTTTCCCCCCTGTTCCCCTCATTCCCCTGTCCTTGACCACTCCCTCTCTGACATGGTGTACAGTGTTATATAGGTTCTACATGCACATCCTTATTAAATACATGTTGCATAGAAAAATTTAAATGAATGGGAGAAATCATAAAATAAAACAAAACAAAACAGAATACAAAAGAAAATGATCTATTTCTCTCTGCAGTCCAATTTCATCATTCTTTTTCTGGATGTGAAAGGCGTTTTGCCTCACGAGTCCACTGGAACTTTTTTAAGTCCATGCATTTCAATGAAGTACTAAGTCTACCAGAAAAAAAAAAAATTCCTTGCACACTCTGATTGTTGCTGGGTACAAATTTCTCATGCATCAGTTCATATAAATCTTTCCAGGCTTCTCTGAAGTCTTGCTGTTCATCATTTCTCACAGCACAATAGTATTCCATTACATTCATATGCCACAAATTGTTCAGCCATTCCCCAATTGATGGGCATCCCCTTGATTTCCAGTTTTGGACCACCACAAAGAGAGCTGCTACAAATGCTTTTGTACATGTGGGACCTTTTTCCATTTCTGTGATCTCTTTCAGATAGAGTCCCAGAAGCAACATTGCTAGGTCAATGGGTATGCCTATTTTTGTAGCCTTTTGGACATAGTTCCAATTTGCTCTCCAGAACAGCTGGATCAGCCCATAACTGATCCAACAATGAATTAGTGTTCCAACTCTGCCACATCTTCTCAAACATTTATCATCTTCCTGTTTTGTCATGTTAGTTAGTCGATAGGTGTGATGTGATAGCTCTGAACTGTTTCGATATGCATCTCTCTAATCAATAGTGATTTAGAGCATTTTTTGTATGATTATAGATAGCTTTATTCTCTTCCTCTGAAAACTCTCTCTTTATATGCTTTGACCATTTATCAGTTAGGGAATGACTTGTATTCTTGTACATTTGACTCAATTGTCTATACATTTTAAAAATGAGGTCTTTGTCACAGACACTATTTTCAAAAATTCTTTCCCAGTTTTTTATCACCCTCCTAATCTTGTTTGCATTGGGTTTGTTTATGCAAAAACTTTTCAATCTAATTTAATCAAAATTATCCATTTTACCCTTCAGTATGTTCTTTGCCCCTGGCTTATAAATTTCTCCATTCTTCATAAATCTGACAAATACAAAATTCCTTGCTCCCCTAATTTGTTTATAGCATCAATCTTCATACCTAGATCATGTATCCATTTGGAATTTATTCTTGTGTACGGTGTCAGACTTTGGTCTATGCTCAATTTGTGCCACACTGTTATCCAGGTTTTTCAGAACCTTTTGACCAATAGTGAGTTCTTATCCCAGAAGATGGGGTCCTTGGGTTTATCAGAGAGTAGAATGCTATCTTTATTGACTACTGTGTCTTGAGTACCTAACACTGGTCTACTACTCTCTTTCTTAGCCAGCATCAAGTGGTTTTGATGATTGCCACTTTATAATAAAATCTGAGATCTGATAGGGCTAGGCCATTTTCCCTAGCATTTCTTTTCATTAGTTCCCTTGATATTCTGGAGCTTTGGTTCTTCCAGATGAATTTTTACATTATTTTTTCTAGCTCTGGAAAATAATTATCTGGTAGTTTGATTGGTATGTCACTCAATAAGCAAATTAATTTAGGTAGAATTATGATTTTTATTATGTTAACTAGGCTTATCCATGAAGAACTGATGTTTTCCCACTTCCTTAGTGACCCGGGTCCGGGTCCTTCAGGTGACACTCTCTCAGTGGGCTTCTGCTTTGGACGTCTCCGGATTTCCCTCCCCGGGGGACTCGGTGGAGGGACTCAGTCAGACACTTCTTCAGGAGGCATATACTTTATTAAGTGCAGAGGAGTCCCCCGAACAGCTAAGGGCGTTGGTTTAAGTAGGGTACTAGTTCCGGGTAGCCATCCATTGTTTAAGTAGGTTTCTATTTTTAGGTATCCATCTCGATCCACCCCGAGGGCGAGGCTTTCATCTCATTGGAGGGAGCCCCTCCAGACTAAACCAAAAAAGGGCACGATTCCCTAAACCGGGCCGTGTCCCCTTCTGGTTGGTTGGTGGCTGCTTAGTCTCAGACCAGGAAGTCTTTCTAGTGCTGAGCTGGCAGAGCCACGTCAGCAGGTCAGGACTTCCTAGTACTCTCTTCCCCCCAGGAAGGGCCTTGGTCCGTTGTGCCCCTGACAACTCCCCCTTTTTGTTTTAAAAGGGCAGGTGAAGGGCCTGTCTTAGGCTATGTGGCCTGACTCCATGCCTGGTACCGGAAGTGGGCAGGGCCCCTGTCTTAGGCTATGTGGGTGGCCCCCACCTCCAGCATTTCTGGCAGGTGGACCCACAATAATCCCGTCATTGGGTACCTCTGAAGCCAATGGCATGATTATCCAGGTCATGGGGCCACAATATTCCCGTCATTGGCACAGTCACAGCGAAAGCCCATTATTGGTTATAGCGGGGTACAGGGACGCTTTTGAAAAGTTTGATGGTATAATTAGCAGTAACCCTAATATAGTCCCAGGAGGAAGAAGGACCCCAATAAGTGTCATCCGTGGTTTCCCAGTCCCAGCTACCGCAGTAATAATCAGTTATGCATCCGGAGCCAGTATGTTGTTTCTATCGCCCGAGTTGTTCGTCTCTTCCTTCATCCTCGCTTCCTTTTCCATCACCCGAGTTGTTCGGTTCTTCCTTCGTCCTCGCTTCCCTAGTCTCCTTTTCCTGCTTTTCTGGGTTGGCTGGGGGGACCTCTCGCACGTCCCGGGATGGGATCCAGACCCCTTCATGGTTGTTATCTGTGGAGACACAAAGATATCCTTTTCCCCTTATTAGTACCGTCCCTGGTCCATTCCAATTGCCTTTCGCATCCTTCCACCAAATCACGCTACCTTTTTTACATGGGGTTGGTGGTGACCCTTGTGGATGTGGGATTGTAGAGGACGCTATTCGGGAGTTACCAGAATCGGGGTAGCCGAAAAATCGCATGGCCGGTGTTAGGCCGTCATCTCGAAATTGCAAAAAATTCATGGTATACACCGCTTGCGCGACTCGTGCCTGTGTAAGCTGTCCCGGAACTCCCCCTTTTTGTTTTTTGATGGTGTTTTTAAGGGTCCTATTAGCACGCTCCACAAGGGCCTGGCCTGTTGGATTATATGGGATGCCAGTAATATGACGTATACCAAATTCCTTGCAAAAGACGGCAAAGGCCCGCGAAGTATAGGCAGGACCATTATCAGTTTTAATAGCGCTGGGGGCTCCAGCCATTGAGAAACATTGTAATAAATGCGAAATAACTGCAGTAACAGATTCTCTGGGTTGCAGGGTAGCCATTACAAAGGAAGAACAGGTATCTATACATACATGTATATAAGAGGTGTTATAATGTGTAACATCCATTTGCCAAAGATCATTGGGTAGTTCTCCTTTGGGGTTAAAGGTCTTCTCTGGAGGCGGAGGGTGGAAAGGAATACAATTAGTACAGCGTTTCACAATCTGTCTAGCTTCCTCTCTAGGAAGGTGGTAGAGCAACCGTAAGGAACGTGCAGACAAATGGAATTTGGAGTGGGCCTCTTGTGGTGATAGAGAAAGGAGGAAGGCACCCCCCTTATTAAGGGTATTGTCTGCAACGTGATAGCCCCAAAAGATAGGGCCCTCTGTGGATATGTGAGAACGTACATGGAGAACATAAAGAGGATCATTGCGAAGTAACAAGAGCTTTTGAGCAGTTTTTAGCAAAGGAGCAATAGTAGAGCAATTTTCCATATGAGAATTTTCTAAAAACAAAAGAACATTAGCACAATACATACTATCTGTAATTAAATTAAAGGGCTCCTCTGAAAACAATTGAAGGGCGCATATTGCGGCTGCTAATTCGTTTTTCTGTGCCGAGGAATATGGTGTGGAGGCTACCTTTAGAAGGTGTCTCTGGGGAGCATAAATAGATGCCTTTCCTGTTTTTGTTGCATCAGTAAATACATTCGGTCCTTCAACGGGGGCTAATGAAACAATGGACAAGGGTGTGGACAGGGGCAAGGTTTTCCATCCACGTAAAGGTGGAGGCAATGAGCTATTAGAGAAGACATGGGTCACGTGTAAAGATGCCCAGTCAATAGAATTTTGAGCTAGAAGATGTAAAGCTTGAGGAGTAACGGACAGATTGAGGATAGGCTGAGCCCCAAAAATCTGAACGCACCTCTCACTTGCTTTGAGCAAAAAGAGCACAAGGGTTTCCCATTTATCAGGCAAAACTTTAGTAGCCTTTGGGCGATATAGCCACTCCAAAACACCATGTGCTTGATATAGAGCCGCAATACCTCGGTCCTCCTGTAGGACCACCAACATAATAGGACTCTCAGGATTGAAGCGGACTAATGATGAGGAGGCTTTCTTTTGTATATCCTGTATAACCTGAAGGGCTGCAGTCGTCCATTCTCGGGGAGAGGTAAGGTTAGAATCGCCCCGCAACGTTTGATACAACGGCTCAAGTTCCTTATCAGGTATGGGAATTACAGAACGTAGCCATTGAATAGAACCAATTAGTTTCTGAAAATCATTAAGTGTTCTTGAGTGTCATGATAAGTACGAGAAAAATAAAAGGAGTCATCGTGACCTAGTTGATTAAGCTTCCCCAGAAGTTTTTTCATCCGCCGCTGATAGCACTTCCTCACTCCCTGTGACCACTTCACCTTGGCGATTGTCCTCTATCACTCTTATCCTTTTCACTGGAACCCAAACTTCTTTATTATCATCAGTTAAAACACAAACATACCCTTTTCCCCACGTTAACACTGTATGAGGACCAAACCAATTTTTATTCTCATCGTGCCACATTACTTTATTGGCTGCTCTCAGGGCACTTGTTATTGCTGATTCATTCTTTGCAGACTCCTTATTAGGAAATGTTAAGAATTTCATAGCAGCCGATAAGCCATCATTATCGAATTTTAAATAATTTAGAGTATAAACAGCCAAAAGCCAATTGTAATTTATCATCAGTTTGGAGTATAAACAGCCAATTGCGAATTTATCATCAACTCCTGGTCCAACTCCTCCCCTTTTTTGTTTTTGCAAGTGCGCCAGATGTAGCAGACGCCCCTGCGTCCCTACATGGCTCAGTGATGTGGTTGAAAGAAAAGAGTCGGGGGAGGTGGGAATAGATCAGTTCCTTTTATTGATCTGAGGGTTTGGGTTTATATAGACAAGGTACTGCAAGTCTACGTGACATTCTGCTATTGTGTCCCAGTGATTAAATCAATCAGGATGATTAAATCAGTCTTCTGATTAAATCAGACCACAAGCCTAGGAGCATCTATTCTACATATCCCTTGTTTTCTGTAATTCTCTTGTTTGTCTCACAGAGACAACATCTGGGGGCCATGGAGAGCCATTCCGGATGATAATGAGCACAGTCTCAAAGATCAGTTTCCCCAAAGGTCTATCCTGATCTCATCAACTGCACTCCACCCTGGCCCTCAACAATAATGAGCACAGTCTCAAAGATCAGTTTCCCCAAAGATCTATCCTGATCTCGTCAACTGCACTCCACCCTGGCCCTCAACAATTCCCCCCTTCTTTTGTGCAAGTAGGTGTCCAGGGAGCGATTTGCTAGTTCCACTATAGCTTGACCAGTGGGATTATGGGGGATTCCAGTGACATGTAAAATGGAAAATTCCACCATGAACTGTTCATCCCAACCCCTACCCTCAGGAAGGGCAAATTAAATTCCCTACTATTCTTAAGCATTCTCTTCCCTTGATCTAATCTGGGATGATAAAAGTTACAATTGACTGTAGTCCTAGCTGGTTGATGACTTGGGACTGCAGGGCAAAAATCTTAATGATTCTAACATTTACTCAAGTAAATTTTACTTTCGTATCCACTCCTTAAGAACATCTTTGAAAGAGAGGGCTTTTGAATCTATCAGCTGAAGTGAGGGAGACTTCTGGACAAATATCCAGTGGCGCCAAGTCCCCTCCGTTCTACTGGAGAGTTTCAAAAGCTTTATCTCTGCTGAGGTGTCCCTTTAAGATTTATGCATATTTCCAATTTGCCTAGTGCCAAATAATATAACAAATCCTGATCTGTTTTAAACATCCAATTAGGAGTGACACGTTTCACTTAAAATGTGACCAGAATAACTACCTTTTGGTTACTTCTCATTATACAAAATACTTTTCTTTTAGGTGAGATTTAGGTGAAAATGCTGATCAGCCTGCCCCAGATCTCCTCTCGTCTCTCTCTCCACCTTCACAATCTGCCCAGGATTGGAAGGTAAAGCAAGAGAGAGAGTTTAACCAAAAACTTTCAAATAATTTCCAAAACTTTTATGCTTTCCTTAAACTTCATATCCATGTTGTTTTCCTAATGGGCTTTGATTAAAGCCCCCTTTAAAACTGCACAGACACTATGTCCCTGCATTTCCCATCCAAGACTACACCTTGCAATCACATAAACTAAATAATATAAGATTAGTTCCTCTCTTTCTCTCTCCCATACTTCTCCCCGATGCTGCAGTCATCAGAGAGAAGGGAGGAGGGGGAGGAAAAGAGATAACTTTCCAAGGTCCAGCTACCATGGAGCTGACCGTAATAACTCACAAACACATGCACACAGAACATGTAAAGACAGAACACATATACAGACAATAAAAGAATGCAAAAACTGAGAAAAAATTGTCAGAAATCCTCTGTACACATTATAACTCTGGCTTAATTTCTATCACTGTGTCCGGGCTGCTGAATTCGCCACTGTGCCACAAATCCTGGGCAAATTTTTTGCTGTGCCACAAAACCAGGCCCTGGGCCAACTCTAGATGTATTTCCTGGTTGAATTTCTGACTGCACCAACTCCCTCTTTCCTCTCTGTCCTATCTGCTCATGATTGTCTCCTGAGCTCCCAGACCGCCAAGATTGTATGGCCGTCTGTACATAAGCAGAGCCGGGGCCGTATTTTGCGGCGGCCTCTTTAAGATCTCTTAGGAATTTGTAGAGGAACTGTCTATGCACACTTTGAGGCTGTCCGTCCTGTCCTGGCTGAACAAACACGGGGAATAGGTTGGCCCCTTCCCAATCTACCTCCTCTCTGTCCTCTGTAGTTTGCTGAAGACACTTCCTCAAAACACTCACATATTTGGGCCGGGGTTTTTTTCTGCTTCTCTATTTTCCTGCTGCTCTGGGACTTCCTCCTTTTGTAGGTCCTGTGATTCCTTTTGGGGTCCCTCTCCTCTCTGCGGGCGAGGTTTTGTTCCTTGTCTTTTCCCATGTCCTGTTCCCTCCTCCCTGATTCCTTCCTGACTCTGTCTTTTCACCTCTTGAACTACACTACCCAGACTTCTCCATGGATAGATAACAAAGTCCTGGGGATTGAGGAAGTAGGGGTCCTCTTTTTGGTATGAGGCCATTTGTGTCCCCACTACTTGCCATGTTTGAGGAGTTAGTTCTGCATGGCAAACCCATGGTGATATAGTTTGTATTTTTACTACCCACTCCCTACATTCCTTTATATGAATTTTTGTGCCCGCTTCTCGGCAGACTTTATAAAGCTGGCACGCCAATACTCCTGAATCCTCTGGCTGCAATTGCTTAGCAATTCTATTGCCCATCTTTCCTTCTTCTAGGTAGCCCCGTCTACCTAGGGTGTCCAACTCTTCCGCCCTTAAGCGAGCGGGATACTCACGTCACCTGGTGGGGTCTCGTCTATCGTCGGTCCCTGTTCGGGCGCCAGCTGACCCGGGTCCGGGTCCTTCAGGTGACACTCTCTCAGTGGGCTTCTGCTTCGGACGTCTCCGGATTTCCCTCCCCGGGGGACTCGGTGGAGGGACTCAGTCAGACACTTCTTCAGGAGGCATATACTTTATTAAGTGCAGAGGAGTCCCCCGAACAGCTAAGGGCGTTGGTTTAAGTAGGGTACTAGTTCCGGGTAGCCATCCATTGTTTAAGTAGGTTTCTATTTTTAGGTATCCATCTCGATCCACCCCGAGGGCGAGGCTTTCATCTCATTGGAGGGAGCCCCTCCAGACTAAACCAAAAA
The DNA here is from genome assembly GCA_023548195.1 of Bettongia penicillata ogilbyi. NCBI lineage: Eukaryota > Metazoa > Chordata > Mammalia > Diprotodontia > Potoroidae > Bettongia > Bettongia penicillata. The sequence goes on along the minus strand of JAJHZJ010000379.1, from coordinate 511,980 downwards.
AGGGCACTATTCCCTAAACCGGGCCGTGTCCCCTTCTGGTTGGTTGGTGGCTGCTTAGTCTCAGACCAGGAAGTCTTTCTAGTGCTGAGCTGGCAGAGCCACGTCAGCAGGTCAGGACTTCCTAGTACTCTCTTCCCCCCAGGAAGGGCCTTGGTCCGTTGTGCCCCTGACACCTTAGATTTGACTGTATTTGTGCAAAAAATGTTTTATAATTGTGTTCATATAGTCCCTGGGTTTGTTTTGGCAGGTAGAGTCCTGGATACTTTATATTGTCTACCATAGCTTTAAATGGGATTTTTCTCTCTATTACTTACTTTTGGGCTTTATTGGTAATATACAGAAATGCAGATGATTTTTCTGGGTTTATTTTGTAACTTGCAACTTCGCCAAAGTTGTTTGTTATTTCAAGTAGTTTTTCACTTGATTCTCTGGGATTCTCTAAGCATATCATCATATCATCTGCAAAGAGTAATAAATTAGTTTATTCTTTGCCTATACTAAGTTCTTCAATTTCTTTTTCTTCTCTTATTGCTACAGCTAGCATTTCTAATATCATATTGCATAACAGTGGTGATAATGAACATCCATGTTTCACCCCTGATCTTATTGGAAATACAACTAGCTTGTTCCCATTGCATATAACTCTTGCTGATGATTTTAGGTAGATACTGCTTATTATTTTATGGAAAGTTTCTTTTATTCCTATGCTTCCAAGTGTTTTCAAAGGAATGGGTGTTGTATTTTGTCAAAAGCTTTTTCTGCATCTATTGAGATAATCATGTGGTTTCTGTTAGTTTTGTTGTTGATATGATCAATAATCCTAAGAGTTTTTCTAATATTGCATCAGCCCTGAATTACTGGTATAGATTCTACCTGGTCATAATGTATTATTCTCATGATAAGTTGTTGTATTCATTTTTGCTAATATCTTATTTAAAATTTTTACATCTATATTCACTAGAGAAATTGGCTTATAATTTTCTTTCTCTGTTTTGACTCTTGTTGGTTTAGGTATCTCAACCATACTTGTATCACAAAAAGAATCTGGGAGGACTCCTTCCACAATTTCTGCAAATAATCTATATAGTATTGGAATTAACTATTCTTTAAATGTCTGATAGAATTAACTTGTAAATACATCTGGTCCTGGAGATTTTTTCCTAGGGAGTTCATTGATGACTTGTTCAATTTCTTTTCTGAGATGTAATTATCTAAGTACTCAGCTTCCTCTTCTGATAATCTGGGTAATTTATATTTTTTAAAACAATCATCCATCTCATTTTGATTGTCAAATTTTTGGGCATGCATTGGGCAGAGTAATTTTTAATTATTGTTTTAATTTCTTCCTCATTGGAAGTGAGTTCATTCTTTTCATTTTTTGATATTAGCAATTTGGTTTTCTTCTTTCTTTTTTAAATCAAATTGACCAAAGATTTGTCAATTTTATTTCTTTTTCACAAAACCCAATCAGTGTTATTTATTAATTCAGTAGCTTTTGTGATTTCAATTTTATTTATCTCTCCTTTGGTTTTCAGTATTTATAATTGGATATTTACTGCTTGGATTTTCAATTTGTTCTTTTCCTAGCTTTTTCAGCTGCATGCCTAATTCATTGATTACCTCTTTCTCTGTTTTATTCTTGCAGGCATTCAATGATATAAAACTTCCCCTAAGAAGTGCCTTTGAAGTATCCCATAAGATATGGTAGGTTGTCTCATTATTTCACTGTCTTGAATGAAGTTGTTGATTGTTTCTATAATTTGTTGCTCAACCTACTCATTCTTTTGTGTTAGATTGTTTAATTTCTAATTAATTTTTGGTTTGTTATTTCCATTGCCTTTGATTACATATAATTTTTATTGCGTTATAACCTGAGAAGAATGCATTGACTATCTCTGCCTTTCTGCCCTGAATTTTGAGATTTCCATGGACTAGTTAATGGTCAATTTTTGTATACATGCCTGGTCTGCTGCGAAAAATGTATATTCCTGTCTATCATCACCCAATTTTCTCTAGAGATCTATCATATCTACCTTATCCAGAGTTTTATTCACCTCCTTAACGTCTTTCTTATTCATTTTGAGGTTAGATTTCTCACACTCAGGGAGAGTTTGAGATCCCCTACTAGTATAGTTTTGCTGTCTATTTCTTGCTGAAACTCCCTTAAATTCTCCTTTAAGAATTTGGATGCTATACTACTTGGAGTGTATATGCTTAAAAATGAAATTGCTTCATTTTCTATATTGCCTTTCAGCAGGATATAGTTTCCTTCCCTATTTCTTTTGATTGGATCCATTTCTGTTTTTGCTTTGTCTGAGATTAATATTGCTACCTTTGCTTTTTTTTTTAACATGAAGTGAAGCACAATATTTTCTCATCCAACATTTTACCTTTACCCTGTGTGTATTACCCTGTTTCAAATGTGTTTCTTTTAAAACAACAAATTGTTGAATTATGGTTTCTAATCCATTCTGCTACCCATCTCTATTTTACAGGAGAGTTTGTCCCATTCACATTCACAGTTATGATTGTTATCTCTGTCTCTCCCTCTATTCCATTTCTCCTTGTGCATGCTTTTAGCTCTTTCTTCTCCCTTCACCTGCACAATAAAGTTTTAATTTTTTACCACTATCTTCCTCAGTCTTCCCTCCTTTGTTTTAGCTCCCCTGCCTTTTACTCCCCTTTTCCATTACTACTTCTTTCCTCCATTTTTACCTCCCCTCCTTTTTCTTTCCCCCTTCTCCTCCTCTTGCCCATAGACCTAGCTGTATTTCTATGCTTAATGAAGTTTGTTGTTCCCTCCTTGAATCCAATCGGATGAGAATATCTCTCAAACAATGCTCATCTCCCTCCTGTCTTTACCTCTACTGTCATATATTTTTGTGCCTCTTCCTGTGATGTAATTTCTGTTTTGTCTGCCTGCTGCTTTTCATATCTCCCATTATTATCCCTTTGCACCCTTAAATAACAATTGTTATCATCACATCATTTAGTTAGTTTATACCTCTTCCTCTATCTATGTATATCCCTTTTATAGATGATAACAAAGATAAAATTCTCAAGATTAACATCTTCCCTTATACGGGTGTAAACAGTTTGCCCATATTGAGTAAAAAAGTTTGCTTTTCTCCCTGTTTACCTTTATATGCCTCCCTTGAGACTTGTGTTTGAATGTCAAATTTTCTATTGAATTCTCACTTTTTCATCAGGAAGGTCTAGAAATCCTTTATTTCATTGAATGTCCATCTCCTTGCCTGAAATATTATACTCAACTTTACTGATTAATTAGTCCTTGGTTGTAGTCCCAGTTCCTTTGACTTATGGAATATCATGTTTCATTTCCTTCGATCTTTTAATGTAGTAGCTACAAGGTCCTGTGAGATCCTGAATGTAACTCCTTGATATTTGAATTATTTCTTTTTGCCTGCCTGCAGTATTTTCTCCTTCACTTGATTATTTTTGGATTTGCCAACGGTATTCTTTATTTTTAGTTTGGGATCCGTTTTGGGAGGTGAAGGGTGGATTCTTTTGATGACTGTTCTGCCTTCTGGATCTAGGAGTTCTGGGCAATTTCCTTGATGCTTTCTTGGATGATATTGCCCAGGCTCTTCTTTTCATCATGATTTTCTGGTAGGACCATCATCCTTAGATTTTCTGTCCTGGATCTATTTTCCAGGTGAGTTGTTTTTCCAATTACATATTTTACATTTTCCATTATCTTTTCATTCTTTAGATGCTATTCAACTGATTCTTGATGTCTCATAGATTCATTAGCTTCTTCTTGCCTGATTCTAATTTTTATCAAATTGTTTTCTTCAATTAACTTTTGTGTCTCTTTTTCCATCTGTCCAATTGTTCCTTTCAAGCAGTTTTCTTCTCCAGTTAGGTTTTGTACTTTCTTTTCCATGTCCAGTTGTCCTTTTAAATTCTTCTGTGATTTCTTTTTTTCATATTTTTTAATGTCATTGGTAAGTTTTTCTTCTATTTCTTTAATCTGGTTTTTAACATCCTTCCTGAGCTATTTCAAGAAAGGTCTTTGTGCTTCAGACCAGTTCATATTCCCTTCCGAAGTTTCAGATGGGAGTACAGTCTCAAAGCTGACCTCTTTGATATTTGTGTTTTGCTGCTTGTCTCCATAGAAAGATTCTATGTTCTTTTCTTTTCTGTTTTGCTTCTTACTCATAATAATCACCCTTTTCCTGGTTTTTAAAATAGACCTCCTCACCTGGTGCATAGGCTCTTCTGTCCCACAGTTCTTGTGCCTAAAATTTGAGACTTTGTGTGTTGTGGCCTCTGGTACTTTCAGGTAGAAGCTAAAATGTTGCAATTTGCCTAGTGCTGAGCTGGCTAGTATTGAAAAGCAGAGGCCATGGGAGGTCTTTTTGGGTTTCCTGGAAGTTATCCTGGAGCTAGCTCATTGATTGTGGTGGAGGGTGGTGTGACCACAAGAGGTCTCCTCTGATGAGCTAGAGCATAGGCAAGCTCAGCAGGTTGGTGATCTCATCTGCACCAGTTTTTTTTTCCTGAATCCCCTTGCTGCTGAGGCACACCCAGTGTCTTGGTGTTGGCAGTTTCAGGCTTCATCCCCCTGGAGTGCAGGATCTTTTCCTGGTTTGCTCAGGTAGGGTTGTCTGGGACACCTCTGTTCCTGCACTGGTCCCCTTCAGTCACAGCAAGAGGGACCCTCCTTAGTGATTTTCCTAGAGTCATGGACTAAGAGACTGTTTACCCATTCTGCTGCCACCACTGTTCCAGGGTATTTCCTGAGGAGATATTCTCTATGCTTGTCAACATCAACAAGAAGAGGAAGACAGCAATTACAGATCATTCCACCATCTTGGCTCCCCAGACTGGAAATATAAATTTCCTGAAATGTAAAAGTTTAATGTAAAAGCTGCCACATCTTTTGCTATCTTCATTGCATTTCCACAATACTCTTATTGTTTCTTTCTGGCTGTTTGCAATATTTTCTCCTTGACCTGGAATTTGGCTACAATATTCTGCTCCCTCCATAGAATGACAGACACTTCCTGAATACCTTTCAGGCTATGTTGGACTGGAGATTTGCTTCACTCTATCATTTTCTGGGTTCTGCTGCTCCAGAATTTCTTTAGAGACATTTTGTTGTAGGTATTTGGTTGAGCCTGGAAGGAAGGCTCTTAAAAGTCAGAGCTGTTACTCCACCATCTTGGCTCCACCTCAGAAAAACACTTTTAACACTGAACAGGGTAAAGGGAGAGAGAGAGAGAGAATAGGATGAACAGGAGGATAAATGGGGGAAATTGCAAGGAAAGAAATACACAGTTGGTAATGATTACTGTAAAAAATATTATAGAGATCCTCTCTGATAAAGACTTCTTTTCTGAAACATACAGAAAAATATTCAAATTTATAGAAATAAGAGTCGTTCCTCAATTGATACATGGCCAACAGACATGGACAGATAGTTTTCAGACAAAGTAGTCAAAGCTATCCATAGTAATATTTTTTTAAAAAGCTCTAAACCATTCTTAATGAGAGAAATACAAATTAAGTCAACTTTGAAGTACTACTTCATACATGTTAGATGAGCTAATATGACAGCAAAGGAAAATGACAAATGTTGGAGGGCATGTGTGAAAATTAAACACTAATATACTATTGGTTAAGTTGTATACTGATTCAACCATTCTGAAGAACAATTTGGAACTATGCCCAAAGGGCTCTAAATTCATGCACAGACTTTGATCAAGCAATGCCACTATTAGGTCTGTATTCCAAAGAAATTTAAAAAAAAGAAAAAAGCTCTATTTGTTCAAAGATATTTATGGCTACTCATTTATTGGTGGCAAATAATTGGAAATTGAGAGGATATGCATCAATACAAGCTGCAATATATGATTGTGAGGGAAAACTATTGTGTTTTAACAAATGATGAGCAGGATACTCACAGAAAAACATATGGAAAAACTTGCATGAACTGATGCAAAGTAAAATGAGCAGGACTAGGAAACCATAACTGTAACAGAAATATTGTATGATCATCTACAATGAGTAACTTATCTATTCTCAGCAATACAATGATCTAAGGCAATTCTGTAGGACTTTTGAGAGGTGCTGTCCATCTCCTGAGAAACAACTAGTGGAGCCTGAATGCAGATCAAAGATACTTTTTCTTTACTTTCTTTATTTTTCTTGAGTTTTTCTGAGTGTGTTTTCTTTCACGGAATGACTTATATACAAATGTGTTTTGCATGACTACATACATACATATGTGTGTATATGTATATATATGTATGTATGTGTGTGTGTATATATATATATATATATATATATATATATATACATATATATATAAAATCTATGTCAATTTTTTGCCTTCTCCTTAATGGTTGGCAAGCATGGGAAGGAGAGAATTTGGAACTCAGAATTTGAAAAAACAATGTTAAAATGTAATTGGAAAAAAATAAAGTATTAAGAAAAAAAATAAAATGGAGAAAAACTTGTAAAAAGTATTCTCATGAAGAATTTTTATAAAAGAGAAAATAGACGTAAAAAATGTGTATTTATTTACCTCCTATCAAAAATAAGTCTATTTTTCTTTTAATAATAAAAACTTGAATTGTTTCCCCCTCTAGTTCTTCAAAATACACCCTTTTCCCAGTTATCTTTGGCAACTAAGTCTCTAGAGTACATTTTAACAATGATAAAAGTGAGTTGGGATGTAAATATTTCAAATACAAGGGGTGGTATTTCCACATCTCACCTAGGACTTATAGGTGCCTTGTCCTTATATTGGTGCTTGTATATTTTCCTTAAGCAGCTTGCCTACTCTGTCCATTTCTCCATTTCTCTTGAGCTTCTTTGTGCTAAATAGAAGCACGTTTGCCTATGATTTCTTCCAGAAATTATTTTCTAACAAGTGGAGTTGAATAATTTAATTGCTGATGGATCATTCTTTTTTATTTTTTTATTCTTTCACTGGGGAGCTAGGCAGAGAGGTAGTTAGTACCTTACGTGCTGCCATCATTGAAGCTAAAGAAAGCCGCTACAGTACTACTGTTTGTAGGAAGCAACAATTACTGAATGTATATATGTAGTCAAGAAATGTGTAAGCTCCCTTAGCTTTTAATTACCCACAGACAAAGGACAATGTTCTCTCCTTGATGCACAAGGGATTTACCACCCTAGTTTTCATTAGTGTTAATAGGGTGGGGAGTATGTGCATAAATCCTCTTCCCTTTTCCCCAAATGTCAATGGTAGAATGAATGCCAAAAGGATCTCTGCTTTTTCTCTCCTTGATTGGTTTCATATGTAATAGAAAAGCACATTTTGGAAGTGGGAGAGCCCCTCCTTTTTAACCACATACTGTAATATTTGGCTTTGTTCACACTCACTGAACCCCATTTTCTCTATAGCTTTCCAGAGGGTGGTCAAACACAATTCACCAGATCCTATTCTGCCCTATTCCCAAGCATTTGAAAATGCAATTTTGCTCTTTTCTTATATCCTTGAATACGAACACAGGATTCACTGTAGAATCCAAAATGTCTTTATCAAAATATGTTTCACTGATTGACTTTATATAGATTCCAGAATGTTTAGCCCCTTTGTCCTCCTCCTAAAAAAGACACACACACACACACACACAAAGTTTTTTGGTTGTTTGTTTTTTTATGTATTCCAGAGGTCCATGTAGAATTTTATGGATCTCTCTGGTCTAATGGTCTCTCTCTCTCTAGATTTTGCTATCACCTTAGTCTTGATTTACTCCTCTAACTCTTTTTCTGAGCTTTCACATAAACAGAACTTCAAGTCCTACCTTTAATAAACTTTCTTGCTACCTCCAAATTCTTTATCAAAAGCTTAAGCCTTATGGTGGTCAGAAAATATTTCATATTTTATCAGGAAGTTCACAGCCAAGATTTTTTAAAAAGGCAGTCACTGGGGTATTGTGCATACTTAATTGTAGTCTCTAATAATTGAAACATGGTCTTGCATTTCCAAGTAAAATGTAAGACATGAGAAGGGAGAGAGGGGGCAGTGGACTCTATCTTAGTCCTTTATAGTTTTTTCCTTTGCTGTGAAAATTATGATTAGAGCCCTGCTTTTCATGCCCAAGAATTCCCAAAATGTATAGAACTAGATGTTTTGATAAGTAACTCTTGGGAAGCTATGTGTATTTATATGGCTTGGATTGCTTTGAGGAGAATTTTGGGAAAGAGATAGGCATAGAATTTAAGAGATTAGATGCACTCTATGTCTTCAGAGAGAGGTATGCCAGGATGAGGAGAAAGTCAGCAATCCCTAGGTTGGGAGTAGAAGGTGGTGGGGGTGGGGCTAGATTTTAAGACTATATTTGGAATTATCAGAGTCAAGCACTTAGCATTGGTTTTGTGCTTCTCTGTCCTCCCTCTCAAATATTCAAAAGAAGAAGTTATTGCTGAAGGGGACTAGCTGCTGTAGGAATCAAAATAGCCAGAGCCATACAAGCATAACTGGGATTATGAAGAGTTGAGACTAATGGATTGAATCATGTTTGGGTGAAACAGTTCCCACTCAAAGATGCTCTCCCTTCCCCAGGGGTCTAAACTGAGACAGATGGTAGTGATTAACTGCTTCCTTTATGCTGTACAAACAGGAAGCCCCTGTCTGCTCCCTGAGGTCAGAAAATCTCTATCATATCCCTGCTTTGCTGACCAAGTACTCTCCTGATTGAGTGTTTTGATTGTTACTCCCACCTCACCTCTTTCTGTCTTAATTCATTATCCTTGATACATCATCCTAATTCAGTTATTCAACTATGATCATGTGATTATTTTGGGAATAGTAGAGTTAGGAAGAACTGTAATAAACAGCATCTAGTGCTTTGCTTGAAAGCTGACCTTGGGTTGGGAAGTAGCAGTTGAACAATGGGCCTCCTGTGGGAATATACTGACAACAAAGAGCTAACTTTGGCCACAGGTTGATAAATAATACAAAACTTAATTCTCTCTTGACAATCTCTATACAAATATCATTTCTGAATGAGTTCAATAGTGAAAGGGAAGGGAAATAAAGGATAAGTATGTCATCATATGGTCTTTCCTCATTTCCTTTACCCATGGCATTTGATTTTGTGTCACATTTGAGGATGTAACCTACCTCCTTGCTTGCATATTCACAATTCTACACAGCAGTTTATTGATATGCAATGAAAAGATCATTGAATATTCCATTAAGAATATGTGACTATAAGCCCTATTTCTCACACTAACTAAATTTGTGACTATTAATCAAGCAATCAGTAAGCGTTTTATAAAGTGCCTATCTATTATGGTCAGGCACAATGGTAAAGTCTGAGAATATGAAAAGGCAAAAGACATTCTCTGAGGACCTTGAGGACTTCACAATTTAATGGGGGAGAAAGCAAGTAAAGAAATCTGTATATGGAACTATATATGGAAGAAATGGAAAACAATTCCCAAAAGAAGACCTTAGTACTAGAATTAAGAAGTATACAGCTTACAATTTATGAAGCTCAGTTTCTTCATTTTTAATACATATATATATACATATATATGTATATATATGACTATATATTTTAACCACAGAATGGAGTTGTTTTGATACTGCTTAATAAAAAGTAAATAGTATTACTGAGTTAGCATCATCATCATCAGTAGTAGTAATAATATTATTTTTATGTTGTTTAATCAGGTATACATGAACCTATGGGAAATTATTCTTCTTCTAGTATTCTTTTATATTAAACATTCTGGCTATGATTGAACATATAGATAAAATAACTGCTTTTAAAAATTGAATGTTATCTTTAGCATGTAAGATACTACTCTGGAGGTGCACTGAAAGTTTTCTTAATAAAAGTCATGAATGAGATAAGATGATAGGATTGATAGGTACCTCACATTGTTTCTACAAATTTTCTTTTTATTGTCTTTAATTAGGCAATATGGTGCTCTAATTTTCTACTGTTTAAAGCAGCTAGATATGAACACTTTCTTTCATTGTATTCCTGTAGGTCATTGGTATCTTTCTTTATCCACTTTTGCCATTACAGGAGTTGTCCTTCAGAATCTTCCTAGAGCACAGCACTAAAACTTTTCATTTGTGGTCCTCAAAGCGGCAACAGCTATAGCTTATGTTAATATATACAGGTACTAAGATTTGTGATTGGTTCTAAACCATTTGTGATGGTTGTATCAGAAATTAGCTTCAAAAAATTACTCTGTTTTGGTAAATAGCTGGTTTATTAGCTGGATTCATGTCCTCAAAATCAAAAGGTGGTTTTTCAAAATTCTAGTTCAAATTAATGAATAAACATTTATTAAGTATCTATTTATGTGCTAGGCACAGTGCTGAGCATTGGGGATACAAAAAGAGGGAAAAGACATTTCCTGTCCTCAAGAAGTTTATAATCTAATGGGGAAGGGTACAACATGTGAACAAATATATGCAAAATAAGATATATATATATATATATATATGTATATGTGTATGATAAATAACAAATAATTAACAGAAGGAAAGCACTAGAATCAAGAGGGTTTGAGAAAGCTTCCTGTAGAAGGTCAGATTTTAGTTGGGACTTAAAGGAAGCTAGAGACATCAGCAGTCAGAACAGAGCAGGGAGAGTATTTCAGACACGGGACAAGTAGAGAAAATGCCTGGAGCAGAGAGATGGCCTCTACATTGTTCTTGGAGCATTCAGGAGACCAGTATTACTATAAGAAGACTGAAAAGATAGGAGGGGGCTAGGTTTTGAAGGACTTTGAATGCCAATCAGAACATTTTTATATTAGATCCTAGAAGCAGTAAGAAGTCACGAGAGTGTATTGAGTAGGAGTCACACATAATTTGACTCATGCTTTAGGACAATCACTTTAGTGGCTGAATGAAGGAGAGATGGGCATGGAAAAGTAGACTCACCAGGGAGCTACTGTAATAGACCAGATGTGAGGTGATGAGAGCCTGCACTAGACTGAAGCCAGTGTCAGAGGAGAAAAGGGGGAATATGCAGGACATGCTGAAAAGGTGAAATTAACAGGTCTTGGCAATCTAGGATAAGAGAGTGAGAGATAGTGAGGAATTTGGGATAACTCAAGGCTTACAAGCATGAGGGACTGGAAATAGGATGTTTTCCTCTATAGCAATAGGGAGGGAAGGAGAGTGAGTTTAAGGGAAAAGACAGTGAGTCTGGTTTTGGACATACTGAGTTTAAGATATTTATTGAACATGCTGTTTGAGATTCTGTAAGGCAGTTGGAGATGTGAAATTGAAGGGTAGCAGAGAGACTGGAACAAGATAGGTAGATTTGGGCATTATTAGCATAATGATGGCAATAAATTCATGGCAGGTAATGAGATCCCCAAGTGAACTAGTATGAGAGAGAAAAGAGGACCCAAGACAGAACCTGAAAGGATACCTATGTTTAGAGGGTGTGGTCTGGAGGAGGATCCAGGAAAGGATACAGAGAAGGAGAGGGCCAATGGATAGGAGAAGAATCAGAAGACAGTGACATCTCAAAAACCTAGAGACAAGAAAGTATTAAGAAAGAGTACTCAAGGGTTTCAGGGGCTGCAGTGAGGTCAAGGATAATGAGGACTGAGAAAAGACCTTAGGACTTAATGACTTTGGAGAGAGCAGTTTTGGTGGAATGACAAGGTCAAAAGTATTTCCATCTTCTTTTCAAAAATTGATATTTTTTACCTTCTATTTTATTATTAGGTATAGCACTTCTGAAATTTGTATTAAGTATAGATTTTTAATGTCTTTTGATTCCTTGACTTTACCCTTTTGAGATTTCAGTTAGTCCTCAATTTCTCTTATTTAATCTAATCTGGGTTCAGAAATTCAGTTTTTTTATTGTTGGTCTATACTAATATATAGATGTTGTTGTGTAACTTAGAAATGAGGATATAATTGTCAAAAATTAGTATGATGTCCCTTTCTATAAATGATAAGATTTAATGTTAATTGTGTTAGCATTAAATATGGACATATTATAGAAGGCAATGAGGTGATGCAAGGGATTGTGTACTGGATCTGGTTTAGGAAGACCTGAGTTCAAATCCTGCCTAACACACTTAGCTACCTGACCCTGGGTAAGTTATTTGTCTGTTTTAGTTTCTTCATCTGTAAAAGAGAATAGTAATTGCACTTACCTCCCAGGATTGTTGTGAGGATAGAAAGTAATCATCTTGAAGCACTTGGTAAAATGCTATATAAATGCTAGCTATTAACTTCAGTTCTTTTCATGAGAACTTGTAGTTTGTACTCTGAACTTATTCATTTTAAACAGGAAAGGTATTGATAATCCAATAGTAAAGTTTTTAATGGTAATTCAATTGTTATATACACAATAAACTCACTTTTTTAACATACTGAATTGCAAAAGGTGTCACTTATTTTCCTCTCTTTGTCATGTTGAATATTAGAGCAGTTTTGAGAAGAGCCACCTTATAGCTATATGTCAACCTTTGTGTTTCATAGATTCATGGGAATGGTTGCATCCTGCAGCATGGTGTATTAACTCAATCAATGGCATCACCAAAGCCCAATCAAATAATGTTTGAGGACTGCAGGGCAATCTTATAGAGAGCACAAGTCTCAAATGTATATTCTCTGAATTTCATGTCTCTCCCCAGCCCCTGCACTGGGAAATGGATGAGCAGTCAGCCTTGGTGGTACTGTAGTTGTCAACTTAATTCTTCTTTTCTCATCCTCATGTTTTGGGTAGGATTGGTTTAGATTAGCATTATTTTTGATGTGGTTATTGTTTAAGTTATTACTTTACTAAGGGTAAACTGTCTGTTCTTTCATTAGACAGGTGCCTTGACTCAGAGTATACCTAGGCTGGTTTATCTCATTTTGGGTATCAACAAATTAGAAAACCCATGCTAGGTTCCAATTTCAGTTAGAATAGTTTCTGACTATTTTAAGAGAATAGGACCTGGATGAACTATACAAGTGATACTTACTTAAAAATTCTTCAAAATGTATAATTTTTAATTTTGGGGGCAAAGGAGAGAAAATTATATGGTTGTATTAAAATATGTTACCACTGCATATTTACATTTTTCCATTTATATGTGAAACAATTTTTAATATTTTATTTTTTATCCTTTTTATGTTTATCAATTTATTTAAAGTTTTCAACATTCATTTCCACAAAATTTTGAGTTCTAAATTTTCTCCCAATCTCTCCCCTCCTCACATTTCAAAATGCCATGGATTCTGATTACCCCTTTCCCCAATTGTCTCTTCCTGCCATCACACCTCTCCTTTTCCTTATCTCTATGTTCCCTCTTTCCTTGTAGAGCAAGATAGATTTCTACACCTGTATTGCTTATTTCCCAGTTGCATGCAAAAACAGTTCTGAACATTCTTTCCTAAAACATTGAGTTCCCACTTCTCTCCCTTCCACCCATCCCCACTGAGAGGGTAAGCAATTCAATATAAGTTATATATATGTGGTTTTACAAGACTTCCATAATAGCCATGTTGTGTAAGATTAACTATATTTCCCTCTATCCTATCCTGCTCCCAATTTAATGTATTCTCTCTTTTGACCTTTTCCCTCTCCAAAAGTGTTAACTTCTAATATTTTCCTCCTCCCATTTGCCTTCCCTTCTATCATTCTCCCACCCCATTTATCGCCTTCTCATCTACTTTCCTGTAGTAGAAGACAGCTTTTCATACCAGATTGAGAGTGCATATGATTACTTCCTTAAGCCAAATGTGAAGAGAGTAAGCTTCACTTTTCTTTCTCACCTCCTCCCTTTTCCCCTCTGTTGAAAAAGCTTTTTCTTGCCTCTTTTAGGAGAGATAATTTGCCCCATTCCATTTCTTCCTTTTTCCTCCCAATATATTCCTCTCTCACCCTTTAATTTTATTTTTTAGATATCATCCCTTCCTACTCAACTCACCCCATGCCCTCTGCCTGAATATATACACATACATACACACACACACAATGTGTGTGAGTATAAATATATATACACACACTCATATACATATGCGTATGTGTATGTGTGTGTATAATCCATCCAACTACCCAAATACTGAGAAAAATTTCAAAGTTATAAATATTATCTTTTCATGTAGGAATGTAAACAGTTCAACTTTAGTAAGTCCCTTATGGGCTCTCTTCCCTGTTTACCTTTTCACTCTGTTCTTGATTCTTGTGTTTGATAGTCAAATTGTCTATTTAACTCTGGTCTTTTCATCAAGAATGTTTGAAAGTCCTCTATTTCATTGAATGATATTCTTTTTTCCCTGAAATATTATACTCAAGTTTGCTGGGCAGGTGATTCTTGGTTTTAATTCTAGTTCCTTTGACTTCTGGATTATCATATTCCAAGTCCTTTGATACCTTAATGTAGAAGCTGCTAGATCTTGTGTTATCCTGATTGTATTTCCACAGTACTCAAATTGTTTCTTTCTAGCTGTTGCAGTATTTTCTCCTTGACCTGGGAACTCTGGAATTTGACTTCAATATTCCTAGGACTTTCTCCTTTCTGATCTCTTTCAGGAGGTGATCTGTAGATTCTTTCAATATTTATTTCACTCTCTAGCTCTAGAACATCAGGGTAATTTTCCTTGATAATTTCATGAAAGATGATGTGGAGATTTTTTTTGATCATGACTTTCAGGTAGTCCCATAATTTTTAAATTGTCTCTCCTGGATCTATTTTCCAAGTCAGTTGTTCTTCCAATGACACATTTCACATTATCTTCATTCTTTTGGTTTTGTTTTGTGATTTCTTGGTTTCTCAGAAAGTCATTAGCTTCTATCTGTTCCAATCTAATTTTTAAAGAACTATTTTATTCAGTGAGTTTTTGAACCTCCTTTTCCATTTGGCTAATTCTGTTTTTTAAAGCATTCTTCTCCTCATTGGCTTTTTGGATCTCTTTTACCAATTGAGTTATCCTATTTTTAAGGTTGTTATTTTCTTCAGCATTTTTTTTTAGGTCTCCTTTAGAAAGCTGTTGAATCACTTTTCATGACTTTCTTGCATTGCTCTCATTTCTCCTCCAAATTTTTCCTCCACCTATCTTACTTGATTTTCAAAATCCTTTTTGAGCTCTTTTATGCCCTGAGACCATTGAATATTTACTTTGGAGGTTTGGGGATAGAAATCTTGACTTTTAGATCTTCCTCTGATGGTATGCATTGCTCTCCCTCACCCAAAAGGATGGAAGAAAATACCTGTTTACCCAGAAAGTAGACTTCTATACTCTTATTTTTTCCTTTTTTGGGACATTTTCCCTACCAGTTGCTTGACTTTTGAGACCTTTGTCAAGAGCAGGGTACACTCTGGGCACCTGTACATTTTTGGTTTCTTCGAGGTAGCACAATCAAGAGAGAATAGTAAATTCTTCTCTGGCCTGTGCTCTGGTCTGGGAGCTACCGTAAGATTTTCTACCCAGGATCTGTGAGTAGAATTCCCTCTTCAGAGCCTCCACTGTGTCTCCACCATGCCAGCCAGTACTCCTCCTCACCTCAGGACCACCACTTAGCGCTGAGACCCAGATCAGCAGCTCAATTCCCCAAGGGTCTTTAAGCCAAAACTCTAAAAATGAATGCTCCCACTGCAGGGGCTGCTGTTAGCGGGTCCAGATCGTGTTTGCTTCTCACCTAGGTGAAAGAGTTTTCTAACTGACTTTTGAAGTTGTCTTTGGCATTTGTGAGTTGAGCAATCTGGGAATTGATGCTGCTGCTGCTGCTGTTGCCCTGAACCTTCGAGGTCAAGCATGGGCTGGGTTCCATGGACTGTGCTCCTTTCAGAGACCAGTGTGTGATAGACCTTTTCTGTTGGCCTTCCAGGATGCCTTAGACTGGAAATCTCTTTCACTTTGTTGTTTCTTGCCTTCTGCTGCTCTAGAATTTGTTTACAGTAATTTTTTACAGTTTTTTATGAGCTCTGGGTGTGGAGCTTCTACAGGTCCATCTTTCTACTCTGTCGTCTTGACTCTGCCCCCAATTTTTAACATTTAAGAAAACAAAAAATTGAGTTCCACCTTTTCTCTCTCCCTCCATAACCTCTTCTTTTCCCAAGTTGGCAAGCAATTTTATATAGTTTTTACTTTTTCAGTCATTCAAACCATATTTCCATATTGTTCATGTTGTGAAAGAAAACACAGGCAAAAAAATAAAGGAAGAAAACTAAAATTAAAAAAAAAATATTCTTTGTTCTGCGTTCAGACGTTCAACTCTTTCTCTCTTTTTTTACATCATAAGTCCTTTAGTATTGTCTTAGAGCATTATGTTGCTGAGATTAGCTAAGTAATTCACAGATGATCATGGTAGAATATTGCTGTGATGTACACTGTAGTCCTGGTTTTGCTCATTTTCCTTTGCATCAGTTCATATAGGTCTTTCTAGGTTTTTCTGAAAGCATCCTGCATGTCATTTCCTGTAATACAATACTGTTTCATCAAATCATATATCATAACTGTTAAGCCACTCTCCAACTGATGAGTATCCCCTTAATTTTCAATTCTTTATCACCGTATAAGGAGCTGCTATAAATATTTTTGCACACATAAGCACTTTTCCATTTTTTAGGGTCTCTTTCCAATACGGATGTAGTAGTTGTATTGCCAGATCAAAGGTTAGGCAAAATTTGATAGCCTTTTGTACATAGTTCCAAATTTATCTCCACAGTGATTGCATCAGTTCATCATTTGATCAATCATACAATAGTATGCAATTTTCCACATTCCCTCCAACATTTGTCTTTTTCTTTTTCTGTCATTTTAGCCATTATGATAGGTGTGAGGTGGTACCTTAAAGGTGTTTTGATTGGTATTTTTCCAATCAGTAGTGACTTGGAGCATTTTCTTTCATATAGCTGTAGATATCTATAAGGTTTTCTTCTGAAAACTCTTTTGAGCTTCTTTTATGCAATATAATTTATCCCTTTGTACCTCTCCCTTTCCCCTTTTCCCAGGGCATCCCTTTTTCACTCGTTAATATTTTTTTTCTGTATTTCCCATTATAGTCAACTCACAACTGTGCCCTCTGACCATGTATGCTCTTTCTAACTGTCCTAATAGTTATAAAATTCTTTTTGTATTTACATGTATCATCTTCACAACAGGAATATGAACTGTTTAAACTTGCCAAATTCCTTTCGAATTATATTTCATGTTTACCTTTTAAGTTTCTCTTGGTTCTTTTTGAATGTCATAATTCTATTCAACTCTGGTATTCTCACCAGAAATACTTAAAATTCCTCTATTTCATTAAATATTCATTTTCTACCCTGAAAGATTATACTCAGTTTTGTTGGGCAGGTGATTCTTGCTCATAATCCTAGCTCCTTTGCCCTCTAGAATATCACATTCTAAGCTGTATTATACCTTAATGTAGAAGGTAAGGTGCTAAATCATGTGTTATCCTGACTGTTGCTCCACAATCTTCACATAGGTTTTCTTTTGGCTGTTTCCAACACTTTCTCCTTCACCATGAAGCTCAGGAATTTGGCTATGATATTCCCAGCAATTTTAATTTTGGGACCTCTTTCAGGAGATGATCAGTGGATTCTTTCATTTCTATTTTGCCTTCTGGTTCTAAGATATCAGGGAATTTTCTTTGATAGTTTTGTGAAATATAATGTCTAGATGTTTTTTTATCATGACTTTCAGGTAGTTCCATAATTTTTAAATTATTTCTTGTGGTTTTTTTGTCATGTCAATTATTTTTTCCAATGTGATATATCATATTTTCTTCTTTTTCATATTTTAATTTTATTTTATTGTTTCTTAGTGTTGCATGGAGTCATTAGCTTACACTCACCCAATTTTAATTTCAAAGTAATTTTTTTCTTCAGTGAGTACTTTTTTTCCATTTGGCCAATTCTCCTTTCTAAGCAGTTCTTCTCTTAAGTGAATTTCTCTTAAGTGTCTCTCTTTGGTGTATTTTAAGGTATTTTTTCAGTGTGTGTGTGGGTGTGTGTGTTGGTGTGATGTATATGTGTTTTTTTTTTTTTGAGCAAGCTATTGTCTATTCTTTTTTTTTATGGGAGTGCAAAAATATTTATTAAAACTAGAAAAATCTTTTTTAAAAGTGAACTCTCCTGAAAGATGTCATTCAATTTGTACTCTCACTATGGAAAAAGACAAAAGGATAGTGTTTGAAATAGAAGGAAGAACATTATTGGACAGCCTAGTAACATAGTGACATAGGGTCAGAGTTTTCCCAGGGTCTCTGAACATCCCAGTTGGCATCCCAGATCTACTCTGAGGCTAAGTTACTTGTGAATCAAGAGGAAAATACCATCTCCGAGGGTCAGGTTACCATGAGGTCTCAAAGATGGCCTGTTTCCCACTAAACTAGTTTTGTACTCAGGAGTTTCTGGCCACAAGTGCCTCCAACCACTTCAGCCCTACCCCCCATGGATGTATGTGGAGGGTCCCTCTGACACATACAGAAATCCCTACTTGAGATCCATGAAGTAGATGTCCATGATGAGGAGGAAGTTCTTAGGCAATGGGTGAAGGACTAGAGAGAGCACAGGAAAAACCTGGTGCTTCAGGTCCACACTAGTTACCACAAAGTAGTCAGTCACACGATGTTCTGATCAGTGCCCTCAGCTGTGCTGAAAGTCTAGAGGGGATGCACCATGTCTTGCTCCAGGGTAATGGGTACCAGTTTCAGCTGATTGTCCTCCTGTGACATTCCCAAAAGGAAACATGAGTCTGGGATGATGGGAGCTCCCATCTTGTAGATTTTCACATCAGAGAACCTGACATTAAAGGTGTGGGGATAGAAACAGCCTCAGAAACACTCATTCCTATGTTCCCAGCAGAAGTCCTTTGACCTTTCAACCAGTCCTCCTGACTTGGGGAGTAGAGCAGTGGTCACAAAGTTGGTCAGGTCACTGATCGTTGTACAGTCTTTACTGGTCCAGCACTACCACCACATCTACCTCAAAAGCAGAAGCAGCATGTACCAAGGCCTGATAGACAGAGCCCTTGACCCACGTACAGTTCACCTTCCAAAGTTGATTGAAGACATCTGCAAGGTGTAATGTAATCTTACTGTAAAGCTTGATGTTGGTACCAGATGTAGTAGAGCCAAAATTATAGACCAGTGGGGCCTGGACAGAGAAACCCTCCCCTACATTAGTAGGTCACTCAATATAAAGGGATCCCATAGTTCCAGGAATGGACTCAGAGCCTTGGCCAACTTCCAGCTCCACTTAGATGGGTCTCTGAACTAGTCACACAGCATAATTGTATAAAAGGAGGCATATTGTGGATTTTCCCACATCCGTAGGGCTAACTACATCATTCGAGGACCTTGCTCCTTCTCATCTTGGGTTGCTTTCTCATTTGTTCCAGGATAGTGTGAGTGTTAAGATAAAGGAGCATGGAAGTATCCTTGGAGACATAAGCCACCTCAATGTGCCTGCTCAGCTGGAGAGAACAGCCATGCCACATGAAGACAGAAACTTTGGCACCTGTGTCAAAAGTGAATTTTTTGTTTCCAAGTCAGTTCTCTGCCAAAGATTTCTGCCATACTAACCAGTTGTTCCAGCTAGACTGACTGGGAGGCCTCCACCTCAAAATGTAGTTCTGTCTGCTGTTCTAACTAGAACTTAGTCAGTGGCTTCTTCTCATCACTGGATTCTTCTGACATCTTCTCTTCTTGGTGGGTGCTGTCTCTGAAGCACACAGGTTAAAAATGAGAGAAAAAGAGAAAAAACAGGAGCCCCGCCAGAAACCCACTATTGTCTATTTTTCCATAACTTTCTTGTATCACTCCTTTCTTTTCCCATTTGCCTCCTACTTTTCTTACTTGGTTTTTACAATACTGTTTTTACAATACTGTTTGAGATCTTTCTGGAGTTCTTTTATTGAACCTGAGATCAATTAAAAATTTTCTTTTCTTTCAAGGGTTTGCATGTAGTTGTATTGAAACTGGTATCTTCTGAGTTTTGTTTTGCTTTTCCCTGTCACCATAGTAACTTTCTATGGTCATTTTTCTTTTTTTGGTTTTGTTGTTGTCTGCTTATTTTCCTGAATTCTACTTCTTGTCTCTTAATTTTGTGGAAAACTTGGGCTCTGCTCTCAGAGTTCATGGGGAACTTTCTGAAGCTTCTGCTTTTTCATGTTTCTCTGTTCAGACTAGTTCTAAAGGGAGGGGGACTTAAGTTTTAAGTTCTTTCAAGTATTTAAAGAGAGATGTGATCACTGCTTTTCTGGCCTATGCTCTGTTATCTGGACAAACACAAGTATTCTTGTCTACCCTCAGTTGTGACTGAGGAGCCCTCTTATGCTAGTCCCCATCTTTACCCTAGGACTGTCACCTGAAACTGTTCATGGACCATGCAACTAAGTTCTAAATCCAGTGATCTCCTTCTGACCAGTTGTCAGACCCTCTTACCATCTGTCAGCTGAGCTTCAAAAGCCACAACTGCTCATCCAGTCACCCTTACAGCCTACTGTTGGCTTACTGGGCATGGCTTGCACTGGCATGGTCTATGGTGGACTGTGCTCCACTTTCACCCCAGTGAGACAGACTTTTTGCCAATCTTAGAAGATATTTTAGACTGGAATTTATTTTTACCCTGATCTTTTGTTACTTCTCCCATTACAGAGTTCATTTTGTGGCATTATTTTAACGTTGTTTGGAGAATTTGGGAGAGTTCTGTAGCGGACGGCCCGTGTCCCTACACAGCTCGGTGATGTGGTTGAAAGAAAAGAGTCACGGGAGGTGGGAAATTATAGACCAGTTCCATTTATTGATCTGAGGGTTAGGGTTTATATAGACCGAATTTGCAAAGTCTAGGTGACATTCTGCTCATCTCCTGTCCCAGTGATTAAATCAGTCAGGGTGATTAAATCAGTCTTATCTTAAAGACTGTGAGCCTAGGGGCATCTATTTTACATATCCCTTGTTTTCTGTAATTCTCTTGTTTGTCTCACAGAGACAACATCTGGGGGGCATGGAGAGCCATTGGGGATGATAATGAGCGCAGTCTCAAAGAGTAGTTTCCCTGAAGGTCTATCCTGACTCAACCGCACTCCACCCTGGCCCTCAACCGAGTTCAGGTGAGTTCCTGCCTTTACTCTTGCTGTCTTAGATCTGCTCCTCCCACTCCCAGTTCCACTGCAGAGGTTATTCTTACATGCGAATCTGAAGAATTTCTGATCTTCAGGTTGCTAGAAATTGTAAAGGACTGTTGGTCTCTTGGAGTTTTTACTGATTATGATAGCTAGGAATATCTTACACCACTTTTTTTTTGGTGCCTCAACTTACAACCAGTCACAGGGACTTAACTCTTTATTTCTCTTCTTGATATCCAATTATTTAGAAGTTGCATTTCTATTGATTTTATAAATAGGATTATCTTTTCCCAGTGAAATACCAGAAAAAAAACCTGATTTTAAATAATATCCTATTCATATTGAAAGCATGTACATATATACATGAAGCATGTGTATACGTATTTTCATACCTGTAGTTATATAAAATGATGCTTATTATTCACACATTATTACTAATATGAATAACGTGGAGTATTAATTTGCTTTATTTGTATATCTAATCTTTAGTTCCTGGAATTCTGAAGAGCATTGTATTCTACCAGAAGCAAAAAAAAAAAAAAAAAAAAAACAATATACATAAGCATGCAAAACCCCACTTCAACATTTATTAAATCATTTAAGGGAAGTGTTTTCATTACTATCTCCCAAACTCTGTTCATAGAGAACTTTTGTTCACATAGTACTCATAGGGGTTTTATGGATAAAATATTGATGCTAATGATATTTTCATCTCAAATTACTAAAAGTAAAATTATATATTTCCTATTATATTCCCATGGGCAGCTAGGTGAGAAAGTACATATAACACCTCACCTGGATTCAGGAAGACTTGTGTTTCTGAGTTCAAATCTACTCTCAGACATTTCATAGATGTGTGACCCTGAGCAAGTTGCTTAATCCTGTTTCCCTCAGTTTCCTCATATGTAAAATGAGCTGGAGAAGAAAATGGAAAACGTCTTCAATGTCTTTGTCAAGGAAACTCCAAATTGGAACATAAAAAAGATGGACACCACTTAAAGTGACTGAACAACGATAACAGTTTCATGTAGACTTTTTTTTTTTACTATGCAAACAGGCTTAATTTCCTTCTTTAGGTTCCTCTCTTTTCTTGACTCCTTTTTATCTTAGGGATATTCCTGATCCCCAGAAGGATTTATAGATTTTATTAATATATCATAGACTCCTTCAATGTTAAAGCTTGCCTGGATCTTACAGTCCAATCATCTCATTTTACATATGAAGAAGCAAAGGCCTACAGAGAAAAAAAAAAGTTTTCACAGTCAGTTGATGTCTTAATCAGCAAACATTTATTAACCATATACTTTGTTCCAGACACTTTAGGCACAACACTTTCCTCAAAGAACGTGCTTTGTATGTATTTAGGAAGAAATGTGTGTGTGTGTGTGTGTGTGTGTGTGTGTCTGTGTGTGTGTATTTCTATATATCTACCTACCTACTACATTCCTACATTTCCTACGTCTCTATCTCTGTCTCTCTATCTCTCTACACACACACACACACACACACACATATACATATATACACATACACATACGCGCACACACACAGACACACATTTGTCTGTAACTTTCTATGAAATATATACTCATTAAAAAAAGACAAGCACACAGAGATGTAGAAAGGCACAACAGTGAAACAGATACAGGGAGATAGAAAGAGACATGGAGAAAGAGAAACATGTGTATGTTAAAAGAAATGAGATCTCCTTTGAAGAAAGGATAAATAAGTTATATTTCAGGCATGCTCAAGGTGAGACATTTGAAGTCCTAACACATTCTGTGACCAAATTGATTTAGAAAGTTCTGAACTGGAACTCATTTTGTGGAGAGGAATCCTCACTTGGTCATGATTATTGTGGTGAAAGAAAAGTAATTAGTTCTCTTGAATTATGCTGTCAGTTGACTCAGTTTCCCAATGAAGCTATTATCTTCCTGTTTTATGCAACTTTTTTTGGTATGGAAGAAATTTTGGAGGGGAAACATAGCTTCTCTGGATTATCATGAAGAGTTTTATTAGTTCTATCTGGAATCAAGATGGCAGCAAACTATCTGAAATTTCTCAATATTACCTTCTTATAATAACTCTTCAAATCAAATTTTTGAATGGCAGAACCAACAAAAGATCAGAGTGAAACATTTTTCACAGGGCTGGAAGTTCGCCCAACAGCACCAAAAGCGGGGTTGGAAGTTAGCTATAATAGTGACAGCAACACCAGTTTCAGGAGCTTTTAACCCAGAGAAATTAAGAGGAGGGGGGAATCAGAAAACTAATAAGAAGAAGGTTATAGGCAATTCTTTGCTAGTGCTGACTGACAACTTTGTTGTCTAAATTCAGGCCTGGGTCTCAGTAGCAAGGCAGAGAGGAGTACTAGTGCTTATGGCTATAGAAGAGAAGGAACTCTTCCTGGGTAAAGACCAAAGTATGAACCAGGAGAGCAGTGACCACACCTCCCAAGATCATACCACCCTGGAAACACTAAAAACTTGCAGACCTCCAGAACTGAAACACAAAAATTTACTGAAGAAAAGAAATCCTTAAAAAGCACAATTGACCAAATGAAAAAAAGCAGTAAAAAACGCTGACTGATGAAAATAATTCCTTAAAAATTAGAGCTGGGCAAGTAGAAGTGAATGACTCCATGAGACATCAAGAAAAAATAAATCAAAGTAAAAAATGACCAAAAATTGAAAAAATTGTGAAATATATCATCCAGAAATCAACTGACCTGGAAAATAGATCGAGGGGAGATAATTTAAAAAGTATTGGAATATATATAATATGTGAGAAAAAAGAGCCTAGATATCATATTTTAAGAAAACACAACAGAAAACTGCTCCCCTATCTTAGACACAGATGATAAAATATAAATGAAATGAATTCACCAATCACTCCCTGAAAGAGATCCCCAAATGAAAATTCCCAGGAATATTATAGCCAAGTTCCACAGCTTCCGGTTCAAAGGAAAAATACTTCAAACTTACAGAGAGAAACAATTCAAATATTTTGCCACATTCAATATCATACAAGATTTAACAGCTTCCAAGTTAAATGAGCAGTGGGCAGAGGACATAGAACATGAAATTCTGTAAGGCAAATGACCTAAGAATATAACTAAGAATAATCTACCCAGCAAAACTAAGTATAATCCATCAGAGAGAAAAATAGATATTTAATAATGAAATAGAAAACTTTCAAGTATTCCTGATGAAAAGACCAAACCTGAATAGAAAATATGACATTCAAATAGAAGACTCAAGAGAAACATTAAAAGATAAACATGAAAGAGTAATCTTAAGGGACTCAATAAAGTTAAACTCCTTACATTCCTATATGGAAATATGATACATGTAACTTTTAAGAATTTTAGTATTAATAGGCAAGTTGGAAGGAGACAACATAAACAGAGTCCATCTGTGGGT